>JAOTRH010000022.1:19988668-20014864 GCA_034768845.1 Heliamphora exappendiculata
TTATTTTTATTTTTATTTTTAGTAAAAAATAAATTATTATATTTTTAAAACTTATTTAATTGAAATGATTTGAAAAAAAGTATAATTTTTTTGGCCAACGGACTATCCAAATTTTTTTTTTCCTTTTTTGTGTGTGTGTGACTCTTTTAGTCTTTTTTGAATTTTTTAATTTATTAAAAAGTAAAAATATTTTGAGTAAAAGAAAGAAAAAAAATTCACTAAATTCAAAAATAAATAATATAAAATTTGATTAGTTAGTTTGTTATGGTTTATATATATTTTTTGGTTTATATTTAGGCATCGCGTGTAATAAATTTTCTTATATTCTTTTTTTTTTGTTTATAGTGAAATCTTTTAATATTGGCTCAAACGAGCATATTTGTTTCTTTTTTCATGTAAAAAATTAAAAAAATAAAAAATTTGACAAAAAACTAGAAAAAGTTTAAATAAGGTGAAAAAACCATTTAAAAGATTTATAGGGTACTTTTTTTTATTTTTAATGATTTTTTTTTATTTTCAACCAAAACAGTTATATTTTTAATTTTATTTTATTATAATGAATCAAAAAGGTAAAAAAATTTAGAGTAAAAAAATTTTAAAAATTTCAAAAAGACTGAAAAAGACACATACACACAAAAAAATGTAAAAAAAAATATCTCAGATAGTGCGTTGGTCAAGAAAATTATATTTTTTTCCAAATTATTTTAATTAAATGAGTTTTAAAAATATAATAATTTATTTTTTTACTAAAAATAAAAATAAAAATAGAAAGGAAAAAAAATATTCCAGATAGAATATTTCACTATACTCGTTTGAATTAATGTTAAAACATTTCACTATAGAAATTAATATTTTTTTTATCAAAATTAATATTTTTTTATCAAAATTAAAAACTTAAAAATAAAAATAAATTAATAAATTAAATTTTATGTTTTTATTTTATTTATTTTTTTATTTAGTAATTTTAATTAAAAAATTTTAAATAAAATTTTGTAATTAAAAAAAACATAGAGTGTAAATGTAAAAATACTGTTTTTCTGTTTAAAAATTAACGGAACGTTAACTTTTAGATCTAAGTATTAGAAAAATAAAAAAGTAATAAAATACAGTGATATTTTAACGAATAGAGGGGGTGACAGTGATGTAACCCTTAAATATTAAATACATGAAATATAAGTATAATTTACCCATATTATTAAATAGATTGTTATATAAAAAATTATTATTAAATAAGTTATAAATAAATTAATTTTTATAAATAAATAATATTAGTGTTAGTGTTAAAATAAATAACACATTCAGCTAAATTAACAGTTAAGATTAAGAGATTTTTTTACACGTACTCGCTACAACACAGACACGACAAACACTCTTACCAAAAATGATGGATTGGAAGGTTGAGTGGCCATGTCGGTGATTTGGTTAAGTTAAATGAAGTATGACCCTCTCTCTATGCTTTCTCTAGAGAGACTTCTACTTTTTATAGTTTTTGCTGTGGTTTATTTTATTGATTTACAAGAAATCAAATATTTTATGACTAGTAAATTTGTCACAAAATAAGTTAAATTAGTTGCAAAAAATGTATAGCAACCAAAAAAATTGGTCGCAAGCTAATCGCAATATGTTAGTCGATTTAAATATTTTGCGATCAAGTAAAGTTTAGTTGCTAATGTTAAATCTTTTGTGATCAAAATATTTGGGCACGAGAGGTATGAATAATGCGACTAACGTTTCCGTTGCAAAAGCACCTATAGTTTAGTCACGCTAGGCCATAGTTGGTAGCTAAATATTGCCTTAATTATGAAATTTAATATTTTTGGTGACCAATAAACTAGTTACAAGATACTATAATATCTTTTAGAAAAATTATTTAGTACTCGTGACAAATTGAATGTGTGACAAATACTAAATATGTAATACGTAATACATGGTGCTCCAAGATTACTGAATGATTATTAATTTTTTTGGGACCAATCCTAACATAAGCTCCATGTATGTGTGTATATATATATATATATATAACTTTTGCCTCACACGGAGATAGCTAAAAAATGTTATGAATAGATGAATCCAAAACTTTTACTTCCTCAAATATGATCCATTATCAACTCATCTATCTTTAATAGCTGTATAAATTTTATTCTATTTATTTTTATATTACAATTGTCGCTCTCACCCCACTCAATCTCATCAACACCACTGTCGTTATTACCACCACACCACAGTCACCTTCTTCACCACCACCACATCACCACTACCACCACTATTATCCCATCGCTATCTTTCCACCACCATTAATATTTCCATTGTCGCTATCACTATGCCACCTTAATTCATCACCCCCACCATTGTCGCCACCGCCTAGCTCGTTGATCACAAAAAGTTCTGTTAGTGAATTTTTTTTTGCACCAACTTATAGGCGAATAATGTTTTGCTACTATAAAATTTTAGTTGTGAATAGTTCTATATACCTTCCTATTTTTGAGTTCAATATTATTTGATCGCACAAAATTTAGTCATTATATCTAGCGTTAATTTCTAATAGTGATCTGTTGCGATTAATAGAATTGGCTATAAAATATTTTCTCAACAGTAGCTAAGTAATTTGGTTTGAAACATCTACCACATTGTTGTAAAAAGACGACATATTTCTTTTTTTTATTTTCTGTAACTAGTAATCTAGCTATTAAAAGATTTACATCACTATTAAGAAAAGTACCTTTTTCGTCGGTTGTGTCGTCGCAAAAAGTAAAAATTCATAGCAAATACTCTTTGTGTTGGCTTAGCGGTGGCAAATGGGGTGGCAATTGTCTGGGTAGCAAAAGAGGTTTAACGACGGCATCTATCCGTCGCCAATATTAGCGACGGCAAGACCCTCTATTAGCGACGGTTCATCACTGACGCAAATACTTGGTTGAAACTATTGTAAGCGACGGTTAACAGGTCTTTTTGCTACATCATTGTGCGGTCACAAATACTTTTAGAGACGACTATGTTGCCATCGCAAATACATTTAGAGACAACCATAATTCCATCGCAAATACTTTAGAGACGGCTATGTTGCCATCGCAAATACTATAAAATTTGTAGTTTTTGCTACTGTATATTTTCTGTTGCAAATAAAAATTAATACTTTTTACATAGTCATTTCCATTTAATTCCCGTAGTTAAATATTAATTAATTTCTCATAACAATATATTCATATAATCCATTCATTCAGAAATTAATATCAATAACACAATCTAATTAATATAAATCAAAACGTATTAATAAGTGCACAAAATATATATTTTTAACAATTTTTAAGTTTCAAATAAAAACTAAATTCAAAATAAAAAAATAGTACAATAATAAATGAATTTTAAAACATAAGCTCCTATGTATCTAAGAGCTACCCTATCACATTAGCAGCTTCACTTCATCATTACTTACACTTTCTCCATCTTCAACACCTACAAAAATGATTACAACTAATTTAGGACATAAGTATTATATAAAATACTAAATATATACATGAACCCAAAAAAGTACATTAAGCTTCAAGAAAATTAATATATATATATATATATATACACATTAATGTTAGGCATGCACGTACCAATCACTTTATTTTAATAAATTTAATGAAAACAATACCACAAACAAAGCAAATGAGAGAAAACAAACCAAATTAAAAGTTTGTTAATTGGCTTAGTCATTTTGATCTTTCCATTTTTAATATTATACAATACCAATGCAACTAGAAATGATGGCCACTAAAACGACTAATCTAGTATGTTTTAGCGAAAACATAGCTGGTAGTTGCAATACATCACATTATTGGTCATAAAAAGTTTTTCATTGGCGGGAAAATTTCGTGTCAATTCATAGACAATTAAGATTCTGCGATAATAATTTTTTAGTTGTAAGTATTTTTACTGTTTAATTTATAGTGACTAGTCTTCTTACTAGTTACTAAAATCATACTTTTTGTGACTAAATCTCTTTTGTAGTACAAAATTTAATCACAAATTTGTTTATATTATAAGGTTTACCAAAGAAATTATTATTCATACAAAAAATAAATTTGCTCAAATATGGGCAACTGCATAGTTAGATTACATTGATGCTAAAAACTGAACGATTCAATCATGTAGTTAGTTATTATTCTTTTGTCAATTTAATTCTTTTTCGTATGTATATTCTTCTTAATTAACATTACAATAATACAAATTGTTGAAATAATTGAGTACCCACCGTGATCAATATAAAAAATAAAAATAAAAGGGATCGTGATCCCATATGTAATTATTGTCATTGAATGTAACACGGTGGCTCAGCGTACAATAGTGCCCGACATAATTTTTATGTGGCAAAAACTTCAATACACTTCACTTTTTTTAAGATGCACGGAATGCATTTATAAAATTTTTCAGTTAAAATTATAATATTTTGTGGATAGAGTTACGAATACTTGAAATGTCAAATTAAAAGTTATAAATATAAATTATGGAATTTTTAGTTGTGAATTTTATTGTTAAATTTATAAAGTTATGTGATTATTAATTTATGAATCTATGTTATTTTTTCAGTATGAATCTTTGTAGTTAGGGGAAAATCAGAAAATGTGTTTGGCGAGAGCCAAAGCATGCACATAAAAAAATTATGATAATTTTTAACATATCGCAATTGTCACGCTCAAATTTAAAGGCATGACCGGGGCTGACCATAGGCCTTGTCCTAGCACAACCCAAAAGCCTAAAAATCAAAACAAAATATTATTGTGCAAAGTTCTAATATATGCTAAAAAAAAAAAAACAAGTAAAACAATTACTCACATCACAAGAAATATCCATAGGACAAAACAGCCCACTAAAGCAACATCCACCCACAAAATAAAAAATCTAAAGTGAGCTAATCATTAGAATGATACTATCTTTAAAAAAAAATTGCAAAGTGAAAATGGTCTCAAAAGTTGAATTCCAAAATACCATAAAATCCTCTACTAGCACTTTGATTAACCATTTGAAAATATTAAAATACAATGTCAGCTTATAGCTTGGTGAATGAAAAAAATGCGTATTAAAATACAGTTCAAAGATAAAATATTCAAAATATCTATAATTAAAACATATCATGACATCCAATAAGCAATATAAAATCACATGATATTACGATTATTTTGTTCTTTTCTCAAGCACTCTTATAGTCAACGACATGCGCCATAATATCATGTCTCAACATAAAAATCAACAATATTATACTAGTAATAACAACATAATCATATGTAATATGTGAAAACCATAATCATAAATAAAAATATCCAGTGCCACATTAATATCTTAGGGCACTTTTTGCCTAGTTGGATATAATTGAGCTTAGAGTTACCTCGAGACGGTGCTCAAATCTTTTTCTTAAGATGATTCGATTCAGGTCATCTGAGAACACCAGGACTGTCCCTTAAATCATGAAACACTTGAGCCACCAAGATCCTGTCAAAACGGCAGAGCCTATTCTCTAATGGCCAAAAGTCACCTCATGTTGAGAGCACCATATCTCCTTAGACTTCTAACATCGTTCTAAAAATAAAATCTCATAAATCATATCATATAGATATGTACCAAAACTCTACATAATATATGAATAAATTAATAATAATTTGTATGCCATGAAATTTACATAATATTTCTGTAAGTACAACTAAAAGAATTTTAAACAATAAAAAGAATTCTTATCAAATGGTGATATGGGGTATTTTTTTGAAATTACATCCTATGTTAAATCATTCACTTTAGGTTCAAACACAAACAGTATATTACACGTGGCAAGAAAATTAATTTAATGATACATACGTTTCTAAATTATACAAATGTAAAGGACCACTACTAATAAATAATACTAATCTTAAAAAGTACTTAAATACTAAGTGAACTCCACTAAGATTTCGTGAATATTAATTTATTAAATTATTATTATTTAGTTTTGTTAAAGTTTATATTTTACACTTAATATATGAAATATTTAGTTTAATCAAAACCATTGGTTATTCTCATATGAATTCGAATAATAATATATTAAAGACAAAGTGAACTCCACTAAGATGGTTGATTTTACCAAAATAATTATTAAAAATTTATTTTTTTACCGCACATTATATTTATATTTAAAGATAATAATTTAATTAAATTAATCTCAAAACTAAATTTTATCTATAAAAAAAATTAAGAATAGACTATTTTTAAGCCTAAAAGTCACTCAATAAATTAAATAAAAATTTAAATCTCATCTATCAATAAACGACACTAATATATAATAAAAAATAAGTACTAAAAATACACGCCTAACATTTTATGACAATCAAACATCGCTTATCACCCTATCTAAACAAGCAAAAATGGTTAATCTCCGCTGCTCGGTATCTCTAGGCCACCGCAAGAAGCTGCCTGATTTCCAACCTAGAGAATTCTTAAAATTTCAATTGTCTCCTAATTCTAACCATTGAATGCCCATAAGGGTTAATTTTCACTCAAGAAACCATTTTTGTGCCTTTCAAAAATTGTTTTCACCGCCACTTTTTATTTATTTATTTATAAATTATTTAAAATTTGGGTGTTACAACTATATTAACTAATCATTATTTAAACTACAATTTTAAGTAATTGTGTTAGTTGATAAAATTCTAATAATAAATCAAAATCGTATATTTTTAATGTTTATAATAAAAGAAATTAAAATGAATAACATGTAACTACCGCTTATATAGGTACAATAAAAATAATAGAATTAATATTGTATTTGTGAGAAATTATTAGAATCATCCAATTATATATCAAATACACACAAAATATAGGAATAATACAATAAATTTGAAAATTTTGAGATTTTTCACTATGTCTTGTAAATACATTTATTAAACATAAGACTAAAAAACTTTTTTTTTTAAATTGAGAGGACCATGAAATATTTATTCCGCTCATGTTTGTAGCTTTGTTGTGAATTTATGTCCCAAAATTTATAATGTGGTTGGATTAAAAAGAAAAAAGATAAATTATACTTAGATTTCTTATATTTCTATCATATATTACTATTTATTTTTTTATTTTTTAAAATTATATTGCGCCTCTTAACTGGTGACAACATTAACGACAAAGACAAAATAACCGCAATACCCTTAACGACCCCCCTTCTCCCCAGTCCTTTTTGAACCCATCCTAGCTCCGTCTTTCCCCATTCCCAACCCCCACTGCCATCACCGGCGATCCCAAAGCCATCACCGGCGATCCCAAAGCATTCGTCGGCCACAACATCAGCGGTACCACAACTCACCTTCACAAAACCTTGCCAGAACTGTACACCTTGTTACGTTTCTATTCTTCCCACCCTTTTTAGAAGAAACTAGGACGCCATTTTCGTAACAGTAGAGCAAAATTAGATATTTGAAAGAGAGATTAGGGATTAGATCTGTGCTTGTGAGCTTCTCGTCGGTCTTGGGGCACGTGGGATTTTCGACATTGAACCATTTCAGAATGAAGGCCGGTCATAGGTGTGCCCTATCAGAATGGTCACCGGATCGGCCATGATTTCAAGAGAGATTGGGCACCGAAAATCGTCGGAATTTAGGTGGCTAACCACCACCTCCGGGGTGGATCTACTATTGGATTGTTGGGTGGCAACACCGTTCGCGACGACGAACGACACACCACGGGAGTAGCTCATGAACCCAATCAAGCTGCTAAGAAACACCAAACCGCTTTCGGAGTCCAACAACTTGATCTCTTTGTGGTATTCGCCCTAGCAATAGATCCCCAAATGATTCTGAACTTATTTCAGATCACTCGAATCTGGAACAATTTGATTCTCAAATTGGTTCAATCGAGAACACATCTTTGGAGGTCAATTTGTCAATTTTGCTGGCTTCGAGTCTGGATTTCCTCACTTGCTTCATTTCCAGCTGAATTGATTCTTTTGCATCGACTGAGACATCGAGTGAATCTAGAGGAAGAACATTGAGAGACATCGTCGCCGCTCTTACCAACTCCCGGAATTGAGACGAATTGATTCTTCAATGAAAATCGAGAGAATTCCAACCAGGCGAATTGATTTTCGAAAATCGAGAGATGCTTCATTACCAACTGAATTGATTCTTTTGCAACGACTGAGACATCGAGTGAATACAGAGGAAGAACATCAAGAGCCGTTCGGCACTGAGACGAATTGATTCTTTGAAGAAAATCAAGAGAATTCCAATCACGCAAACTAATTTTTCCATACACTTGCAAAATAATCTTCAATTTAATTTGGGATTTTGAATTTTGGGATTCAAATTTACAACCTCATTCGGTACCAACACCGGCTCTGCCGTCACACTGCCCAAGTTCATCATGAAAAGCGGCCACTTTTCATCTGCACTGAAACACACGTGGGTTGGTGGTTGTGTCGACTAAGGTCGTAAATTAGTGGGTGGCGCCAGTTGAGGGTGCAGGTTGAGGGGAGGGGTTCCAACATGGTGGTTGGGCCAATGAAGGTGGAGGAAAAAAAGTTGAGGCGGAAGATAGTAAATATAAGGGGCTTTTTAGTAATTTTTTTGTTTTTTATGAATTTTTTGATTTTTTGGACTAATTTTTTTTTTTTACTTTTTAAATTCATCATGATTAAAAATTTTTAAAAATATAACTATTTTAAAAAAAGTTAAATTTATTTTTACTAAAGACGAAAAAAACCCACGTAAAAGTTTTAAATATCCTTTTTTTTTATTTTATATGAATTTTTTTATGTTTTGATCAATTTTTCTTACTTTTCTTATTTCTTGTAACGAGAAAATTTTAAAAAGTATTATTATTTAAATTAAAGTAAGAATTTTTCACTAAAATACAAAAAAAAATCAAATAAAAAAAAACTATCTGATACGGTACCTAAGATCAAATCCATTTATTAATAATGCAATCATGAAAGAAATGAGAGACCATATTATCAAGATAAATGGCAGGGTTTCCACCACAACTTTAGGCTTCATATCAATTTTGGCATACAAATTTGTTTTTTCCCTAAAGGAAGCTTGTTTAATTCTCACCCAACAATGTCTAAGTTTTATTTTCTTTATTTGGTTACATCGGAGGTCGCTTTTTTTTTCTTTTTCTTTTTTCTTTTTTTTTTTTTTGAGTCAAAGGCAATAGTTAGTATTTTACTTGTTAAATTAGTACAAAAGGTATTAATTCTTTGTTTATAGAAGTTATAAACTTAGAATCTAAATCGCATGACTGTTCCGCAAATAGTTTCGGCCAAATTTAAAGCTTTAGAAGAGAAAAGTTCGAGGCAAGACTCAATATGTTACTGTGATGAACTACCGCAACACTTTTTCACACAAAATTATTATATATAAACTTATATGGTATTTGTTTTTGTGGGGATAATTATAAAAAAAAAGTCAATATAAAAAAAAAGTCAATATACCTTATTTTTTTATATTTTAATTTTTTAAACTATTTAAAAATAGTATTAACACAGATAACAGATCTGTCGGCCCAATCACAAAAATAGACAAGAGTTGAAACTATTACCCCTATACGTGGTTGAATCAATAATTGGTTATCTGTAGCATAATGCACAAACTAGCGTTTTTCAGTAACAATCTTCAGTTACTAGCGTTTCGATGTGGGAGAGGTTTTTTCAAATAACTTGTTTTTTGTGTTTTTAAAAATTATCTTATAATTTTTGTCTAATCGTCGTGATAAATTTTAAAAGTAAAAAACATTTTACTAATGTTAAAAAATAATTTAAAAAATAAATTTTATTTTAAGTAAAAACAAATTATTTATATTTTATTTTTAATTTTTTTTATGTTTTAATTAACCGTGATGAAAGGAATCTAACAACTATAAAAGTTTAAAATAAAGTTAAAAAAATATTTCAAAAAAGTTTTAAAAAACACTCATATCTAGCCATTAGATGATTAGTAAAAATTATATAATTGAATTAAAGAAAAAGTTCTCAATAATCTCCAATAAGAAGGTCCTCTAAATGAGGCGAGTTGGACAGCCACCGTGTAGAAGATTGCAAAAAAAAAAAAAAAACGGGACTCCTCTTTTAGTACGATTGTGTTTAATATTGTTAAAATTAATTGTTTAGATATTGTAACTAAAAAGTGATAATTATATTTTTATAGTAAAAATTATGAATATTTAGAAAAAAATATATATTGTAACTAAAATTAATTATTTATAAAAAATTAATAATTATAATTTATAGTAAAAATTACGAGTATTTAACATAAATAATTTATTACTAAAATTAATAACAAAAAAAATTATAAATTATAATCAAAAGGGACGACAAACACCACCACATGTGAGGTTGGATGATTGGGTGCGCGGTTAGGGAAAAGCTAATTTGTGTTTTGGTGTATTCTTCTGAATTTGGAGACGCTAATTTGGGCTGACTCTATTTCTTTCTATATATAGTCTCTTTTAAATTTTTAAAACAAAACATTTAGAAAAAAAATTAAATAAAAAATATGCAAACACCCTTTCAATTATCACCAATTATTAGTTTACCTCATCATTTTCTAAATCATATATTTAGGTCCCTCAATTATTAAAAATTGTACAAAATATCTCTTATTTAGAAAAGTAAAAGTAATTCAAATTAAATAGTTAATGACCGAAATGTACAGTTATGAAGGTGGGGCGTAAAATGATACTCAGTCATAGTTGATGGGGTGTTTGTATAATTTTTTTAAAAATTAAAAATTTTAGAGTTTTGAAAATTTTAAACAAGTAAAATATTTTAAAATTACAAAATACTAAAAAAAATGTAAGAGAGAGAATTACAGCGTCATTAGCGTATTAGCCTATAATTTTTTTAAAAAAAGAAACTTGTTAAATTAGTTTAAATGAATAGCTAAAATAAAAGTAGTGTTAAAATAAATATATAAAAATAAATTAGTTAAAATAAATATATATTATTTGAAAAGAATTAACTCACGTTTTCATTAAAAAAAATATTAAAAATGCTCTCTAGTCGACCGTTACAAACTAGCAATGGTTTGCCTCTTAAAGTACTTTAATGTGCCTTTATTGATACCATCAGCTACCACGAATTTATTTGAATTCGACAATGAATTCGGAACTTCACTTGTAAGTTGTAAGATGCTTTCTTTCTCTGTAACGTTTCGGGCAACGGCCATCTCAGCTCTAAAATGATAGGAGCGTAAATACAGCAGAAATTGATATATATTAGTTATAATATAAGGGAGAATTAAATTATATTAGTTATACGGTAAAATTAGATTTTGATAAGATTAGATTATATTATTTATAATTAATATAAGCATTGTATGAAGTAAAAAATAATACAAAATTTTAATTTCTCTTTTACTTCAATTCTTATATTATTTTTTATTTTCTATTTAATATTTTACATACCATATAAGTTATTCAATAATTCAATACAAAGTATTAATCAACTAAACAAACAAAGGAACTGTATTGCACTAATTTTTAGTTTGAATAACAAATAAAAAATTATATTTTACTAATTTTAATAAAAATAATAATTAAATAATTAAATTATATTAAACTTTTTAACATAATTTAATTTCTGACTAGTAGAGCAAACAAATGAATCACTTGCATATTAGTTTATTTTAATATTTAGATGCACAAGCACAACTGTTCCCGAATGGAATGGGCCGTTTTTTGTATGTTTAGTGTCAATCAACCGGTTTAACTTTAAATAAATAAATAAAAATTATTTAGTGGGCAATGATTAGTATTTTTATTGTTGTTTACTAAATTTATTGTTAATAATTTTTTGTTTTATATTATTAATTTTAATTATAAATTATAATGTTTTTAAATATTTATAATTTTTATTACAAATTATAACTATTTTTTTTATTTCAATTACAAATTATAATTTTTACTAAATATTCATAATTTTTTTTACAAGTTATAATCGATAAATTATAAATTTCAGAAATACCCTCACTGTAAATGCTACGTACATAAAAATAAATTATAATTAATCATAAATCTTTTAAGTTATTTGTGTAAAATTACAAGAAGGGAGGTGTTCTTAATATTTTATTGATCAATTTTGCAAACATTATTTAGATTAATAATGCTAGAAATGTTAATTTATTTTATTAAATTAATATTTTGAAGAATGTTACACAATTACAACTATAAATTTTAAATAATATTCATATAAAATTTATTACATCAATAATTATAATTGTATAATATCATTTAAGTTATTAATTTTATAAAATAAGTTAGTATTTGTAACATTATTATATTTAGACTCCAACGGGTGAATAAAATTGAAATTGTTGCCCTCGCTCGGTCTCTCCTAAACCTCTGTACTCTCTTTTTCCAACTTTTGGGTTTTCTGCAAAATCGAACGTTTACACACAACTTTACTGATTGACCTAACGGCTAACGTTAAACTCTCTCGCTCTCTCTCTTCTTTTGGATAGTAACATAACAGTCACAGACCATCGTCCTATAGTTCTCGATTGGCGAGGAATACGGTTTTGTTTCGATCGATACAATGGCTGCTCCGGCCTTTGATTGCAATACCCAAGTTGTTTCTGAAGCATCCGAAACCCTAGAAGCAGATTCACATTCGGCAGAAGCTCAGAGCGCCGGAATGGAATCTGCAAGGAATGAAAATGATCCAGGTTCGGGGAAGAAGAAGAAGAAGAAGACGGAAAGCTCGAGAGCCGAAATCGATACGTCAGCGCCCTTCGAGTCCGTTAAGGAAGCGGCCACTCGATTTGGCGGAATGGGTTTCTGGAGACCCCATTCTCACAAGCCCTCCGATGCTCCTGAGGTCTCTCTCTCTCTCTCTCTCTCTCTCACACACACACACACACACACACACACTGTGTCTTTAATTGTACGAGTTTTATTTACGCTGATAGAAGTATAAGTTCCATATTCTTTGTAATGTGAGTTTGATTTCTGAAAACAATGAGAGGGTTTCAGCTACATTGTATGTTCCAACGTTTATTTTTAAACAATTTATTTTACCTCAGAGAAAGGGGGAATTTTTATTGGTTTGCTTCTCTGTAGTAGAAAATAGGATTTTTATCTTGTCATGATTTCAGTTACTTTTTATTCAGTACCTTTGCCTGTGAGTCTAGCTCTCTTTTGATTTTTGAAGTTAATTGGTTGTTGCTCTTTACAAATTGTTTTATATTGATGTACCTTTTAAGTTTTAACCCATGAACCCAATTTAGTTTGAGAATATTGTGCAGAGCTGGAGGTTTTCATCTTCATCTATTTTGTCAACTTTGGTTTGCAGCTTCATTTGCAAATGCATCTCTGGTTCTGCTTTTGTTTATTTTTTGTTTCCATTCATGGATGCTAATTGCAGTTAAGACTTCGGCCCTGTTTGGGATCATAACAAAGCTAACTTTTTTCGAAAAAATCCCATTTTAAGTTGATTTTTTTGGCATAATAAACTTGCACGGTTTTCAAAACAATATAAAAAAAGCTAAATCTTTTTTCTTTCTTTTTGTTTTTTTTGCTTTTAACATCTACTTTTTCTTCTATATTCGGAGTTTGATTATCTTAGTGCAGAATAGGCACTTATATTTTATGTAATTTATGTGCGTAGAGTTTTATCAATCTGTTTAGTTTTGTATTTGTTACGTATTATTGTCCTATATCGCATAGCGAAAAAATAGCAATTTACAGCGATCTGAATGTTTTTCCTCTGTAAGGTTTCGTTACTGAGGAAAAAATATCCTCTTGCAAATTTGTATTAGAGCAACACTGGCCATGCTCTATATCTTCAAAATTGAGCTAAAATGTGCTCCAACCAAGCCTTAAAACACACGTCTACTTTGGATCCTGGGATCTGAGTCTCCAAATATAGAGACCAAGGCAAGATATAGAGAAGCATCTTTATTACATTTCACTCTTATAAAATTCCAACTTTGTCCTTATGGCTTTTGACTTTAAATTTTTGAAGGCCCTATTTGGGATATCTTGCAAACAAAAAACTACCTTAAGAGGTATAGCTTTTTTTTCAAAAAAACAAAAAAAGAGAAAGAGAAAAAGTTGTACTGTTTGGAAAAATTTGTTTAGGATAGTTTTTTGCTTTTTATTGAAATGTCTAATATACCTTTAATTTTTTCTTTCAAGCTATAATATTTGGGATAACAACACAGGATTTTTGATTTTTGAGAATATAGTTGGCTTTTGGTATTGAGGATATTATATCTCATTCAATAATGGTTAGGTTTTTTGGTATGTGAATAAGCTTTTTTCTTGAAAAAAGAAGTGAAAAAAATTAGTTGGATTTTTTGGGATGCCAAACAATATGGCTTAAAAGATGTTTTTTATATATAATAAAAACCATCTTTTTATCCCAATTAGGGCTTAATACCAATCATAACCTTTGTAATTTTGTTTTGTGCAAGTACGTTTAAATTTTAAGTTTTAATATATACATATCCAATTTTTAAGAAATGGCCACCTCTGTAAAGTTGTCAATGATAACTTTAATTTGATTTTTGATCGGCAAGTATATACTCACCCAATTCCACACTTTGCACTTGACAAGGCTTGAATCCCCCCACCCCCTCCTATCTGAGAGTGTAACACTATATCATTGGGTCAAAGGCCTCTTATTATCAACAATAACCTTCAAAATGAGACCAGTGTTAAACAAATTTGATAAAATTCAAAAAAAAAAATGTGAATAGTAGTGATAGAGATACAAATAGAGATTTGTGATTGGGGTTGGCATGAATGGAATAAGTTCTGTGAAACCACTTCTTGAACAAAAAAAAAATGTTATTTTTGGCCTTCAAAATGGAGAATCAGGTTGGAGATGCTCTTAAATGATAATTTGAAGAAAAAAAAATCTATTATCATTTATTCAATGTTTGATTGTTAAAAGAAGAATGCTCTAAAAGTAACTTAATTTCTGATAATGTAGCCAATACAAATTTACTCTTATTGTCCTACATTTTGGAGCATATCATGGACCACTTTCCCCTGCTTGTTTCATGCATTGGAATGCTCAGCGTTCCAGGTAACATAGATAAGCACACTGTTCTATGTTGATGAATCTTGTGCTATTTCTAGAATGTTATCCTCCCGGAAATGGTAGGAGTCAATATTTGGTCCATCTTGAAAAGTCATGTTTAACAATCGCAACAGTGACCATAATTGAATGGCAGGATGCCAGGATCATAATTCTTCTCCTGATTATGCTATCTGTTGAAATGGAAAGACGTAAAATGAAAATGTTGTCTAATGTGTTGAAGGATCATCTTCAATTATAAATAAGTGTTACTTCTATGCATTGCCGATTGTAGAATTGGAACTGGAACGTTCTTCGTTCCATTTAATATATGGCTACCGTCAAGAAGATCATGCAACATAAATTTGTTTCTAGATTGAGCAATCCTCAACTCAGATGCTTAATTTTCTACCCTTAACCCCTGACTATCATTATTTTCTCGGTTTCCACCTCCATCTAAAAGACGAAAAGACAAGCCTCAAGGAAAATCTATTTGTATTTTTATTGAGATTGGGGGGGCCACGTACAGGTAAAAGTAACCTGCTAAATGCAAATTCGAGGCTGAGTACTAGTAATTTTTTTTTTGAGTTATTTGTTTATTTGTTTTTAACATAATTTGTTTTGATCATCTTCAATTATAAAGAAGTGTTACTTCTATGCATTGCCGATTGTAGAATTGGAACTGGAACATGCTTCGTTCCATTTAATAAATAGCTACTGTCAAGAAGATCATGCAACATAAATTTGCTTCTAGATTGAGCAATCCTCAACTCAGATGCTTAATTTTCTACCCTTAACCCCCAACCATTATTATTTTCTTGGTTTCCACCTCCATCTAGAAGACGAAAAGACAAGCCTCAAGGAAAATCTATTTGTATTTTTATTGAGATTGGGGGGGCCACGTACAGGTAAATGTAACCTGCTGCTAAATGCAAATTCGAGGCTGAGTACTAGTATTTTTTTTTTGGGTTATTTGTTTATTTGTTTTTTACATAATTTGTTTTGATCGTCTTCAATTAAAAAGAAGTGTTACTTCTATGCATTGCCGATTGTAGAATTGGAACTGGAACTGGAACGTGCTTCGTTCCATTTAATATATAGCTACTGTCAAGAAGATCATGCAACATAAATTTGTTTCTAGATTGAGCAATCCTCAACTCAGATGCTTAATTTTCTACCCTTAACCCCCGGCCATCATCATTTTCTCGGTTACGGGTAAATGTAACCTGCTAAATGCAAATTCGAGGCTGAGTACTAGTAATTTCTTTTTGGGTTATTTGTTTATTTGTTTTTTACATAATTTGTTTTGCTGAGACGTTTCTATTTGTGGCAGCTGGAATTTGAAGAGGTTGACATCACCAAAGTGAAGGAGCAGGCTGTGCAGTTAGAGAAAGATCTGATCGCTAAAGAAAGGGAAACGCTTGATGTCTTGAAAGAATTGGAAACAACTAAAATGATTGTGGAAGAACTAAAACTGAAGTTACAGAAAGAAGCACATGAAGTCAATGAAGACTTGGATGTTAAAAATGTAAATCATTCTGTGGAAGTAGCAGAAAAGGAAAAGCATGAAAATCTTGCAGGTGGTAATCAGGAATCTACTGGTGCTTTCAGCCTCTGTCCCTCGTCAGCTCCTGGATTCATCTTAATGGAATTGAAACAAGCCAAATTGAACCTTACAAGAACTACAAATGATCTTGCTGCCATTCGAGCTACTGTAGAATCATTTAGCAAGAAAATAGAGATGGAAAGACTCTCACTTGAAAAGACGCGTAAGAGGTTATCTTTAAATTCCTCAAAAATTTCATCACTCGAGGAAGAGCTAAACAAAACGAGACTGAAGCTACAACTGGTCCAAGATGCTGAAGTCAAAGGTAATTCAGATGATCCCACTGATATATCAAGAGAGCTTCAGCAATTGAGTTCCAAGGCAGAGCAGTACAAGCAAGTTGGAGAAGCGGCAAAATCAGAAGTTTTGAGAGCGATTTCCGAGATTGAACAGACTAAAACTAGGATTAAAACGGCTGAGACCAGATTGGTTGCAGCCAAGAAAATGAAGGAAGCTGCTAGAGCCACAGAAGCTGTTGCTCTTGCAGATATCAAGGCCCTGTCAAGCAATGAGCTCTCCACTGAAGGTTTCCAAAAGAACCCAGAAGGGGTTTGTCTGTCATTTGAGGAATATACATCTCTAACTTCAAAAGCTCGAGAAGCGGAGGAAGCTTCTAAGAGGAAAGTAATAGATGCCACGCTTCAGATCGATGAAGCAAATGCGTCAAAAATGGAGATTTTGAAGAAGGTAGAAGCAGCTACCGAAGAAGTAAAAAACAGTAAGAAGGTCTTGGAAGAAGCTCTGAACAGAGTAGAGGGCGCAAATAGAGCAAAGTTGGCAGTTGAAGAGGCTCTGCGGAAATGGAGATCTGAACATGGTCAAAGAAGACGTGCGGTACTGAACTCTACCAAGTTCAAGAATTCTTACCCATCTCACCTCCGGAAAGAGTCTTGTCTGTTTGATGTAAATGGATTGCATCTTGCAAATGATGATGACCCAACAAAGCCAGTTTTGAGGCCAACACTGTCCATAGGGCAAATACTGAGTAGGAAGCTGCTTTTAGCAGAAGAATTTGAGAATGGTGGATTGCATGCAGAAAAAGGTGCTGTGAAACGGAAGATGTCGCTCGGTCAAATGCTTAGCAAACCTAATGGTGATATACCCTCTACGAGGAAGGCCGAGAGAGAAAGCGGCCACAAGCAGCTGCCGGCAAAGAGAAAGAAGTTCGGGTTTGCTCGGTTCTCGGTCCTTGTGAGAAAGCAAAGTAAGAAAAAGAAGAAGCAAACTCCTAGTTCTAGGTGTCGCAGCGTGTAGATCCATTTGCTTCGGATCAAGAAGTTTGTAGTTATCTTCTTCCTTAGTTATATTCTTCCTTCTGTCGGTCGGTGTTCTTTGCTTATTATGTATTTATTATGATGCCCTGAACCTCTTTCCTGTGTCCTGCTTTAACAATTATGTCTTGGCTAATGTATCCCAGATTCCCATAGCGGTTGTGTATTGCTGGTTATTTCTCCCTTTTTTTCTGGTTGTTCAAATGAAGATTATGAATTTTTACTACTACAGCTGGGCTGTGAATTGGAAATTTTGTTTCTGGTTGTTTCTACTTTTTACACAACGGAACATTGTGATAGTTTATTGAACTAGCTTGTAACCAACCGTGACAACTGAGACAGGATAACGAGTTAATCAGCCATTTATTTCTCTCCCAAAGAATATCTTTGGGAGAGAAATAATTGGCAGATCTACTCGTCATCCGTGGTACTCTGTCCTTCGGCAAATTTATGCATAAAAGATATAATTGGCAGATCTACTCATCATCCGAGGTACTCTTTGTCCTTTGATGCATAAAATTCTTGGCCTGTTAAAAATTTGTCCCTATCTATTTGAAGTAATTCAGTGGGGTGAAATCATAATGTTAGTATACATATGGTGTGTTTAGTTAATATATTTAAGAGAGCTTTGGGTCTAGGTTTTATTTGAAATACTTGTTCAGAGATAATTGTCAATGTATGATTAATATTCCACAAAGTCTCGCTCCTTGTTATTATATCAAAAATATCTTTATTTAAAAATACCATTTTTTGCAGAGACATGTTTGAAAAGAAATCGTTATCAATTATGCATTATTGGAGCTACATTCTTGGCATCACTCATAAATTGATTTTCTTTCCCTTGAACGATTTCGGAAGATTTCTGCGAGCCGCCCTACTTGAATTGGTAGCAAAAAATTATGGGCAAATCAAGGAGGATGCTACTACTATTTAACAAATTGATTTTTACCTCTTGTAGTAACATTTTTCACCAACGTTATGAAAACTATATATATAAAGATTCTAAACTATTCCAAAATCTTAAAACTCTATGTGAAACCCTAAAACAAAAGTAAAATAAGATATTCTTCTATAGTGTCTTTGAAAAACATGTATGAGACATTTTCGTATGACGTAATATAAAAAATATCAATAAAATCCTACAATCATTTGTTATTAATTTGATATGAAAATGATATTTGTTCCATTTACAAATATATAAAGAACATTTAGCCCCCATTACACCAAGTTTGTTCTTCATTTGTTTGATTAAATATCTCACATTATTCAAATAGCCTCATTTTGTTGTTGTGAAGCTGTCAATAGAATGTCTTATTTTTTTAAATTCAACCATTTTTTTCCATTACCCTGTGTTTGTTCTTCACCCGTTTGATAAAATGTCTCATATGATCTACAATGTTTCATTTGCTTAAAAAATGAGTTGTACCATTTTCATTAGTTGTGCATCAATGTGGAATGTCATCTTTACAACATCAGTCTATATGCTATTGTCTCGTTTTTATTAGTTTTTTGAAAAATGAGACATTTTATTTCTAATGCATGGATTAAAAGTGTAATTTCCATTGAAATTTACTTAATTGACAATCAGACTTTTCTATCGATAACTCATTTAATACGTATGTCAATGTCTCATTGAGATAGTATAATAATGTATGACATTGGGACAATATGATAATGTCTTATTGTTGATAATTTTCAATGAGCCAATGTCATTTGCATTTATAGAACATTGAAATGTCTTATTGAAATGCGATATTTGATTATTTAAAAATGCCTCATTGAAATGTCTTATTGAACCATCTCATTGCTGATTATTTGTAAATGAAATATCTTATTGAGATAGTTTGACAATATCATATTGTTGACCTTTTTAATGAGATATTGATATGATATGAAACAATGTTTCATATTGTGTCATTGATAAGCATGTCTCAATGAAAATGTCTTATTTCATTGTTTCTATAATCATTATGATATTGTTTCTATTGTTTGTGTGAATTGTGCTAATTCCATTGGTTATACATGAATATAAAATGTCACATTTACAACATTTGTTCCATATGTTGAATTTTCCATTTTTATTGGTTTTTCGAGAAAACTAGCTATATTTATTTATAATGTAAGAATGTCTCGCATGTATATAACATTTGAACAATGATTCTTAACATAACATGAAAGTTTGTGTAATAAATGAAATATCCCAGTTAATAAAATCTGTTGTTTCATTTGTAATGTACCAAAATGTCTCATTTGTAAACAAATAGAATATCTCATTTAATAGGAAATATCTCATTTTACAATAAATAATAAAACAATATCTCATTTCTTGTAAACATGTCCCATTTTCACTCATGTTTAATTGAAAAATACATTTTCCAAACCCATCCTTTCAGTTTGTATAATCATATAGAATGTTTCATTTGATCAGATAATGTCTCATTTTATAGGAAATGTTTCACTCTCCTAATAATATATTGTCTTGTTTCTATGAGAAATATTATCTAATTTCTTGTAAAATAAAAAATCTCATTTTCCACAATCATAGCTAGCATGATCAAACAAAAATATAGTTTATCAAAATCATTGTTCCTAATTTGTGTGTTTTTACGGATAACAAAATGATGATGAATCACATATAGACATAAAACAATATTAAAAATATAGTTCAAATTGATATTACTGAATCTCAAATATTATAAAATAGTGTAGATTAATGTCGTTCATCGAAAATACATTAGATAATTGAAAAAAAATTAAAAGTGAATTCCAAGATCATCAACCGCTGATCAAGACAAAATGAGATTACAAATCAGTTTGGACTGTAACTGTTTGATATAAAACTAAAAAAATAGCAACTTGTATATCAATCGACAAATTGAAATGTCGATGAGTAAAAATCTTGGACAACTTTTCGTTTCAAAATTCCGAGTTCCAACCAATTTTAAACTTCAAATTTTCTTACAGATTGCTTTTTGTATTTTACTATTTCTGTTACTTTTAATGCACAAATCTTGCTTACAAAGGGAAAAATACATATTTATATCTAAACATATCTATCTATTAGTGAATAATATAAGAACATATTTTGTTTAAAGTAATCAAAAATTTGAAAATATAAACTTTATGAAATAGTTAAAAGTTGCAAGAACTAATTCATAAACAATGTACTAAATAGGACCTCAAATTAATTCTCTCTATATTTAATGATTATTGTAACGCATTAGGATCCTGTTTGATGAGCGGTTTCGACATGCACTAAACTATTAATACAATGTGTGTAACAATATCATTTTTATTTTTAATTTATTTGGCCGAATTATAACTCTTTTGAATAACTAATCGATCTGAATCATGAGATTAGGATAGTATTCCTAATTTATTCCAACCATATTAGTAATTGCATGACAATATTACTAAACTTTGTAAAGTTATTTTTAGCTCATAAGCGAAAAAGAAAAACTTAACTTAATTTGTAAAGTTATTTTCAATTCATAAACGAAAAATAAAACTTGTAACAAATATGTTGATATAATTTTTAATATTTCTTTTAAAATTACTATTAATACATTACGACAAATTAATAACCCATAAATAATCATCAAAGGTAACGTGACGGAATAACCATCACCACTCAATACGCAAAGGTAACGTGACCAATTCTTTTTTGCTAGCAACCACAGTGACCTTTCTCATGTTTTTTAGCCGATTTCTTTGCTATTTTACTTAAAAAGTGCTTAAAAAGCTCAATAGATTCTAAATAATAAATTAATATTATATAAATATTTACATAAAATATAATAATATTTATAAAAATAATAAATTTTATTTTTAAAAGTGTATTAATATTAATTCTTTTTATCATCATATTTCTCTTAACTTGGGCTCATCAAGCTTTTTTTAGTTCATAAGATAAAACTATTTAGTAATTTAATTTTTTTTAACGTTTTAGTTTTTATATTAAAATTGTAATATCATTTTTTGTTAATATGTATTAAAAATTATTTATAGTAGATACAGTAAAATATATTTTAAACTTTTTGTTATAACGGGATTGTGGTGGAGGTATTGAGCATAGGGACAAAACCCTTGTGCGTCCGAGATGTTATTTCTTTCTTTTTGTTACGAGCGTCTGAAACACAAGTTATTTGTAAAAAAAAATAGTGCTAATTACGGCTCATTAAGCGGTGATTAATACTCTTATAGAAATAATAATTTTTTAATATTAATATATTTTTTTAATATGAAACGAGTATATCACTTTTATAAATATCAATTTATTTTGTACAAATATTTATATATTATATATTCTTTAACCACCACTCATTAAGCGATGGTTACCATTTTTCTTGTAAAAAAACATCACATTAGCATGTATTACAAAAAGATAATAAAAATAAAAGTTAAATTATTTTTCTATTGAATTAGTAAAAAGAGAATTAACATCAATAATTTTTTTTTTTACTTTTTTACATAAGAATATGAGGGAAGATAGAGAAGAAAAGAAAAGATCAAAATTATGTCATTTTAAATGTTGAATTGTTGACATTTGTTTAGATGTCACGTTAAGTTATTATATGTTATTATATTAAGTTTATAATAAAGAGCAACAATTATAATAAATTAATATTTTTTTAAAAATAAAATACATAAACAAATCAAATCAAACCAAACCAAACAAAGTCTTTATTTCAATCAATTGAGATCCGCTTCATGAATTATTTTATATCATTTTAGTTTGTTAAAAGTAATATTTTCAGTTAGTTTTAATATATTTATATTTTTTCTTAATACGGGCGTTCTATGTCAATTTAGGTCTACTCATCTTTTTAGTATTTTATTATTTATAATTTTATCATTTTTTTAAATTACTGTATCAACTGATCTACATTATATATGTTTAAATTATATTAATCTATTTTTCTCAATTTATTCTTAATTAGTATAATTCCTACCATTACACAATTTAAAATTTTTTTTTTTCTAATCTTATTGTACATCTACTTTAACATTTTTATTTTAATAATATTTATCTTATTTATATAATTTCTTTTACTGCTCAATATTTTGTATATATATATATTAAATAGACACGCTATATTAATATGCTGACCTGGCATGTTCCTTGCATATGGAATAATCTCTCTGCGGGTGGACTTGTCTAATAACATTACATAGGGTCCCAACCAACCATTCAACCTTTTCCCCAAATCCCATTTACTTGTAAGGAACGATGGAACAATCATTTTAACATCTCCTCATCTTCTTTCCCTTCTGAAACCAGCCATATATTGCCCTCTGGAGCATCCAAAAGCTTCTATAAAAGGTAAATTCTTGCATTTTCTGGTTTTCGATTTGAATGGAACTCTTTATATCCGTCGTGTTCTCAAGTATTCGTATGTGTGCATGTGCTTATATTTAATCTGGGTAACTGTAGATGATTGGAACTACTCGTTGACTTCGTATTGTAGGGTTACAGGTTACTGATTTATAAGACTTGATTGTATTGTTTGTTTGCGATCTCGAAGGTTTTGGTTTGTTTCTTGTGGGTTTAGTTTGATTGATGGAGTGATTATTATAAATATGCCTTATGAATTTGATTCACTAATGTTGATTAATGATATATGATGGTAAACGATTTTTGATCTTGCGAGGTTAATCGTCAAACCAGACCTTGAATTAACACCGATGGTATTTTGTTGTTTGACATCTGATTTGATAGAGAATCATTTGGGATTGTAGGTCAAGTGATAGCAATAGCACCACTGGAACAAACGAGGGAATCTTTATCTTAACGAACTGGGGCTAAATTAACTACCTTGGCTTTTTTAGGCTTTTAGCCTTATTGTGTCAGTATTATGGATTGGATTTGATTGGGGGGAAAAGGGGGCAGATATTAAATGGCCCACTTGCGTGTATTTTCCACTTCAATTGTTTGTTTGCTCATTTGAGCTCATCCACAAGGTTAAATAAGCTGAGTTAAGCCTAGATTTTTACCTATGCTGTTGAACAAGCTAAGCTTCTGCAAATTATACTGGCCTGTTGATGAGGTAGGTGACTAGCAAACAAAAGTCAACAAGTGACACGAACCCTCTATGTATGCTTTTGGAGACTCTTCCACCTTCCCATAAGTTTGATCATGCAGATTTTCACTCATTTTCTAGCGGTATGAAGTAAAATTTAAGGGTTGTATCTTCTACTAATGTTAACTTTTTAATATAAAGAATCCCCCTTTTCTGAATGCTTTTTTGGAAGATTTTTGTGTGTCATGGTGCCCCACTGCATATCCTGTGGACACCTCATTACTTCTTGGTTTACCAAACAGCTAAATTTAGAACCACAATGGATGGTTTAAGTTTGTAATGACTGCAAATCTTCTCATTTCATTATCACATGGTAGTGCAATGAAGATCTTGGAAAGAACCCAACTCCTGTGAATCCAATCATATCACAATTCGCAACAGATATGGCCCTCTTCATTAGTCTCATCACAACTGGGGTATGTCTAGTAGAGCTGTCTTATATTCTCCATGTATTCCTTCCATCCAAGATGAAGCATGCCTGTTTATCTTCAGTCCCCAAAACTCTCATCTTTTTTACTAATATTAGCCCCCTTTACGAGTTCCTAAACATATTTGTAGGTGCTAAAATATTATGAATGTGTTTGGAAAGTTTGGGTGATGACATAATTCGTTATATGCATGAACGGGCTCCTTTTAGCCGCTAACTTGAGAAATGCCTTTGAAGTGTTGGAATTAATCCATAATTCAAATTAGGAGTGTAGAAATAAAGATCATGATCCCTTGATTTGACCCTTTATCTTTGGCTAGTATTTTTAGGCCCTGATTGGCTACCAAACCTCTTTAGCATTTTGGCAAAAAATGAAAAAAAAAAAAAAAAAGAAGCCAACATGGTTCGTTTGGCAAAAAAGCAAAAAAGGTAAAAAAAATAAAAAAGTAAATTTAACATTATTTTTTAGAATATTTTATTCAATTTTCCATTACTTTTCAAATACAATACCTCTCATTCATAACTTTTTAATACAACTACCAAATATATATAATTGTTAACTTCAATTATATAGAAAGGCAAAATTATCCAATTTGAACAAAAAACAAAAAAATTAATTTTTATTCAAGCAACCAATTTCAAGATAGTTATCTTAAAATCTAATTTACCAAATAACTTATTTTGAACCAAATTTAATTTTTTGGCTAAAAACGCAAAAAAGTAAAAATGCAAAAAATTTAGCTTTTAAGCTAGTTAGCAATTAGGGCCTTAGTATCTTCCTAATTGTAACCCTAATTGGATAGTATAAATAAATGGCAATCCCTGATTGAAAGGTAGGCCCAATTTACAGAATTCTTTTATTTTTTATGATATTAGAGCTAAATTCTTCATCATAAGAAAAAATGGTTCGCACAAGCCCTAACCGTTGTCGGCGGCGACCAGCCCCTTCCTGTCGACCAACACCTCGCCGTCTCTGGTTCGTGCAAACCTTAACCGACATCGCCCTTCTCTGGTTTGTCCTTCCTTGGTTCACACCGTCTCTGAATCGCGCAAACCCTAGTTGTGCCTCTCTGGTTCGCACAAACCCTAGTTACGCCGTCTCTGGTTCGTGCACACCCTAACCGCAGCATCCACCCTTGTGTGCCTTCCTTCACGTGCCCATTGGTTTGTGCCTCCCTGGTTCACGACCTTCTTGGCCTCCTTGGTGATCTTGGATCGGTATTTCTTGGTTTACCAACCTATTTGGGCTCTCGTTTTTTACTTATGTGGTAAGTCATTCATCTTTGTTCATCGTATTTGTTAGGGGCTGCTGTGTTTTTTTTGTTCGGTGGTAATGTTCTTAGCTTTATTAATTTTGCAACTAGTTTTTTGTTTGGTAATCACCTCATTACTACTTAAATATGACTGAATCAAGGAACAAAAGGGTGTCTCCGTCATTTCAATCAGATCTCTTTCTCAACATGCACCTTCCCATTTGTCACGGGGCGACACTTTAGTGGCGCAGCGGAATTTTTTTCCGTGTGGCATTTGAACTCCATCTAGCCCGAATTCGCTTATTCATTGACAATCCGAGTGTTTTCCGTTACCTGGTCTTCAAATTTCTTTTTTTAAAAGCCCATGCGTTATCATGCAAGAACAAACTCCCTTCACGGAAGTCCCATATAGTCGAGATGCCACCTGGTAACTTGACGTTCCAAGTTGCAAACCGAATGGCGCAGTAGCTTCCTTGCACCAAACTCATCATGAGTATGGCGCTCGCCCAACTGAGGTCCTATACTCGTTAGGCAAGCAAGTAC
>JAOTRH010000022.1:20021616-20032270 GCA_034768845.1 Heliamphora exappendiculata
TAATTAAAAAATGGAAAAAAGGGGAGGGGGGAGTAAGTTGGAGGAGGAGGAAGAATGCAAAGGCGGTGGGGGAGGTCCTCAATGCTCTATTAATGGGACATTTTAATCTTCTTTTTCTCTCACCCTCCCTCGCTTCTATTCAAGATAGTGTCAAAGCAAAAAATATTAACGTCAAACCAATTTTTGGAATTTTCCTTTATCTAAACAATTTTAACAAAAAGAAAATTAAATTTTATATTGAGCTCCAGATATACGTTATTATAATGGGATAGCTAGTGAGAGATATCTCCTTTAAGAATCACACATGCGAGTTTTCCCGCATACAGCTTAAGTGGAGAACATCTTTTTTTTTATACTTGTCGTTTTATGAAAAAGAGAAATACTATTCCCACTCAGATCAAGCCAAAAACTTTTACTTGTTCAAATAATAATTAAAGTAAAGCAAAGCTGGGAACACAGTTTTGTCTCAAAATTAGACCAAGTGGTTTAGGGTGTTTAGAATAATAGGGACAAAAAAAAGTAGTATCCCTTAAAAATATAATAAATAATATGTTGCTTCTCTAGAACATGATCTCTAGTAATAATCCTCAACTACCATTAAAAATTTGATTTGTGTAATTTGGGGTCATGTCATGAGTTACTATGGTTGTAATCGATAAGATTTGAATTCATAAAAACTCATTAAAATTGAAAAAAAAATTAACATATTTTTTACTTTCTAGATTATAAATTTGTTTATATTAAATATTATTTTTTTAAATATAATTTTTATATTATTTTTCTACATGCTTGATCTAGTTAGTACTATTAGTAGGTGATTTACTAAGTTATCAAGCTTTGAGTTATTTTCTTTGTTTTTACATATTATGAGGAATAGAGCTCCATGAGAGAAGAATATAAATACTTTTAATTTATTTTGACCTTCAGACTCGCAATAGACTGCAATATGAATATTTTAAGTACATTTGGGGCTATACGTCATAATAAAGAATATTATGATTCCTATTGGAGCTATTTGATTTACTTTTATATTGTTACTAAGTTATGATTTACTTTTATATTGTTATTAAGTCATGCAAGAAGAATGCCATAGAGACTACAAAGTTTCATAACGATTATTTATTTAAAAATTACTCATCCAATTTTCACTATCTTGGCGCCACCAACACTCTACCCAAATTGCCACCAACACTCTACCCAAATTGCCACAGTGTACCATAGCTTCCACAACAAACCACCGCCACATGCACGCCAACTAACCACCATCACCACACGTAAGAGAGTAAATTTGGCCCGCAGCCCATTTGGAGCTCATTAATGTGCAGATTCAACCCGGCTTAGTCGAGGTTCGAGTCCACCCAAAACCTGAGTACTAGACATGTGGATTTCGATTGCCTCCCTTAAACCCGTGGATCGACCCAAGACATGAGGCTTGACACGTTTGGCCCGCCTATTTGGCTCGAATATTAACATATATTAATATTAATATATTATAAGTAAATTATAAACTAATATTAATATATAAACTTATAAACTATTAACTTATAATAAATTAATAAACTTGTAATAAACTTATAATAAATATCAACTTATAAACTAATAAACTATAAACTTAAATAATTAATAAACTAATAAAGTGTAAAATAATAGAGTCCATTTGTAAAGTGTAAAATATAATATTTATGTAATAGGTAAAATTTGAGTTTTGAATAATAAAATTTATATTGTATTTAATTATTTAAAGTGTTCAAACTTATTGAATTTATTGATAAACCAAAAATAAACTAATAAACTATAAAGTATAAACTTATAAATTAATAAAATATAAACATATAATAAACTAATAATCTAATAAAGTATAAACTTATATAATAAACTAGTATTAGTATAAACTATAAATTTATAAACTAATCAACTAATAAACTTATAAAAACTAATAAAATTATAATAACTAATAAACCATAAATTTAATAATTTATAAGCTATAAACTTATAATAATATAAATTATAAACTTATAAATTAAAAATAAACTTATAGTAAACTAATAAATTTACAATAATATAAAATTATAAACTATAAATTTATAAAAATAAATAAAAACTTAAAAACTAATAAAGTATAAACTTATATAATAAACTAATAAGTTATTAACTAATAATAAATTATAAACTATAAAAAACTAATAAATTTATAATAAATAATAAACTAACTTATAAATTAATAAATTAATAATAAATTATAAACTTGTAAACTAATAAACTTATAAATTAATAAAACATAAGCTTATAAACTAATAAAATATAAACTAAAACAAAAACAAAAACAAAAAAGAAAAGCCAAGCCCGGCCCATCTAAAGGCCCAGCCCAAGGCCCGAAACCTAAGCTCGAACTCCATACTTTTGGGCCTGGACCAACCCCTCCTCCGAAAAGCCCAGCCCAGCTCAATTTCTTTTTGCAAAAACCCACCGGGCCAAGGCCGGGCTTAACCCGTCCGAGCCACGATCGGCCAGATTAAAATTACACCCATGTGGCATAACTGTCTTGGTGCGTAAAGATTTGCTATTGCCTGATGTTTATTGATCATCTTTCACTATTTTTCCTTCTTCCAGCATCCATGCCAAAACTATGCATAAATGCTTCCGGCCATAACTTGTAATCCAACTTATTATCGAGCTAGAACATCCCAACCCGTAACTATTTCTAATAGATCGATCTTGTGATTAACACAAGAATTCTAAATGAACTTATTTGAATTGACTCATTTTGTACCAAAAAAACCTGTATAGAATTAATTTTACTTTCCCACCTAACTACTTTAGGTTGGGGTTAGGTCCTAATGGAAAGTTATGGAGAGAGTTCGACGTAGTTGTGTGATGACAATAGTTCCTCACAATAGAAAAGGACCGGGATGGATTTGTAGTGTTCTTTTCTCCTACACCATTGAAACGTGGCAATGATAGTTGGGAATTTTGACTCCGAATAATAAACAGCATTGTGATTTGAAATGCAAAGAGCACACGAGGCCGCATCATTCCTGACAAAATTCTATATAAAAACTACATACGTATTGCATTACATATCCTTAACCTCAAATAGCTGCCACTAAATAATCATCATAATTAACCTCACTGATTCATACATGATACTAGTTGGAGTGCCCAATCAACATAGCCATAGGGTCTTAAATTTACTAGGTTGAGATACTGCATATTGTCTACTTTTGTAATTTTGTTTTTCAACATGTCTGGTGCTGAAAAACATTAGCTCGAATCAAGACCATTGCTTTTGGCTATATCCGCTTGTGTTCTCTTGTTCCATCCCTCCCCGGTGCGGAGATCGCATTGGCGCAACTCCTTGCCTTGGTCTAGGTTTGAAGAAAAGGAGCCAAAATGGCGTATACAAGGCTAAAGACTTTTTCAAGCTATAGCAAGTTTTTTTTATCAGTCACATGCATGCACTTAAACGCCTTTCAAAATTTCTTTTCAAGTGCATCAGATACAATTCAGTCAGAATGTGCAACCAATGAACGTCACACTGCCCTAGCAAGTGCATGTTCCAGAACTTAACCACTGCACTACCTCTCAAAGCACAACATTGCCATTACAACCCCCATTATATACTTTATTTGAACGGATCCTCCTCACAATTGCCCGGATCGTGCATTATGAATCCAGAGAGACAGTTTGAACCAATTACACTATTCTGTACAAGAGAAATCCACACACTCACACATACAAAACGGCACTTATATGTCGAGATCACTAATATGGTTGGGGAGATGGGGTCTTAAAAGCTTCTTCCAGTAACTTACCAAGAAAATGGAAAATGTACGTAGATAATAGAACAAGTGTTGCCATTTTATTATGTCAATAGGCATCTATGCAACTGCGCATCAGATCTACCAAACAAAGAACAGATTTTTACCTATTCTACAATGATTCAATTTTCCTTTAAAATGGACAGCCCCACTCCCAAGCAGTCCAAAAGCTAAAATGAAATAGATTATCAAAAAAGAAAAGAGGGGGGGTGGGCAATGAAGAAGAAAAGAAAATTGACATAACTATTTACCTGATGTACTAGCGCATGCATGCCACGTGTAATCCTATCATGCTATTGTAAGTAAATCTCCCTTATAAAGAAGAGAAGGAAGATACAGTGTTCCAGTATTCTAAACTCTTCTTCCAAAAGAGGCTGTTTTCCTCTTCAGAACAGGTGTATTTTAAGTCCCTCATAACTCACCATCACTTTCTTTTGTTAATCATAAGACCAAAGTGACTGTACATCCGGGGTGGAGTACAGGCCACCAATATGGGGCCTCGATATCGGCGAGTTTCCGATGCCTTCGCCTGAACCCTGCACAGCTCTTTCCTTCCTGCCGGAGAAACAAAAGTGAAACAAGCATCAGATAAGTGAATGAAATAAGCAATGCCATCTACTACAAGATTTTCATAAGCTAATGAAGAAAAAGCAAAGCCATTGAAAAATTGCACCAGACACATCAAACCTAAACAAACTAAACCAATCACCAAGCGCACCAGTATAACCAAGCACCAAGAGAACCAGCAAACCAGTACGGACAGAAACATCAAGCTAATACAACGGTGAAGGAAATTTTAGCATGAATATCACAATCCACTTGAATCAGAAATAAGTTTCACAACACTCTTCAAGGCCAATATCCAAAATAAGGAAAATAAGCAAGTGCTTCTATGGCTCTATCACAAGGTAAACTTGTCCCACTTCAAAAGGGGTATTTTCACACGATAAACAGACATGAGATGTAAGTTAAAAAAAAAGGTGAGCATATTCAGAACAGTAAAGCTGATTTCTAAATGCAAGTAGGCATCACATCCCATTCAATTGCAAAGATATCTAAATATTACTAACGGATGTTTCATGTTACCCACACAATCTGAAGAGCAGTACCCTTTTTTTTTTTTTTGATCGATAAATACTCAAACACCCACAACTCCCGCACCTTGCACTTAAGCAAGGTTTGAACTCCCAACCTCCCATTTGATAGGCTAACAGTCATACCATTGGGCCAAAAGCCACTTGGCAAGAGCGGTACTTATTACTATACATGTTTTTTTCAAACTTTTCTGATATGCTAAACATCCCTTCTATGCAGAATGCCAATCTAAACTTGATTGTGTTGAAATCCTAATTTCTTACTGTGAACCACCAAAACCCATAGATTTGAACCTAAGAACGGACACAAACATAGACACGATACGTGTTTGCCTACGAGAGATGGCAATTTAAAAAAAAAAAAAAAGGATATAGAAATATTAGGAATACAACACAACTAAGATATAAATATTTTTTTATATGCTATATACTTATCACTATAACATGCACAAACTACTAAAAATAATAATTAAAAAATAACACTAATTTGACATAAAACAACTTTCGACGCAAAGTTTATTATACATTATTCAACACACACTAGTGAACTAGAGTAACTCACTAATATAGAAATGCAAGAAAGAACAGAAACTCACAAACTCACAAACCCACAGATCCTATTAACAAACTGCTGCAACTTAGCCTAGAAATTAATTATGCAAATATGAAACGATCATTGTCTTAACACATCATCAGACGTGTCTACAGGGAAAACACGTGTCCAAGCAGTGTCCAACCAAAAACTAAAATACAAAAATTAGATACGCCACAGGGCTTGTCCATCACGTGTCCAAGGAATGTCTGCGTCTAACACACCCCACAACTAAAATAAAAGTGCAGTGCTTCATAGGTTTTAACATTTGTTTAAACATGTTAAACTGTGTTCCTTCACACAACTCAAAGGCCATGTTTAATTAAGGGTGGGATAGCAGGCGTGTTGCCAATTTGAAATGGAAGTGAAGAAGAGAGGTTTCCTTTGGCATTGAGTAGTCTGGGCCAAAGACAAAGGTTGAGAAGTTTAACATCAAGAAACTCAAGCCAAAATGTCTTGTTGAAGGGACATTTTTGATTGAGATGATTGGAACATGAAAGGACAGAACTATTGAATCTGTTGGTCAGACATAAATAATAAGCAGTGGTAATTCTAAAGATTCTCCCAGAGAAAAAGAGGAGTTCCATTACTACATGGAAGAGTAGAGAATGACAATAATTGAACAATCAAAACCTTTCTGGTTCCTTCTTTCTTCCTCCACCGAACACAGGTGAAGAGACAATGGCAATTCCGGACTATTGTAATTCAACCAAAATCCTTTACCCCTATTTGTGTTTGTTGATTATGAACTCGCTATCCTTTTGGTAAGATATGATTTGTGATGCAAGGAAGCATAATCACCTAGAGAATCACTAGCACTGAAATCTGCAAGCCTACTTAAATTACAGATACTCCCTCTGCTAACAAACACCATAAGACACCACTCTGAAAATTCGTATTAATCAATCAGCTATTCCCTTGCCCTAAGGGTTTACATCAGTATTTATAATTATACCTATCTAAACCTAATAGGAAATGTTTAGAAAAGGAAATTAAAACATTAAAAAATAAATCAAATCTAATTCTTGTAGGAGAACAAATTAGGCAAAATAGAAAAAAAAACAAAAGAGAACAAACTAGGCAAAATAGAAAAAAACGAATAAACTCAAATCAAGAAACCTAATATTTTAAGGAAATAGTATTAAAAGTGCTAGTTTCACAGATAAAAATAAAAAATAAACTTCCTTGAAAATTATGCCCGCATCATTCTTCCTAACTTGAAAAAAATTCGTCCTTGAATTTTAAAAATAAGGCAAGCAATGTTTCTACCATTTGTTCTCCCACAAATTTTAATCTCCAAACGTGAACAAAATGTTTTGAATTTTAAAAATGAGGCATGCAATATTTCTAACATCTGTACTCCCACAAATTTTAATCTCCAAGTGTGAACAAAATGTTTGATGTTGCCAATGAGCTATAAATTTTCCACACTTGGCAGTAATATCCATTCAATCAGACCATCAATTCAAAATATAAGTGACTAATATGATGAACCATGAAGATGTGTTCATAAAGCCCTCACAATCGAATGGATCTTCATAGTAGTAATAATGTTGTTGGAATTCTCAACCTTCTCGGCCTTACCAAATTCTTTGGTGTCTTGGACAACTCCTCTTCTACGAGTCTATTTTTTTTATCTTTCACCACCTCATTTGAATTTTTAATCTCGTAATTTTCTCAATTTGATGCATCTCAATCTCCTTCTTCGAATACGAATCGGATATTGGAGGTAACTTCCAATAGGTACTAAAAATTTCTTGATAAGAATTCACGACCACATGGTAATCTTTAGGTTGCGAAAAGATGGAAAACCAAACTTACCATGATGTGAACATTGAATCTCTATTTCTTTTGTTTCATTATCCAAATGTAATTAAGAGATAAAAGAGAAAAAACATGTGTTTCTACAATTTTTCCCATTTCACAATTTTGGCTTTTCGTTGGTGAGGTTTTGTAATTTTTTTGTGTATTGCCACTATCCAATAGCTTTGCCACGAAATCTTTTAGCCACTAAGAAACCAATTTGGCCTCATGAACCTCTTCAAAATCCAAAATTTCTTTGACATCATGAATCCAATCTAGGAATTCTTTTGGTGTCCAACCTTCATAGAAATTAGGCAAGTCGATTTTCAAATCAGTTTCCCAACATTGAGAATCACAATTATTAACAATGATTCGCTTGCCCTTTTCCCCTTGCATATTGGTCAACAAAAGGCTTAGTGGAAAAATCATCCTCTAAAACCTCTTCTTCCACAATAGGATGTGGGTTTGACAATTGTGAGGTAGAACAGTCGCGGTTAAGGCAGTTAGCAATCAACTCCTCTATCCACGTCATTCTTTTCCCTACTTAGGCCTCTTTTGCGATGGCATCTCGCGCATATGCATCTTCAACAATAGCATATCAATGGTCATGAACTCTTTGTTGTTTCATGATCCAAAATCAAGCGCAAACTCTGATACCACTAATGCAGAAAAGTGTATTGACTAAAAGATCACTAGCACTCAAATTTACAAGTTTGATTGAAATTAGAGATGCTCTCTAATACAAACACAATAAAAACCAAAGGTTCGAAAATTCTTTAATCTTAATAATCAACTTCGTATCCTTAAACCCTTGTAACCTATTTATAACGGTACAATCTTAAATAAAATGAATCAACCCATTAAGGAAGCCGAATCTTGCCAAATATCTAATTAACAAAAAATATCAAAAAAATATATTTTAAAAATAACAAAAAGATAAATTTAAAAAATATCAAAACATAAAATACTCAATTTTGACTACTAAAAAAATTTAGAAATGAGCCAAAAAAGATGGTACTAAAAAAACTCTCCAAAGAAAGTTATTAATAAAAATAAAAGTTTCTTAAAATGTCACTTGCAACAGTTCAATAACCTTCAATCCCCTTTTTGGTCTGATGTAGTTTGTTACACAACCTATTTGTTAATCTCGTAGGGCCTGCGTGGACCAACATGTTTTTTCAATCCACCAACTCATGTTTTGTTTGGCAAATAGGATGAGACTTAAAAATCCCAAGAGACTACTAATATCGCAAAATGGTGGGATTAGAAAAACCACCTCTCCCATGGTATAGGCCATTCTATCCCATGGAATTAGCCACGCCATTTCGTCCAACAATCAAAATTTACCTTTTCATTTTTCCGTTATATTCTACTCCAACCAAACATTGTACTAACACTCCTAGGTCTGATGTAGTTTGTTACACAGCCAATTCTCGCGTGGACCAACATGTTTTTTCAGTCCACCAACTCATGCTTGGTTTGGCAAATAAGATGAGACTTAATAATCCCAAGATTACTAATACCCCAAGATGGTGGGATTAGAAAAACTACCTCTCCCATGGTATAGGCCATTCTATCCCATGGAATTAGCCACGCCATTTCATCCAACAATCAAAATTTACCTTTTCATTTTTTCGTTATATTCTACTACAACCAAACATTGTACTAACACTCCTAAGTCTGATGTAGTTCGTTACACGGCCAATTCTCGCGTGGACCAACATGTTTTTTCAGTTCACCAGCTCATGCTTAGTTTGGCAAATAAGATGAGACTTAATAATCCTAGGAGACTACTAATACCCCAAGATGGTGGGATTAGAAAAACCACCTCTCCCATGGTATAGGCCATTCTATCCCATGGAATTAGCCATGCCATCTCATCCAACAATCAAAATTTACTTTTTCATTTTTCCGTTATATTCTACTCCAATCAAACATTGTACAAACACTCCTAGGCATTACTAACCAATCAAATATCTTCCGTGTTACTAAGCTTTTCCCTTTCCATAATCCCAGGGTATTATAATCCGGTCAAACCCTTTAAAACCCTTTATCAAACATGACCAAATACCACTACTTAGGCAGACAGATTTTACTTTCAATTTATTTTGGGGTACGACGTCATAGTATCCTTTGAGATTTCAGAGGTTATGTTAGAAGATGACTATGCCAGTTTTATTTCCTACAAATAATGATGTATTATTATTTTTTCTCTTGTGCTGCTCTAAAACAAGGGTGTCATATCCAACTTCACCTCAATATCACCTGTTACTACTAAAAATTAACTTTAAAAGACCATAGTTCACGTTTGTAGATGGCAAAAGGGAGAACTTTGGGTTTATAATTCTCTTAATAACTCAAAATGGTAAATTACACTAACCTCCCTTGACGTTCTTTTCAAATACATATATTTCTTTTCAAGTTTTTGAAATGGCATTGACCTCCCCTTGTCACTATTTTTGGGCCAACTTTATTAGTTGATATGGTAATTTTACCCTATTGTCCTTCATTTTTCTATTTTATGTCGGAGGTGACATGGGATTGAGAGGGTGGTTTGAAATGGGTTTAAGTTTTGAGAATGACTTGGGAAAAACATTTTAGGGGGGTTGGTGCGATGGTGGGTTTGGTGGCTGGTGGTGGTGCAACGGCTGCTGTTGGTTGTGGGCACTCATTGCATTGATGGCTGCTGGTTCAATAGTAGGTGTGACTGTTGCGTTCCTGATGCTCATGCAGGTGGTGTAATAGCTTGAAAGGCTGAGCACCAGTGCCACATCCAGATTACACCCAGTCAATGAAAACTTGAGTACCGGTGGCCATAGCTGAGCACCATGCCACCTTCAGAATAAAAAACCATGGCATTGGCTATAGCTTTGTTTCAGCTGATCTTTTTTGTGGAAGTAGATTTTTCTCTATCTTCATTCGATAGAACTAACCAGGCTACCTCACCAACCCCAAGTAACCAACAGTTTTCTGGGTATGTGACCATTGATAAAAAAGAAACATAGAGTTCTATTCTACTACTTTATTCAAGAAAAATAGATTCAGCTTCCAAGCCTCTTGTTCCCTGGTTAAATGAGGATTTCCAACTGCTCACTTGCTCATACACGCACCCACATTGATGTGATCTGAATGGTTTAAAAATGCTGAGCACCAATGTAGTCCTGGGCTGGTGGTGGTGATGGAGGTATGGTGGTGGCGATGGAGGTATGCAGTGGGTCTTTACAGCAACGGCGGTTTTCTGTGCTGATGGTTATGCTTCCAGCCGTTGTGGATTTGATGGAAGGTTTTGGCAGCGAGGGTCTGTGAGGGTGATGAAGGTGGCCATGGGGTTTCCCAGGGGGTTTGAT
>JAOTRH010000022.1:20032370-20052038 GCA_034768845.1 Heliamphora exappendiculata
CCCCAAAAAGGCCAGAGAGAATAAAATTGAGACCAAGATATTACCTGAGATACTAAAGCATGCATTCCACGTGTAACCATTATCATGCTAATGTAAGTATGCCTCCCCCTTTTAAAGAAGAGAAGAGTAAGAGAAGTTACACTTACAGCAACCCCAATATTCTAAACTCTCTTCCAAAAAGGGCAGTTTACTGTTTACCCCCCTTCAGACCAAACAGGTGTGTCTCAAAGTCCCTTACAACTCTCTCTGTCACTTTCTTTTTTACAATCATATGACCAAAGTGATTGTACATCTGGGGTAGAATACAGGCCACCTATATGGGCCCTCGCCACAGACGACGACAACGACAATAACGACAACGACTTACCACCGATGCCTTCTCCTGAACCCTGTACAGCCCACTCCTCCCTGCCACAGAAATAAAAAGTAGCACACAAGCATCAGAACTCATACAAGATTTTCTTTGTGTGCACGCAGAAAAAGCAAGCTAAACCACATATGCCAGACTGATAAGAGATGAACAAACTGAACACCACTATATCATGGACAGGTAAACTTTAACCTATTACTAGGGGTTTGGCCATCCAAAAAAACCTTTAAAGGAGAAATAGAGACAAAGAACAAATTTCTAGGGCTTTTATCCAGACTATTTGCTGGATATTGGTTTGTTTTCATGTTACTAGAAATGTGGCACACACACGTGCAATTATTTTTTAAAATTTTAAAAATTGAAAAGCAGTTAAAGATGTGGCAATTAATTTATAAATTTATTATACAATAATTAAAAAGTGGCAGTTAATTTGTGGATAATAAAAAGAACCTAAATATTTGAAGCCCCGTCACGATAACTAATAACTAATGGGTTCCCTTTATATACAGTATAGAAGATATAGATTACAGTGAAGTGTGAACAAATTTTTAGCATGATTACTACAATCCACTTGAGGCAGAAAAAAGTTCCACAGCTCTACCACAGTGTTCCTTTTCTCCCACCACAGAAAGTACCTACTTTTTTCACATATAAGCCTAATAGACATAAGATGCACGCCCCAAACATCTGAGTCACGCGGAAATTCATCCAAACACCCATTTAAGAAAATAGATTTTACAGTTGGAAATCAAATATAGCATCTGAAGAAAATTCCCACAGTTGAACTCTCATAAAACTGTAAACATGCATTCTCATACATGAATAAGTATATCGCCAAAAAGGCGTACAAAACCCGTCTTATGAAACAGGCATCACATGTCAAAGGTACATGTACAGAACAAGAGAAACTACATTCAATCTTCCGTCTCAACAGCATCTAGGTCATCTCCTCACGTCCAACTGAAAAAGTTTTCAGAAAAACCCACCACGTGAGCCAAAACTCAATAGGAACAGACTATAGAGCTGTAAAGCAGGATATGCAATCATATGGTGGGAGCTAGCTCGACCACAAAAGCCAACACGATTTTCTCACAAAAACCACCAGTTTTCCATCTGAAAACTATTGTTTTCATTTTTGAAATTATGCATATAAACCTGAGAGTTATCATGCCACACTTAAGGGAAAGCAATAAAACAACATTCTCCACTCGGGACAACAATCAACCGAGGAGATAAGATAAATGAGATCCTATGTACCGACCCTGTCACATAAGACAAGGTAATTGCTATAGACTCCTGCCCATTATCCTAATCCTGAACCTTTAAAAATTAGCTGGATAATAACAAGTTCTATACGAAGCTACGATAATGTAACCACTTAGTTTACGGGACTTCCCTCGAATGTACTAAGAACCTGATATCCACTTAGTTTATGGGACCACAGCCCGAGGATACTAAGCACCCAACCACCTCGTTTACGGGAATTAACCCGAAGGACTGTAGGTATCTACGCTGCGCACATTTCTGGACTTTCACCAATGAGCAATAGAAGCCCACTCATAAACCCATTGTCCCAATACATCTACGGATAGAATTTCAAAACCAACCCACAAAACAGATATACAACACATGTATATATATATATATATATATATGAAATCCAATCCATGAACCATGGAGATCAAATCAAAACATGTAAACACATATTTCATCAAACTATTTTAGAAGTTGAGAATCAACCCCACGGGCTAGCTCCAAACCTTCAATAAACACGTTTCCCAAAAGTTTCATAAACACTCATTTTCCAAACCAACCATTTGAAAATTAAACTCCACAAAGCGAGATTTCACAAATCTATCGCCTTTAAAACCATCCGGGGAAAGTGATGGAAGCCAAAAACCCAATCACCGAACTACCAAAACAACACCCTCAGCCCTCATAGGAGTTCAGTCGGCTGGCCCAAGCTCCCAGTCGACTGAAATAGGCACTGGAAAAAGGGAACCAAAACATAAAGAACTTCAATCGACTGACCCCCCATGTTCAGTCGACTGAACTCACCAAAAGATAATCCAGTCGACTGAACTTACCAAAAGATGATCCAGTCGACTGAACTTATCGGTTCAGTCGACTGAACCAGCCCAGAAAATGTTTTTGGCTACGGGTTCTCTGGTTTTTTTGTTTCAAAACCTTAAATTAAGCCTCCAAACTCCTGTATATGATACCCACAAGGATATGTAGCCCAAGCTCACCATAAAGCCACAAAAGAAACCCTCAAAACACAGTTTCATCCACCCGAACGCCGAAAAACGGTTTTAACGCAAAATTGGATCTAAAACACAAATCATCTTTTCATGCGTTTTTAAACAGTAAAACATCATAAGATTACATATTTATCCTTTATACAACAGTAGAATCTGAAATCCTACCTCGTTGGGTCAAAAACCAGACGCCTCGATCCACATGCAAAATCGAATTTCGCCAGAATCAAATTCTGACTGGATGGATGTGAAGCTCTCGATGTCGATACCAAGGATCAACAGTTGGTTTATCAAAAACCAAGTCCCGGGCCCCCGAGAAGTTAGAGAGAAGGTAGAGAGAATTTGGAGAAAACTTAAGAGTTAAGTTTTCAAAATATCTTTTTAGAAAATATCTAAGTTCCGATATTTATAAGCTTTCAAAATATCTTTTTTTTTTGAATTTTGAAAATTCGCACGGAAGATCCCTACAATCCCGGAAACCAACCCCGTATGCTCAGATAGACATAAACAAACATCAAAACGAGTAAATCATACACCGCAGACATATATATGCAAAACACATCATATATACATATAAGTCTAAAAAAGAGACGGGTCCGGGTCTCACACTTAACATATACAAAGTGAGCATAGTCAGAATCGTCAAGGCTGATGTTGCATATGACCTCTCTCAATCAGGGTTCTACATTGCGATATCGAAAGATGTATCGCGATTCGTGATACAGTTATTTATTAGTCGATATCGGACAGTATCATCTTATAAATTGGTAAATATTGGTATCGAACATTCAAAATGCCAATACATATTGGCCATATGGGCCAATACGATACTTAATGGCCGATACATAACCCTGCTTTCAATGCAAGCATGCATCACATTCCATTCAACTTCTACACGATGACTCGCACATTTTCAACGAATTTCAAGCATGAGAATAAGTTTATGATCTGTTACAAGGTTAGCGCGCTCAGATTTCTAATGCAGATGTCCAATTTCACTCTCAAATTCGCAGTTAAACGTAATCGTTTCATCCCCTACTAAGGCACTGTTTAGTTGTCGAAAAAATCAGATGAAAGAATAATTCATGATAAGAGAGTTAATTTTAGATTGCAAAAAAGTTAAGTGGAAAATTTAATTTTAACCTTTTCGTGATGCATAATCCTTTACTTTTTATTGGATTTGTTTTGTGAAAAAAACATTTCTCAGAAGAAAAGTAAAAAACCGTTATCGTGGAATCGATATTTTCTCGAGACAAACACACGCATGTAGGAAAGTAAAACAATTTTTTTTTCCATTCCTTTCCCGTCAACTGTCCCATCAACTTAACAAAGTCTAAAACTTGGCTAGCTAGGAATCTAACTTCTTTTTCTTTTCTTAAATCAGCTAGGAATCTAACATCTTTTAGAATGACCATCAAAATACATTGCTGCATGATTTTGTCTAAATATGAGAACTTCTGAAAATTTCATGCCAAATACACAACCATAAAGCAGAAATTATTTGTACACATGTTTCTTCCGAACTAATCCAATTCACTTTGCTTCCATTCTACAGTGGGTCCAAATCCAGATTTATATCTTAACTTCTTAACATTAACAACTAGAGCTCAATGGTGTCAACTTCATTTTTTCCTTTTAGGCTAGCTATGGTTTGAACATTTAAAATATGTAAAACTTTGTACCTATACGTAATCAAAAGAAAAGCTACTTATAGTAACTGCATTTTTCTTTCAATTCATTTTGATTGCTTGGGTTCCCATTCTATTCAGTGTGCTAATGCCACTGGTCCAATTTTTGTTGATTGCATATGGCTAAAGCATGTACGCTATGCATGTCCATGTGCTCAACATCTCAAGTAATATACTAATACTACTTGAAACTTCAAATTCCAAGATGCCAATTTTAGAAAGAAAAGAAGGAAACAGAAGCAAAAGTGGGTGTGAATACACACATTAGCGAATTATATATATATAGACCATGATATACTGCCTCTTAGAGAGAGTAACTAGTGACTCCTAAGAATTTGCACTAGATGTTATCTATGGGCATGAAGATAACATTACATTTCACATTCTGAGATAAAAAGGGCAGCGCTGTGCACGAAACTCCTGCGTATGCGGGGCCCAAAGAGGGGGGCGGACCACAATGGGTCTATAGTACGCAATCTTACCTTGCATTCGCAAGATGCTGTTTCGACGCCTCGAACCCATAACCTCAAGGTCACACGGCGACAATTCTATCGTTGCACCAAGGTTCCCCTTCATTTTACATTTTGAGATAATAAATAAATAAAAAAAATTCCTCCATTACATTGTCCCAGATGTTGCCCAGGAAAATGCACTGACCAAGCACATCTTATTTACTTCATGTGAAGGAAATACTTGGAACAGTATGCAAAAGCTTCACAAGATAAACTCAAATTGGCTCTTTAGCAGGTGGTCAGTCCTATTCAAATTGAAGGCAACTGAAGAATGAGAATTTAAATGGAATAATAGCATAGGGAAACCTCCATAAAACTTTAAAATATTAGACTGGATACAAATCACACTTCCAAGAAGACTTGGGAGCATCCAACTTTCTAATGTCTAAAGGGAGGTAGCCTAGGTAACAGAAAGGTCACACTTAATGACATAACATTTGAAAGTAACAAAGTACAGCATCATGGCTTTCTGACAGAATGAAGAGCTTTTGAAAGATGGATAGCCAGAGTAGATCACTTACTTGGACAAATTGGCTGGAGATAACAACAATTGATGGTTAGTTGCAGATGCATTGGGGCTCCCATATATCTTATCTTTCCTAGAAGTTCCCTCCCGTGGATTATGTGAAAAATGCCCTTCATTAACTGGCATTGGTCCCAATAAACTTTTTGGTAACCAGGGATCATCAGGTGAACCAGGAAGAGCAGTAGCATAGGTCCCACCATTTTGGAAACTGCCAAGGAGAACATGTGGAGGATGAATGCTTGAAAGGGCTTGATCATCTTTTGTAAAGGTTGATGCCACGGTATTTTGGGACTTGGGATGCAGCAAATCTTCCTTATTTGATCTGTTCAGTTCTGGAGGTAATAGCCATCTGGCTGGGGAATCCACGAACCCAAAACCATCTTGACTAAGAGGAGTTCTCCACATCCGCCAAGTTCTCTCTTCATCCACATTACTTAAATCATCGACTGGTGAAGGATGCATATCCTGGGCCACAGGTGTACTGGGATATCGATTAGAATTAAAATTCTTTTCATCATAGACTCTAATCCGTGACATTGGAGACTCAATTGGTGATGGCCTGTTCACTGCCGCAGGTGCATATATGTTTTTTAAAGCACGTGGCTTTTCCAATCCCCTGTCTGTTTGAACTCCAGTGCCCTTGTTTAACAGGAAATGATCCAGCGACTCTGTAACAGGCCCAAGCAAAGATACTGCATCAGGATCATAACATGGATCTTCAAAGATCTCTGGCACTTCTGGTAAAAAATCATGATGTGCTTCTCCAATGTAAGAAAACATGGCTTCAGGTGTTAATGGAGGAACTGTACAACTACTTGATGATACATGATGAAAGTTAGGTAAAGCAAATGGTGATGGCAGTCCAAAATTAATGGGGTTATCATATGATTGTGCGGAGAATGAGTGACCAGCAAAAGGAGAGCTTTGAACTTCTGCTTGGGACTCCCAATTAGGTCTACTTATGATATTTGAATTAGTTGGCAGAGGGACAGACGATGAACGACTAAATAATTGCTGCCATGATCTTTTAGGGGTTGCTATTGGTTGTGGTTCAATGAGCACCTGCAGTGAACAGCCCAACATAAGTATAAAGCATGACTAACTTCATCACCCTCACCATGCCCTAGATGGACAAGAATATCATATAATGCAGTGCATTGGCTCGCAGATCCAGAAATCTCTAGATAGGAATCATCGCAAATTCATGCAAGCAATGAAAGTGTAACTCAGAGCATAGTGCAAGATCCAGTTGTTTTTTATTAAAAATAAATAAATTAGACTAAACAAATAGGCAACCACACTTGCCAAGATGGTTAAGCACGATAATTTCTCACCAACATTTGTGAATGCACACATATGAAGAAGAAAATCTCGTGAGTCTGTGCCGTGACACATAGATGTGCATGGCATGAGTCCGCAAAAGAATATTTCCAGAAATACAATACAATCAGTTAAAATATTTCCATAACCATTTGAGATATAGCCTGTGAACATATGAAATAGGAGATTAAAACAGCTTTTAGATATAAACCAATAAGTAGCAAGATAACTTACAGGACGGTTGATGGCCTTATCATCCCCATTCATATTTGATTTCCCAGACTGAGATGACTCTTTCCTATTAGTAGAAGTGTGGACATTATCTCCAGAAGCGTTAGGCTTGTTTTCTCTTGAAATGGTAGCAGAAGTATTCACGCCCTTTCCAAAGAAACTACCCCCACTAAATGCTTTAGAGGAGGATAAAAAGGTACCCCTCATACAGTCCAGGTATCGTGTTCCAGCATTTCCCAGGTTATGATTATTCACAGTAGAAGACTTACTCCCATGTGCCACTTCTGTGCTATGGGCCTTGGCACTTTCTGTGCTGATTCTGTGATGTTCCCGTCGATCAATCTCACTCTTCCTATCAAACTCCCATTTTCGCTCGCTTTCCTTCCCTGCTCTCTTTTCCAGTTCCTCTACATCCGAATTGCTTTTACTAGATCCCCTGTCTTTCTCCTTCCTTCTTTCTTGATGCCTTTTATCTGCTTCCTTCTTACTATCCTTTTCCATGGCAGCAGTTGAACCTTTGCTGCGATCTTTCTCAGCCTCCATCTTCTCATCCCTCAGCCTCCTACGTTCCTCAACCAACCTTGAAACCTCCTCCTTCTGTTTTCTGTCCTCCTCCTCCAATAGCTCCCTCTCTAACCTAGCCAGCCTCTTCTCTTCAGCTTTTCTGCGAGCTTTCTCTCCTTTGCTCTCATGAAAATTCACCCCATTTTCTCCTTGGTTAGCCAGCATTCCAGACAGCTCTGCATCCGATAAACAATCACCTCTAGCTGAACTAACCCTAGTGATCTTTCTCCAGATCCACCCAATGCTCAGGAAAAAAGCTTTCAATACCTTGTAGGCAAAAATAACAACCCTTGAATAAGATTTCTCTGCCATACAATGCTCATCGCCACTGAAAAACCCACCTCCATTCTCCGGCCAAAAACTAGACTTCCCAGCAAAAGAGTCACTGACCCAATTACCATTCTCTAACCAATCCTGACTGCACATCAAACCATTATCGGGCCGCACCTTCCCATTCAATATCTTCCCACTTTTGCCAACGAAATCCTTCAGAATTCCAGAATTTGAGAACCCCAATTCAGAAGTTAGAGGGAGGTCCAAAACCGGTCTCTTCGAAACATGACCACAGTAGGAGCACATAAACCGTCCCCCACCAGGGTTCTGGTCCCGATATGGAGTCAAACAGTTCCTGCACCTCCTTGTTGCAGTCTTCCTAAGCTTCTGCATTTCGATTGCCTCAAGCCTCTTCCTCTCTCTAAGCCGGGCGTTCCTTCGCACCCGCCAAGCTGACAACTGTGGCATCAAAATCTCATACCAGAATAGGGTAGCCAATAACACAAACACACACGCCAGCCTTGGTGATGTGATTTCAAACCGGAAATCCGGTGGCAAAAGCTGAGATAAGGCCCACAGAGCAATCAGTGGAATTACCAACCATGGAAGCATGGTAGCAACCCGTCGAGACCACTTCTGAATCACACACAGTATACACATTATCCTCTACCCAACACCTATCTTCCCCGTATCGAAAACCCAATCAAAATATATACAAACCCTAAAACTCAAATCAAAGAATCACAGCTCTGCAATCTCCAAAGAAATGAAGAGCTCCAACCCTGCGCTCTGGTCCGAATCACATTCAAAAAAGAAATCCAATCCCTTCAAACCCTAACAACGCGAGTTGCTCAATACAACCTAGTTTTAAATTCAAAAAAAACAACAAGAAGATAATCAGAATAGTTAGTTTGATAGAGCGATTAACCATAACCAATTGAGGTTTCAAGAACGTTGACGGTTGAGGGAGCTCCGAAGCTTGGTGAAGAAGAAACGAATAAACAATCGCATAGGATTTGGGGACTTACAGATTGGACGTCCATTGAACATAATTTCGGAGAATCCGTGTCGTGTTGACGGAGACGACGAAGACATAGGTGGTGGTGTCGGCTGAAATGGCAGGGAGACGGTGGTCGGCGCTACGGTTGATTCTTGTCAGGACCGAAGATGGTGTGACGATGACAGAAAGTCAGAAACATACAAAAGAGGAGAAAGATGAAGAAGAAAAAGAGAGAACGTTTCTGATTGCAATATGGCAACTACTGAACCGTTGGAGCGGAATGGACCGGGTTCCGAAATTAGATCGGTTTCGTTTGAAGCCCTGGATGTAGGAGTGGATATCCCGTGGCAGGGAATTTTAACAGTTGCAATTGCTGGGTACGGTGGGGGCGCAACCATTCGAGCAGTGCCCAGTAATATAAAAAAATAAAAAGAAAGATGCACAGTATGCTATTATCCAGTCCGATATGTAATTAAAATATATTTTTTTAATAAATAAAAATATATGAATGGTACATCTAATTTTGAGCAAAAATACTTAAACAAAATTATCTTAGTTACAAATACAAATCAATTTTATCTTTGTATAGAAAACAAATTTATCGAACTCTTCATATGAACCAATTTGCTCATAAAATATGTTCAAGAATCGAGCTCTTTGAACAACACAACACTATGTTGTTGAGAATGTGAAAAAAAATCCATTAAAAATAGTAGATCGATTGATCGATTGGTGGTGTCTGCAGGTGAGAAATAGAGAACAGTGTAAGACCGCTTGATAGACCGATCGATCCGTCCATGAGACCGATCGATCGGTCTATGCAGAATGTATTTATAAGCTGCTAGGGTTGCAGCAGCCGCCAAGATTTTTCATTATTATTTTTCTGTGATATTCTGTAATCTCTTTCCCAGTCCTTCCTCCCTTTTGTAACCTCCATTTAATAGTGAAAGTATGAGATCCCGTCGACGTAGACATAACTTCCCGAACCATGTAAACCTTATTTTTGTATGCAATTGTCTCTCTTTCTCTCTTCTTCGTATTTATTTCATATTTGTGTGATCGTGGTTGATCTTGGGCGGGATTAGTTATCGCGTTCTAATTTCCAACAACTGGTATCAAAGCTCCGGGTTAAGAGATTGACAAACACACATGGCAGAAAAAGGCAGATCGACAGGAATCGAGAAGTTAGATGGTATGGACTTCGATTATTGGAGGATGCAGATAAAAGACTATCTGTATGGGAAGAAGCTACACTTGTCTCTCTTGGGATTCAAACCAAAGGGCATGAAGGATAAGGATTGGGCACTACTTGACAGATAGGTGCTGGGAGTCATCAAATTAACATTGTCCCGATCGGTGGCGCACAACGTAATCAAGGAGAAGACTACGGTGGATATGATAGCGGCACTGTCAAGTATGTATGAGACGCCGTCAACAAAATATAAGGTACATCTCATGAAGAAGCTCTTTAACCTAAAGATGTCTGAGGATACACCGGTTGCACAACACCTAAACGAATTCAATACCATCACGAATCAACTATCTTCAGTGGATAATAGTTTTGATGATGAAGTCATGGTCTTTATTGTGTTGGCCTCATTGCCAAATAGTTGAAAGGTTATGAGAACGGTAGTGAGTAATTCTGTTGGAAAGAATAAACTGAAGTACGATGATGTCAGGGATTTGATATTAAGCGAAAAGGTTCGCAAGTGGGATTTGGGTGAGGTATCTAATTCGAGGTCGAATCTGGTACGGCATTAAATGTTGAAGCACGTGGTAGAGATAATGATAGGAATCAGAACAAAGGTAGGTCTAAGTCTAGAAGAGGTCAAAGTAAGTCCAGGTCGGGACGACAGACTAAATGCTGGGGTTGTGGCAAGATTGGCCATATCAAGAAGAACTGTAGAGAGCAGAAGAGGAAGGTTGACGGTGAGTCAGCCAATGCTGTGACAAAGAACGTCCAGAATGCCTTACTCCTATAAGTTAATAGCCCTATTGATTCTTAGGTGTTGGATTCAAGAGCATTCTTTCACACGATAGCACACCGGGAGATTATGAACAATTATGTTATCGGTGACTTCGGCAAGGTATATTTGGCAGACGGAGAGGCTTTAGACATCATGGGTACAGGCGACGTCAGAATCAGAGTGCCAAACGGATCAGTATGGAAGATACAGAAGGTACGCCACGTATCTAATATGATGAAAAATTTAATTTCAGTTGGACAGTTGGATGCTGAAGGTCATTCAGTGACCTTTGTTGGTGGCACGTGGAAAGTCACCAAAGGAGCTACGGTAGTGGCTCGAGGAACGAAGACAGGTACCCTGTACATGACTACTAGTACAAGGGATACAGTGGAACTGGTAGATAGTGGTTTAGACACGAGCTTATGTTATCAGAGACTGGGGCACATGAGCGAGAAATGGATGAAAATTCTGCAGTCAAAGGGCAAGTTACCAGGTTTGAAGTCTGTAGAATTTAATTTTTGTGAGGGTTATATCTTCAGGAAGCAGAGGAAGGTCAATTTTCTGAAAGGCGGCAGGACACCAAAGCCAGACAGGCTAGAGTTGGTGCACACAGATTTGTAGGGTCCTTCTATAGTTGCATCTCTTGGAGGCTTGCGGTATTACGTGACATTCATTGACGACTCAAGCAAAAATGTATAGGTCTATTTTCATAAACACAAGTCTGATGTGTTTGAAACTTTTAAGAAGTGGAAGGCTCTAGTTGAGACTGAAACCGGGTTAAAGCTGGAGTGTTTGAGATCAGACAACGAAGGTGAATACACATATAGGAGATTCAGAGATTTCTGCGCAGCTGATGGAATCAGGTGGGAGAAGACCATTCCAGGAACACCACAGCAAAATTGCGTAGTTGAGCAGATGAATCGAACACTGGATGAGAGAGCCAGAAGCATGAGACTGCATTCTGGGCTACCAGACAATTTTGGACTGATGCAGTGAACACAGCATCCTACCTTCTAAATCGAGGACCGTCAGTACCATTGGGATTCAAAATTTCAGAGGAGGTTTAGAGAAGAAAGGAGGTAAACTTATCTTTTCTGAAAGTCTTTGGTTGCACGTCATATGTTCATGTTGATACTGATACTAGAAGCAAATTGAAACCAAAGTCTAAAGTCTGTAATTTTATTGGATATGGGGATGGCGAGTTTAGCTACCGATTTTGGAATGACAAGAATCAAAAAAATCATCAGAAGCAGGAATGTGGTGTTTAATGAACAAGTGTTGTACAAGAATAAGTCAAAGGTTGAGACAGACAGTGTGTTACCAGAGACGAAAAAATTCGAGTTCATTAACTTAGATGACATTTCTAAAGGAGCCAAACAGAATGGAAATGAGGAAGACAAGGAGAACGTGAACCCACATGTGGAATACAGTACACCAGTAACAGTATTCTAGAGGCCTTCCAGGAGCATCAGACCGCCACAGCGATTTTCACTGTCCTTATTTTACATTCTTCTCATTAACAGTGGTGAGCCAGAGAGTTATGAAGAAGCCTTACAGACCGAGAGTTCGTTGAAATGGGAGTCAGCAATGAAATATGATATAGATTCTCTTCTGAAAAACCAGACATGAGAGCTGACTAAATTGCCAGCTGAAAAGAAGGCTTTGCACAACAAGTGGGTATACAAAGTGAAAGAAGAACATGACGGCAGCAGGCGCTACAAGGCAAGGTTGGTTATCAAGGGATTTTAGTATAAGGAAAGAGTTGACTTTACTGAAATCTTCTCCCCGACTGTGAAGTTGATAACAATTAGAACAATGTTGGGAATTGTAGCTGTAGAGGATCTGTTCCTAGAATAGTTGGATGTCAAGACTGCGTTTCTTCACGGTGAGTTGAAAGAAGACATATACATGCGCCAGCCTGAGAGATTTGCAGTGAAAGGCAAGGAAGACGTGGTCTGCAAATTGAAGAAGATTTTGTTTGGTCAGAAGCAAGCTCCAAGGCTGTGGTACAAGAAGTTTGATAGCTTCATTCAGAGTACAGGGTTTACCAGGCTAAAGGCAGATCATTGCTGTTATGTCAAGAGTTTTGATAGCTCATATATCATTCTACTGCTGTACGTAGATGATATTCTCACTGTCGGGCTGTGCATCGAGGAGATCAACATGCTAAAAAAATAGTTGTCAAAATAATTTTCTATGAAGGATTTGGGAGCTGCCAAGAAAATTCTTGAGATAAGGATAGTCAGAGACAGCCGCAGGAACCATGAGACTATCTCAGGCAGAATTTGTGAAGAAGGTGCTGAGTAGGTTCAACATGAATGGTGCTAAACCTGTCAGTACACCCTTAGTTAGCCATTTTAGGCTAATTAAGGATCAGTCTCCAAGGACAGAGCTGGAGCAGGAACACATGACCTAGGTTCCCTATGCATCGGCTATTGGTAGCCTGAAGTATAGTATGGTCTATACCAGACCAGATGTCGCACATGTAGTGGGAGTAGTTAGCAGATACATGAGTAATCCAGGAAAGCTGCATTGGGATGCTGTCAAATGAATTCGAAGATATTTGAAAGGGACTACAGAGACGTCTTTGTGTTTCACGAGGACAGAACTAAAACTGCAATGCTACGTAGATGCGGACTTAGCAGGCGATGTTGACAGTAGGAAGAGCACCACTAAATTTGTCTACACTTTGGAGGGCACAATAGTGAGCTGGGCTTCAAAGTTGCAGAAGATTGTGGCACTCTCTACTACAGAGGCAGAGTATGCGGCAGTGATAAAGGCTGAAAAGGAGATGATATGGTTGTAGGGTCTATTGGATGAGTTAGGCAAGAAGGTTGACAGAGGAACGCTCTACAGTGATAGCTAGAGTGCTATCTTTCTTGCCAAAAATTCAGCATTCCACTCCAAGACGAAGCACAAACAGCTGCGGTATCACTTCATTCGTTCTTTACTGGACAGCAGTTAGTTAAATCTTGAAAAGATTAGCGGGGCAAAGAATCCAACTGATATGTTGACAAAAGGCGTCAACATTGACAAACAGAAACTATGCTCGGCTTCAGTTGGTCTTCAGGGATAGAAGACAGGAGGTTGGGTCACACAGGGTTGATTGGTTGTGTTGATGGTTTCAAGGTGTTGATGAGTTTGTTAGGATTTCTCAAGGCTTGTAGTGGTTTTACTTCAAGTGGGAGAATTGTTGAGAATGTGAAGAAAAACCATTAAAAATGACAGATCAATCGATCGGTGGTGTCTGCAGGTGAGAAACAAATAGCGGTGTATGACCGCTTGATAGACCGATCGATCGGTCTATGAGATCGATCGATCGGTCTATGCAGAATGTATTTATAAGCAGCTAGGGTTGCAATAACCGCCAAGATTTTTTATTATTATTCTTCTGTGATATCCTGTAATCTCTCTCCCAGTCCTTTCTCCCTTTTGTAACCTCCATTCAATAGTGAAAGTGTGTGATCCCATGGACGTAAGCATAACTTGTCGAACCACGTAAACTTTATTTTTGTGTGCGATTGTCTCTCTTTTTCTCTTCTTCATATTTATTTCGTGTTTTATGCAATCGTGATTGATCTTAGATAGAATTAGTTATTGCGTTCTAATCCCTAACAACTGGTATTGGACCTCCAGGTTAGGAGGTTGACGAACACACATGGTAGAAGAAGGTAGATCAACAAGAATCGAGAAGTTCGATAGTAGGAACTTTGGTTATTGGAGGATGTAGATAGAAGACTATCTGTATGAGAAAAAGCTACGCTTACCGCTCTTGGGATCCAAACCAGAGGGTATGAAGGATGAGGATTGGGCACTACTTGACAGACAGTTGCTGGGAGTCATTAGATTAACGTTGTCCCGGTCGGTGGCGCACAATGTAATCAAGGAGAAGACTACGACAGACATAATGGCGGCACTGTCAAGTATGTATGAGACGCTGTCAGCAAACAATAAGGTACATCTCATGAAGAAGCTCTTTAACCTAAATATGGCTAAGAGTACACCCGTTGCACGACACCTAAACGAATTTAATACCATCGCGAATCAACTATCTTCAATGGATATTTGTTTTGATGATGAAGTCAGGGCCTTGATTGTGTTGGCCTCATTGCCAAACAGTTTGGAGGTTAGGAGAACGACAGTAAGTAATTATGTCAGTAAGAACAAACTAAAGTATGATAATGTCAGGGATTTGATATTGAGCAAGGAGGTTCGCAAGTGGGATTCGTGTGAGGTATCTAATTTGGGGTTGAATGTCAGTACGACATTAAATGTTGAAGCACGGGATAGAGGTAATAACAAAAATCAAAACAGGGGCAGGTCTAAGTTAAGAAGAGGCAGAAACAAGTCTAGGTTAGAACGACAGACTGAATGCTGGGATTGTGGCAAGACTGGCCATATCAAGAAGAACTGTAGGGAGCAAAAGAGGAAGGCTGATGGTGAGTCAGCCAATGCTATGACAGAGAACGTTCAGGATGCCTTACTCCTATTGGTTGATAGCCCTATTGATTCTTGGGTGTTGGATTCAGAAGCATTCTTTCGTACGACGGCACACTGGGAGATTATGAACAATTATGTTGCCGGTGACTTTGACAAGATATATTTGGCAGACGGAGAGGCTTTAGACATCGTGGGTACATGCGATGCCAGAATCAGAGTGCCAAATGAGTCGGTATGGAAGATACATAAGGTACAACACGTACCTAATCTGATAAGAAATTTAATTTCAGTTGGACAGTTGGATATTGAAGGTCATTCAGTAACCTTTATTGGTGGCACGTGAAAAGTCACCAAAGGAGCTTTTGTAGTGGCTCGAGGAATGAAGACAGGTATCCTATGCATGACTACTAGTATAAGGGATACAGTGGCATTGGCAGATAGCGGTTCAAACACGAGCTTATGTTATCAGAGACTGGGGCACATGAGTGAGAAATGGATGAAAATTCTGCAGTCAAAGGGCAAGTTGCCAGGTTTGAAGTCTATAGAATTTGATTTGTGTGAGGGTTGCATCTTCGGGAAGCAGAGGAAGGTAAGTTTTCTAAAAGGCGGCAAGACACCAAAGCCAGACAGGCTAGAGTTGGTGCACACAGATTTGTGGCGTCCTTCCCCAGTTGCATCTCTTGGAGGCTTGCGGTATTACGTGACATTCATTGACGACTCAAGCAAAAATGTATAGGTCTATTTTCATAAACACAAGTCTGATGTGTTTGAAACTTTTAAGAAGCGGAAGGCCCTAGTTGAGACTAAGATCGGGTTAAAGTTGAAGTGTCTGAGGTCAGACAACGAAGGTGAATACACAGATAGGAGATTCAGAGATTTCTACACAGCTAGTGGAATCAGGTGGGAGAAGACCATTCCAGGAACGCCACAACAGAATGGCGTGGCTGAGCGGATGAATCGAACACTGAATGAGATAACCAGAAGCATGAGACTGCATTCTGGGCTACCAGATTATTTTTGGGCTGATGCAGTGAACACTGCATCTTACCTTCTGAATTGAGGACTGTCAGTACCATTGGGATTCAGATTCCAGAGAAGGTTTGAAGCAGAAAGGAGGTAAACTTATCATTTCTGAAAGTCTTTGGTTGCACGTCATATGTTCATGTTGATGCTGATGCTAGAAGCAAATTGCAACCAAAGTCTAAAGTCTGTTATTTTGTTGGATATAGTGATGACGAGTTTGGCTACCGATTTTGGGATGATAAGAACCAAAAGATCATCAGAAGTAAGAATGGGGTGTTTAATGAACAAGTGCTGTACAAAAATAAGTCAAATGCTGAGACAGACAGTGTGTTACCGGAGACGAAGAAATTCAAGTTCATTAACTTAGATGACATTTCTAAGGGAGCCAAACAGAATGGGAATGAGGAAGACACGGAGAACATGAACCCACATATGGAACACAGTACACCAGTAACAGTAGTCTGGAGGTCTTCCAAGAGCATCAGACCGCCACAGCGATTTTCACCGTCCCTATTTTACATTTTGCTCACTGACAATGGTGAATTAGAGGGTTATGCAAAAGCCTTACATACCGAGAGTTCGATGAAGTGGGAGTCAACAATGAAAGATGAGATGGATTCTCTGCTGACAAACTAGACATGGGAGCTGGCTAAATTGCCAGCTGGAAAGAAGGCTTTGCACAACAAGTGGGTATACAAAGTGAAGGAAGAACATGATGGCAGCAGGCACCACAAGGCAAGGTTGGTTGTCAAGGGATTTCAGCAGAAGGAAGGACTTGACTTCACTGAAGTCTACTCTCCAGTTGTAAAGTTGACAACGGTCAGAACAGTGCTGGAAATTGTAACTGTAGAGGATCTGTTCTTGAAGTAGTTGGATGTCAAGACTGTGTTTCTTCTCAATGAGTTGGAAGAAGATATATACATGCGCCAGCCTGAGGAATTTGCAGTGAAAGACAAGGAAGACATGGTCTGTAAATTGAAGAAGAGTTTGTATGGTCTAAAGCAAGCTCCAAGGCAGTGGCATAAGAAGTTTGATAGCGTCATGCAGAGTACCGAATTTACCATGTTTGAGGCGGATCATTGCTGTTATGTCAAGAGTTTTGACAGCTCATATATCATTCTGCTGCTGTACGTAATTAATATGCTCATTGTCGGGTTGTGCATCGAGGAGATCAACAAGCTGAAAAAATAGCTATCAAAACAATTTGTCATGAAGAATTTGGGAGCTGCCAAGCAAATCCTTGAGATGAGGATAGTCAGAGACAGAGCCGTAAGAACCATGAGACTATCTCAGGCAGAATATGTGAAGAAGGTGCTGAGCAGGCTCAACATGGATGGTGCTAAACCTGTCAGTACATCCTTACTTAGCCATTTCAAGCTAACTAAGGATCAGTCTCTAAGGACAGAGCAGGAGCAGCAACACATGAACAAGGTTCCCTATGCATTGGCTATTGGTAGCCTGATGTATGCTATGGTATGTACCAGACCAGATGTCGCACATGCAGTAGGAGTAGTTAGCAGATGCACGAGTAATCTAGGGAAGCAGCATTGGGATGTTGTCAAATGAATTCTGAGATATTTAAAAGGAATTACAGAGACGTCTTTGTGTTTCACGATGATAGGACTAAAACTGCAGGGTTACGTGGATGCGAACTTAGCAGGTGATGTTGATAGTAGGAAGAGCACCACTGGGTTTATCTACACTTTAGGGGGCACAGTAGTGAGTTGGGCTTCAAAGTTACAGAAGATTGTGGCACTCTCTACTACAGAGGCAGAGTATGTGGCAGTGAAAGAGGCTGAAAAGGAGATGGTATGGTTGTAGGGTCTCTTGGATGAGTTGGGTAAGAAGGTTGACAGAGGAATGCTCTACAGTGATCGCTAGAGTGCTATATTTCTTGCCAAAAATCTAGCATTCCACTCCAGGACGAAGCACATACAGCTGCGGTATCACTTTATTCGCTCTTTACTAGACACCAGTCAGTTGAATCTTGAAAAGATTAGCGGGGCAAAAATTCCAGCTGATATGTTGACAAAAGGCGTCAACATTGACAAACTAAAACTGTGCTCGGCTTCAGTTGGTCTTCAAGGATAGAAGACAGGAGGTTGGGTCACACAAGGTTGATTGGTTGTGTTGGTGGTTTCAAGGTGTTGATGAGTTTGATAGGATTTCTCAAGGCTTGTAGTGGTTTTACTTCAAGTGGGAGGATTGTTGAGAGTGTGAAGAAAAATCATTAAAAATGGTAGTCTGATCGATCGGTGGTGAGACCGATCGATTGGTGGTGTCTGCAGGTGAGAAACAAAGAGCAGTGTAAGACCACTTGATAGACTGATCGATCCGTCTTTAGACCGATCGATTCGTCTATGAAATCGATCGATCGGTCTATACGGAATGTATTTATAAGCTGCTAGGGTTGCAGCAGCCGCCAAGGTTTTTCATTATTATTTTTCTGTAATATTTTGTAATCTCTCTCCCAGACCTTCCTTCCTTTTGTAACCTCCATTCAATAGTGAAAGTGTGTGATCCTGTGGACGTAGGCATAACTTGCCGAACCATGTAAACCTTATTTTTGTGTGCGATTGTGTCTCTTTCTCTCTTCTTCGTATTTATTCTATGTTTGTGTGATTGTAGTTGATCTTGTGCGGAATTAGTTATCGTGTTCTAATCTCCAACACATGTTGTACTGCACAGCATACACCCGAGTTCGATTTTATATCTTTAAAATGTTGAAATTTAACTTTGTTTATAGATTCAATCTATTATTCTTAATGAACTAAACAAAAACTAAGCTCAAATGGCTTTAGTTTGTTTTAAACTAATCAAAATATGATAAAAATTACATTATGCATCTATATATAAGTAAATTATATCAGAAGTGTTTGGCAAAGCTATTACTATCAGTTTATAATTTTTTGCTACTAATTTTAGCTATATGTCATAATTTTTTTAGGATAAATTATACTTAGACCTTCTGTATTTTTATCATATATCACTGTTTACCCCATTATTCTTAAAAATCACACCACACCCATTTACTTTACAAAAATGAGTAACATTTCCCCCCTCTGTTAGTCAACCGTCTGTTAACTTAACGAAAATGAATGATAAAATTAACAAATTAATTGAAAATGACCTTTTTACCCTTTGTTTCATCTCCCATCCTCTTCTTTCCCCCAACTCCCTCTGCACCGTCACCCCATTCTGTTGGGTGCCACCACCAGGCACTCTAAAGTAATCGCTAGCAACCATCAACAAACCCGGCAACCATCAACACTGCTTCCGTGGCTCTGAAGCAAATTCGAACTCATATTGTTTCTTGTTTTGGCCATTAGAGAGGAGATCTGAGAACCGGGGTTTGAGCCCAAAAACAGAAAATTAATGGTTGGTTATATGTCAGGTTTTGGGTCAGATGGGTTGCTTTTATACAAGTGAGGTTTGTAAATATTGATTCGATTAGATCGATTTCGTATGGACATGATGTATATATACTAAACGTTAT
>JAOTRH010000022.1:20068266-20096959 GCA_034768845.1 Heliamphora exappendiculata
ATTGCCAATTGAATGGCCAATTCAATTGCAATTGAATTCTGCTATTGAATTCTAGAATTCAATGGCCAATGAATTCATAAAAATTCCAACAACACTCACAGTGCATTCAAGAACACACATGAACGGCGCATGCATGGGTTGGAAGGATGCTCTCGGTGAAGGTGGTGGTGATGCCGTCATGGTGGTGGTGTGGTGGTGGCGGCGTGGCGGTCACGCTGAGAGAGATATATATACAGCTATAGAGAGAGATAGATTACAGTGAGGGAGAGAGAGATCAAGACCGAGGGAGAGGGAGAGACCGTCGGCGATCTGGGGTGAGTGGGGCAGCGCCGGTGAAGCGGCGGTGGCTGAGGGTGGCGCCGACGGAGTATCGGCAGCGGCGGTTGGGTTCGGCGACGGTGTCTGCGGTTGGAGACGCGATTATGGAGTTTCTCCTCCATAGCTTCTGTGATTTGTTTTTCCAGGCGTGTTGAGCAGTTTGAGCTTTCAAAGCTCACATGGATGTATATATAATAATATATAATATGTATATGCACTATAATATATTATATGTATAATACATGTATGTATATAAACTAATTTTCTCCTTCCCAAAAGCTTCCTAAAGCTATTGGATTCAGGGTGAACAAGTTTGGGATTTTAATCGGTATTTATAGGCGAGACAGCTAGCCCTGCAATGTGTAAAGACTTGTCAAGTGGCATCAACTGAGATATTTTATATTGCGTGAAATTTTTAATTTAGAAACTTTTCAAAAATTTGGTATGAATATTTAATGTATTTTTATAATTTATAATTTATAATTTATCGTATAAATTATAAATTATAATTTATATTTAATGTATTTTTATATTTTTATAATTTATCTTATAACAAAAATCTTCATAAAAACTCTTAAAGTATGAGATTTAGTTTTATTTTAAAATTTTAATTATCAATAATTTATAAAATGTAGGATTTTTGAGTCTCGATTTTAAAATAAATTATAAAGTTTTATCAGGAATTTTGTTTTCAGTTTTTCCTACTAATTTATTATTAGTTATTTATTTCTATAGTGAATTCTCAAATCCTGTATTATTCTAAGGAATTAAATCAGCTCAGCCGAAAAAACTAAACTTGACACGTGTCTTATTTTTATTAATTTCTACGATTTGGGTTATTACACCTATGCCGTCTCCAAGAATAGATCTAGAATCACCTCACGGCCACCTTCGCATAGCCACCAACGACTGCCACTAGTAGCGTTTGAATTGACGAAATGAAAGGTTTGAACTTGGGCAAAATGAACTGAAAACTGTCATACATCCCGAAACCCAACGAATCAATTTCTTTAAACAGCCACCGTTTTTTTGTTATAGACCTCCATTTTGAATGATATTTAGTATTCCGAAAAGAGGACATCATGAAATACAACTTTCGTGTTTATTACTTTCCTTAGAAAGACTGTTTTACATGCGAAAATTCACGCTTGAAATTTAAAACCAAAAATTGTTGCAAATTTTGAAACTCAGCAAAATAGTTTTTTTTTAAAAACAACTGACATTTCTTCTACTGACCTCTAAATTGGGTGCTTTTTGATGTTCTAGAAAGTAAAAACAATTATCTATAATTTTCGTGTTTACAACTTTTACTATAAACAACGTTTTCTATGTTAAATTTTGGCCTAAACTTCAGGACCTAAAATTGTCCGAAAATAAAATTTTGTAGGAAACAGTTCCTTCGAGATATTGTTAGTTTTTTGTACAAGCTTCGGATGGTTACAACACTGAGACTACTAAAAAGTATTGTGAGAGTTTTCCTACGATATAAAATTTGACCAAATTAGGATTCAGCAAGGCCTCCAAATATCACGACCAAAGTTAGCCTCCATAAACTAGTTTTAACAGTAAAATCCCTAAACCACCATTTTTAAAAGTTGAATCCCCTACATGTAAAATTATATATTTATTATTTTGGTTGTTTGCTAGGCATCAGGGTATTATCACTGGAAGTTAAGTATGGCTCGTTCGAAAGGAAGTGGACTGCGTTTTATACCAGGTGAGAGTGCTTAGTAATTATTTTGATTAATTGACTTGTGAAACATGCTCTTAAGTGCTTTAATGCCCATGTTTTGAATCATGCGATTTTGATAAACAATAGCATGAACTTTTACATTCAAATGTTGTGTTGTTCTCAAATGTGCTATCTGTATCCTTTGAAAAGGTATGCGTGTGTGAAAGAGAAATTTTGACAAATGATATGTTATTGTTCCAATGTGTCAAGTTATGAGAGTTTCTAACTCTTTATTTCCTGTTATGGGAGGTTACCTAACTATGAATTTTATATTTTTTCCTAAATGGGAGGTTTCCCATTGAGCGGGGGGTTTTAGCCTTTAAAGACATTTTGGGCTGAGTCCCGAGTTATAGCACATACCACTCGTACCTGATGGAGAGTGATCATCATTCCATCACGTTGTTATATGTGCATTGAGAATTAAAGTTACGGTACCGTTGGAACTCTCGATCATAAGGTTGGCGACTACTTAGACACTGTTAGGCATAAGTTTATATGTATATTGAATTGTGGTTGATATGCCGGGAATTATACTTTTAAGTATAAGAAAGTGAATTAAATAAATTGTAACTGTTGTGCCTAAATTATATTTTTGTGAATTGAGAAAGTTATTTATAACTTATGATGAAGCAAGTGCAACATTTTACATCCTTTGTGAAAGGGATGATGAACTATCTTTAAAAAGATATTTTTAGTATTCTTAAATTGAGTAGTTGTTTCATCTTCTTTTATATAATACTAAGTGTACTCTCATGTAACCTCTGTAGTTGCAGATAGTAAGAATGGCTAGATATTAGTCCACCACGATTGTCGTTTAGTAGTCTTGAGCGTGGAGATTAGACATTGTTTTTGTCTCACTATTTCTAGTACAGTTTTGTAACTTTAAAGTGCTACAAGTTGGAAACAAGGATATTTTGATGGAAGTTGTGATGTATGTTTTTGGGATGGATTACCCCTAGAAATTATATTTTATTCTCTCATCTATATAAAAGAAGTTGTTAGTTTAAACTAGAGTTGTATAGATGTTTTATAATTGAAAGTTTTAAACCTTGTCATTTTTTTGAGACCACTGGAATGTAGCGAGATCATGCCTATTTGTACAAGTAGAACACCTTGTGAGAGCAGAGTGCGACATCTTGGTATCAGAACTCTAGATTTTAGATTCTGTAGACTTATCAGAGTATGGTTTGTGGTATACCGTAGATCAAGTGCATTTTCTCACGATATGTTGTATAGTGTGGTATAGGCCTTGGGATATAAACTTGCACCAGTATCTCAATTTCAATTCAAACATAGATTTGATTCACACTCCATGTTCTGAGAAATATTTACTATCCGAAAAGGAAAAAAAATAGAGTTTTGTCTAAAAAAATATGTTGAGAAAGGACAGATGTATAGAACATTTCAACGAGATAGTGCCTTTTCAACTATCTCAAAATGGAATCTATTCCAAACATATATACCATGGTTCTTTACTTTGACATGGTACAAATATCTAAATTTGATATTTTTAGATTCTTTTCCATACCTATTGCCGATACTAAGTACCAGTCAAAAATTTGTATCCATTTTTCATGATATTATGTATGGATAAGATATATCATGGTGATTCTTCAAAAAAAACTGTGTACTTGTCTTCGGATATCTGATTAACTAGATTTGAAATTCATTTAAAAAACGCATTCTGCAGGCGTAGGTTCCTAATTAGAAGTCTAAGTATGCTATCAGATCGAGGAAATAACCCTTGTTGGATTTTTCTTGTCCAACTGTCTATTCCTTCTAATATGACCTTGAGTTAAACTCTAGTGTCAAACCTTAATCCATACCTTTCACATAATAAGATGAAGCATGGAGAATTCAGATGGAGTGTCGTTCGTTCCTGATTAGTTTAACGAAGTACAACAAGAAGTGTCTCCACAAATGAGACAAGTACAACCTGATCCGACGACTAGGATGCTGGAGGCAATAGGAAGACTAATAGAGCAAAACGCGAGGTGAATTGTGATGCAAGCAGAGAGGACGGGACACTACTTTATCAAAAAGTTTGAGGACCTGGGTGCTAAGGAGTTCGTAGGAACTCTTAGTCCCACGAAGATAGAGAATTCGCTGAATGAACAAAGACAAAGTGCTTCAAAGATCCTCAAAGGGATGCCAAGAAGTCCTCGTTGCCTTAATTGGGGTTTCAACTTCTTTGGTGGTTGAAGGAAGGCTCTCTTCCATTGGTACTTCCTCAGGGGCATTCACTTGAGCATGTTTAATCTCGGGGGAGGGGGTTTTTTGTAGCGCCCTCAACGTTAACTTCATTTTTTTCCCTCCTTATTGACATGAAGGTTTGGTACAGGAATGTTGAAGAATGTGGAGGAGTTCTCCTCGACAACAATGCCCTTCAGAGTAGCCTCTGAAGCAACTCTAAAGTCAATATCCTAAAGTTGAGGGAGTTGACCTTTATTGCTCTTTGTAGCCTCTATCACTCTGTCCATATAAGCCCTCTTCATGGCCTCATTGATAATTTTGACATGTCTCTTCTAAACTCTTTTAAGCTCGGCTTAGCAGCACCAAGTGCATCCTTGGCTTATTTTATCTTCCTCTTCAGTGAAAGGGGTGTTGGGACAAACTGCCAATATTTTAAGATTATGTCTATGATTTTAGTCAAAAATAATCTGAATGGACAAACGCCGAAATTGGCTCCAGATTAAAACTTTTTATATCGAACAATTAAATATAAAACCTGGCAATACTCATAAAGTTAGTTTTAGGATTATACCTTTTGAAATCTGATTGGATTAATTTTGGTTTGTGTAATAATTTTAAGTAAACAATCCACTGCGCTTTTTAACTTCTAGTCAAATCTCCAATACAAGTTTTCTACTGTATTTTCGAATGTTAGAACTAGATTGTAGTGTGGGTAACGTTTTTCGTGTTCTTCAAAAACCTTTGTCAACTCGACTTTGGTTTCAAAGACGTGAAAACTCTAGCCACCAAGTTAACTGACGAATAATGATTAATTGTGACGTTAAGTTTTATAACAGCATATACATAGGCTACAGTAGTGATCTACAGAGTAAATAAGATATGGACTCTTAATGTAATTATGAAATTCTAATTCAATCCAGAAATAATTTCACAAAAACATAAATTATAATTTATTCTACTAAAGAATTATAATTGCACTTCTAGCCTGATTCTTAAAATCACGGTATTTGATCTCTTGTTATTAAATGTTTATTTTTTCTCTCACATTAAGATTACAGATACCAGTCGATTAAATTAAATGATTGATAATTATATTTAATCGATTTTTTTGAAAAATTCTTATGACCTACAAATTATAAAATTCATGTATAGAATTTGACTTGGTCAAAACTTATAAACTTTCTTAATGGGGTATCAATTTTGATTTTTCGGGACGTAAATTTCGTTAATAATTAACATTTACAATATAATTAATATCGTTATTGAACTCACCGATATTATAGATCCATAAAAAATCACACCCTCTAATGAATCAAAATAACGAATATTAAATATACATAAATAATAATTATTTTGGGATTAAGAGCATAAGCGCTCATAATAACCATGTGGTGTAAATTAATTTATATAGTAAGTACAAAATTAATTATCCCAACTTGGTCATATTTACTACACACAAAGTGTATTTGCATAATGAGTCGAAAGAATTATCGAAACAATTATCGTTTTCGCAATTAAGACAAATCTACTAAAATATTGCGCTACGATTGTACCAATGATTTGTCCAATTTTATCTTAGATTATGAACTAAAAACTTATATTCTATAAAAACCGATAATCTGGTCTTCTGTGTGTAAACCGAATTCTACACACCAAATTAAATACTATGTAGAATAAACGACACACATGCACGATATTAAATAAATAATGATACACATATATTACTCATTAAGATTCTTATAGGATGGAAAAACTAATTTTATTAAAGAATAAAATTAAATACCAAAATTAAAAAATCATAAATTTTAGTATACAACCCTAACAAGGGGCTTCACCCCTAGCTGTTCGACTTTAGTGTGGGCTTTATTGAGTGTATGAATTTTCTTTTGGAGAGCTCCATCCAACTTACTCATTTGTTAGAGGTAAGAGAAGTTCATATCAATAGTCTTCTTAGTTTGGCCTCTCTTACCTCCACCCTCTTCATTGCGATCACCATTTGTTGAAGGCTATAAAAAAATGAACTGAAATAAGAAAGAAGTAGCAAGAAAGGAAGGAACATCATAATAAGAAAAATTTAAAAATAAAAGGCTTACTTGGATGAAATGCCGAAGGGAAACCTTGAGCAACTTGTTGTTCGACATATTTTGAACATTAGCTATGTCAGATGTGAGGAAGAGAGCTCGGGACAACCCTTAAGCTATTTCAAGGTAGCTTAGTCCCTGGTGTGAATGGGACGGTCCCCTTCAACAATCTCAAGGTCTAGGGTTTAGGCCCCTCTACCACCTTGATTATATTTTTTTCGTTTCTCTTTCTCTTTATCCTTCTTTCTTTCTCTCTCTCTCTCTCTCTCTCTTACACTATCTCCATCTCTATCTCTTTCTCTCTCTTTTTCTTTTTCGTTCGTCTTGTCGTTGTTGGTGCCTTGTGAGAAATCACGAGCCTTCTTGAGCTTTTTTAGTGATTGAAGAGGGGTGGAATCCCCCATCTCTTCGAAAGCTAGCTCAACAAAGCCCGCTGAGGCAGTGACGACCCCCTCTCTTCACAACTTCTCATCACGAGTTGTGGTGGTGATTGTAATCTTTCTCTTGGAACCCACAATAATGAGGAATTCTATCACATCGGTGGCTTATGTCTTCCTTTTTTGCCATTTCACCTGCAAGTTTAGAAACGTTGGAAGAAATAGAGATGACATCCAAAAAGAGGAATATTTGGGAGGTTGGGATGTGATTATAGGCTACGCGATGGTGACTTTCCTCTTAGTCCTTGTCTAGGGAATTGCCACCGCTTTTGGCATGTTATCAAGTGCTTCGAACCTTGCCACGATCCGAACTCCAAATGTGCTGCTTCAGATGAAAGACTCGTAAGTCAATATATACTTCCACAGGATGTGGAGGCCTAATCTTTTTTGCTCGAATAATCCCTTATATGCCCAAACTCTATTCAAATCGGCAATGTTAATCCACAAACAACTGCTTAGGACTTGCTGTTAGCGAGCTCACCTACAAAAAGGGGTAGGGGCCATAAAGCACTACAACAAATAAAAAAAGAGAAGAGTGAAGAACAAGTTTAGCTAGACAAAATAAGAAACTGATGGTGGGATTACTAGGACCTAAGCCGAAGATTCTTGGAATCGTAGTGTGTCATGGACTTCATTAGATTTAAACTCAAAGTTCCTAAACACGATGAGAAAATTATCATTCACGTCCTTGTCATAGTCCTACAACTTGATTACCAACATCTCGGCCATCCTTTTCCTTTTAAAGTAATACGTCTCGTTGGTGTGCTGGACCATGTTATACCAATAAATTATATCATAAAATACCTAGATTGGTACCAATGACATAATTTAGTTCTACAACACCCATGATTATCCTATGAAAGTTGGAGGAAACTTGCATGGGGTTGGCTCGATGGTGATAGAGATCTCGGCGAAGAAGATGGTGCATAGGGAACTAAACTCCCCTTTTAACTATGACGATTAGTGGAAGGGGGTGGCGTTCCCATATCCTTTCTCAAGAATCATCATTTGAAGTTAGAGCTATATAAACATCATCTGGAATATGATACTTTTATCAGAATTTTTGCATTTACACCGGGGTAGATACCAGACACCAGAGTTTACTCATTTTTGTTTAAGAGAAAGGCATGTAAAGGATCCAAATGGCCAAAAAGTAAGAAAAAAGAAGAGGAGGGAAGAAAAATAAAGGAATGCAGGAAAAGCCTAGAGTCACTTATAGAAGGAAACAATAAAACACCAAATGGAGAAGACGCCATAATTTAGGCTCAAGTACTCAGGTGCTAGTAGAATGAAGAAACAAGAAGACTCAAAAGCTTTTTGGTCTGAAAATGGTGAAAAATTAAAATGAAAGAGAATTAGGGATTTATAAATAACTAAAAGGAACTGTCAAAAGCTATTAATGCGACGTACGTATGACAATCAGACTCAACATTCCACATAAGCAAAATGATGCATGGCCTAAATGTCCCCATATCCTTAAGTAACAAGTTCAATTTTTGGGACCCAAAGATTTGCCATAAGCAAACCAAGAGCCGTTGAGATGCATTTGAAGGGTCACGACCTCGAAGTGGTAGAGCCCAGGTCTAAACAAGGATTAACCGAACCTAAAATAACCAATGACCAAATAAGGTATCATCTAGCTCAAAATAATAAATTTGTAAAGGATTCTAGATCTTTACTAGAGATAGTTTGGTGTACACACTAGAGAAGCGCAACACTGGCAATCACTCCATTAAACTAAGCTTCAATCGCCCCCGATATTTGCAAGGACCAACCGAAGCTGAGAGTAGTTAGATGTGAAGAAAGGTCAAGCTTCTGCCTGGATAGGTCTAAATCCGTGGAGAGACCTGAACTAGCAACGACAAAGGGGGGTGATGCCTAACAAAGGTGGCCTTAGCCCATATGAGAACAAAGACACCCATGGCATCAACCCGGCAAAGAGCTGAGGGAGCCTCCCCGAGAGTAAGAGACTTCTTTGAGATCTTTGCTATTTGACTATATGAAAAAAATGCCATCATAGATCCTCATAGATCTATATTCCATCACTAAATTAGAGTTATCCAATGATAATGATAATGAGAGTGAGAGAGAGAGAGAGAGAGAGAATGAGAAAAAAGCTAGCATGCAAAAGGGGTAAGGATTACATCCTTGATCCTTAGGGATACTTCGAATAAAATGGATGAAGACCCAACTAGAAACAGAATTTTGAAGGGCACACCTATATATAAGACTACACTTCCATAGGTAAAAGTATTTACAAGTACCCGTCAGTAATAGTCTTGCCCATCGTTTAAAGAAGTTTTAACTTGAACATCAGAGTGCTTTTCGGTCACTCTCCGAAAGTGCTAACGTTTTTTATCTTACAGAGAGTACCATTGAATAGATCCCTTTGTAAGTTTACGAGAATTAGAGAATAGCCCGGGAGTTGAGATGAGTAGTTTGGTTTCGAGGCCTATTTTGCCAGAGGTCGATATATGACTCTTTAATTGTACAAATTTTTGTTCGCACATATGGATATGTAAAGTATGAAGTATTGTGGGTGCTACAAAATTGTTTTAAGCGATATCCATTCTTTTTTTTCTTTTTTGAAGAGATAGATAAATAAAGAAAAATATACTTATTGTATTATCCACGTTTGCGATTGCAATATCAAACTTAAGGCCATTGTTTTATGGAAAAGAAAGAAAATGCCTTTCATGCTGTAATACTTTTAATAAAAATTCTTAGATATGTACCACGGTAAAACATACATATGTGTTTATGTTTTATATAGTCCATTTAATATATATATATATATATATATAATTTTCTAAGTTAAATACACCCCATTATGATTTTTATGATACTATTCATTTATTTATTTTTTTCTGATTTTCTAAAAGGTGAAATTTAAATCAAATGCTTTAGTTATAACGACTTAAGTGGACTACTGGTTCAATAACTTGAATAAAAAATTTAACAACGTGGTCCAAAATACTTAAGCCAAATTATTAGTAGTAGCTCACAAGTTTCTTTATATATCATTATTAATTTCTATCTCCCACTTATATGGAATGTGGTATCACAATATCTCTCACTCAAAGATGTGACGCCCTCGTCGAGTGACCCAAGTTCTTTATCTGGTTGGGATGTGGATAGCAATCCATTAGCCTACACAAGGTATACAACCTCAAGACCTCTATCCCTCTCCGGAGCCTTACTCCTCTATACACACCGTCGTGGAATCCTACATGAGAACCAATGTTGACTCTGATACCATTTGTAATGACCCAAATGGACTATTGGTCCAATAACTTGAATAAAAAGTCTATTAACATGACCCAAAGTGCTTAAGAAAAGTTATTAGTTGTAGCCTACAAATTTCTTTATATATCATTATTAATTTCTATCTCTCACCGATATGAGATGTGGCATCACATTAGCACTAGTATTTAAGAGATTGACATTGACAAATGAGGAATAGCGATCATGAAATTCAACTAGTGCTCGTTTGACAATTGCTTTAAGTTAAGTTTTTTACTTAAAGTCGTTTTAAGTTAAATAAGCAAAAAACGCGTTTGGTGAATGGTAATTGTGATTTTAAGTCAAAAGACAACAAGCTAAAAAGATTAACTTAAAATGGCTTTAAGCGAAAAAGAACTTTAAATTTGGAAAAAGTTATTATATTTTTTTAATTTATTTTTACATAATTTTATATTCAATATAGGTACTGTTTGATAGATTTTGACGAGTAAATTTTAAGAATATAATTTTTATAAAAGATGTAGATGTATAATAAAAGTTATGATATTTTTAAAAAAAATATAAAATTATTTTATATAAAAAAAATAAAAAGGCTAAAAGGCTAAAAGTCTTTAGGTTTTTAAACGATGCTTTTTAGCTTTTTTTAACTTTAAGCAAAAGATTAAAAAATCCAACTTAAAATCATTGCCAAACGAAGCTTTATAACCATTATTTCTTGAATTCTTATTTTTTTTCTTTAAATTTTAAATGGGCTTATATAACACATCTTCTCATAAAAGTAAAAATGTGTCCAAAATACACCTAGACTTAATTCTAATATATTGATGTAATAGAAAAAAAAGTACCGATACCCTTAACATAGCATAATAACATAAAAGAATTCATGTAACTTATTTTTATTGAATGGAACAAAAACTTAACTTGGTTTGGTAAAAGTAAAAATAGCTAATCTGTATGAGAAATTATAGTTTAACTCATCTGTTTGAAAAGTCGTAGCAGTTGAAATGCTTAAATAATTTTTAAAACAATCATGCTATAATAACTATATTAATTTATCAAACGATATGATCCAACCACAAATATTAATGCAATGAGTTATATAATTTTTTTTATATTCAATACTTATGATTATAATCACATCATTTAATACATTAATTTGAGCACTATAGCATTGTTATTTTTAAAATACCTATTGACAAAATATTTTAGCAAGATAAAGGTAAAAAAATAATTTTTTTGGGTGAACAACCACCCCCATTTGCCCTTGTCGAAATTCAGATCGAAACTTGTCTGTCGATGCTTGGATTATGTGTGAACTAATCACACAGTTAGATTACGGTTAGAGGTAAACTGTAAGCGTGTGAACTAATCTCACAGTTTACACACCGGTTAAGTTATGGGGAGACAACCACCCCCACTTGCTCTCGTCGAAATTCAAATCAAAACTTACCTGTCGATGCGTGAATTATGTGTGAACTAATTACACAGTTAGATTACAGTTAAAGGTAAACTGTAAGCGTATGAACTAATCTCACAGTTTACACACTGGTCAAGTTAGGGGAGACACAGTCACCAAGCTTCGAGCCCACGCTCAAACTCTAACACGGTTAGTTAGGTACTTGGAAGTTCGTCCTAGATCCTCTTTCATGCATGGGGTAAAAAAAAAAACTAAATAGGGGAATTAGAGTAATTTTTAGAATCACAGGATGCAGTTCGTGTTTTTAGCAAACTACATGGGAGGTGAGTGTAATTTATCGCATATTAGGCACCAGCAGGCAGCAGCAACCTCTTTCGAGAGACAGACATTGCTTCGTTCGAGCGCGAGTTTTTGTTCTGAAGAAATCCATCGGGAGGCATTTCCATGACAAGGAATTGCAGGAATGGAAGAGCAATCACCAGTTCGGTGTCGTTATCGTTCGTATTATTGTCCCTGGCTTCCATTTCTCTTGCTTATAGACCCGGAGACATCGTTCCCATGAGCAAGATGGGCCAATACCACTCTGTCTGTAATCTCCCCCATAAAACACTTAAATTTTTCTCCATCTCTCTTTTCCTATATCTACATATATGCATAAGTAAATTCATCTACATTAGATTCTTGATCTGATGTATTTACTATTTTACTGGGTTTTCTTTGCTTTGACTAGTCGAGAACTGTTTGGCATGATGTGATCGGTCGCCACTGCCCAGTCTTTGGTGTTAATCGCGAGGTATCATTCTATTGAATATATGTTGGGGATTTTAGATTTTCCCTATTTGTCGCCTTAAATCAATCACACCCGCACGCCGATACCCATGAATTATGTGGTTTATTTGTCCCGTAGTTGTTCTTGAACTTTTTCCTAATGTTGTGTAGGTTTTGATTCCTATACCGAAACCAACGGGTTACACTGGCGCTGATCCGTATAAAATGTGCGGTGCCTTCTTCGAGCTCTTACATTTTCCATTGCTTGCTTAGATAATTGTACTTGAATTAGCTAATAATTTAGACATTGATTATGGATTCAATAAGAAAAGTAATCATCAAAGGGAGGGATTGAGAACATATTTGCCCTCCCTTCCCTATCCCACAGCTGTGAAAAACAATGAAGCAAAATGTAAAATGAATCTTCAGTTATCAGTTGGACACAAAATGAGAGCAATTGGTGCAAATTTGAGGATCCTAGTACATAAGAGGGGAAAAAAATACCAGATTAACAGTATTGAGTATGGCCACTACTATGATAATGTAGTGAGCAGGTAAATTTTGTTTCTAATTTGACCTGGTGGTGGTATCTCACCTGTGTGCGTGTGTATGTGCATTTATGATTATGTTTGTATTTGTACTTATCCGCGGATAATGGCAAGAAAATGATACAGGGCATATTTGTGTATGTTGTATAAACCAGTGATTCAGTTTTATTTCCAATGAATGCGCCTTTTTCGAATTACTAGTGGGAGGTCTTGAAATAGAACTCATATCGTTTCATGTATCAATTTTATTTATAATTTATCTAAACTTATAACAATTTCTATTGGCTATTGATAGTCTCTGTCTCTCTGATTTATGGCATTTATAAGAGGCCTGGTTCATAATTTACATGAAGGCCGAATGGTTCGGCTTTGGTTTCTATATATGCAATACCTTCATAGTATTGATTTTTTGTCATTTATATAGATCCAATGAAAATGCTTTAATTCTTTATTACTTGTGTATTCACCATTCAATAATAGATATCCCTCATGGCTCTATATGGTTTAGATGTTAGTGCAAGTGTGAAAGTCATGTTTTTGAAAATTGTATTTGTGTTCTTTAAGTTGCGTGGCTATCATTATCTAGAGTTTAAAATGATTCTCATGCAGATCATTTCAAGTAGGACGAGAAAAGTTCTTGATTCCATGGCTTTTTTTGATCAACCGGAAGAGTCCTGAGGTTCCAATGATTGATGTTCATTTGGTAAGGGTCGAAGTAGGAAACTTGTTCTCATGTTTAGAATTTCTTATTTTGAAACATTTTCAAAGGTGCAACTAATTGAGGTACTAAGGTGCTCTTTGTAATTTACTAACACCTCATACCCAACTTGTTGAATGATAATTACATTTTAATCATCTCATGTGATGGACTTATTTTTAACTTGTATGCCATGCAGAGGTACTCTGGGAGCGATTTACTTGGTGTCACTGCCAAAGTCGTGGATATGTCGCATCGCTGTATGTAGTTCTTTGTGATAACTTCTTACTTTGAGCTAACCAACTATTAAACTGAATAGTGATGTGCATATTAGCTTGCATTTGCTTTTCCTCCGTTAATTTCTACGCAAAGTTCATATATTTTCAAATACATGTTGAAGTTTGAATACTTCGACAGTTGTGCTTGGTTTGTTATCTTTCTTGTGGTTAGTCATAAGCCTAGAGAAAGGAGGTTTATTTTAAGTAGATGGCCAACATTAAATTTAGAGTCACATCTAGCGAATATGGACTGGGATTTCCTACCAATGGTGCTCTCTTTTAGTACCACATAGTATCAAAAGGGAATAAGTTAAGGAGTGCAAGTTTGGGACCGGGAAACAAAATCATAGGTTTTCTCCAAAATTTGCATGGGTAAGGTAAGATTGGCTATGAAAAAAAAAGGGAGAAAAAATGGAGACATTGTAAGAATTGGTGAAATTTCTGTTGAGGTTTGAATATGTTTTGGCGATGATATGTATTTAGATGACTTATTTTCTTAACAAGCTCTTGGAGACTAAAAAATACTTGGTAAACTGAGGAAAAATACTTTGATGTGCATGCATAATTAATGTGAAATATTCAGAAATGTACCAGCTATTGTTGATTTAGATTCTTGAGTTATATAAGTTATATAATGGTGTTATAGTGGAGATTAATTAGTTAAATTTTAAGACAAATGGTACACTTTGATAGCTATGTATAATAAATATAATATTTAAAAGTTTACAGCTATTGTTGATTTAAGCTTATGAGTCATATAATAATGCTAGCAACTTTGTATTCAAAGGATGCACGAGTTAAATTTATACCCAACTAATGACTTTTGGCTTGGGCTTCAATCATAGCCTATAGTCCTAATCCACGTGTACCCAATGATAGTTAATTCACTTTTTTGATTGTTATCAAGTGTAAAAAACCTTGATGGCAAGTTAGAAATTATGATTTAATTGACAATAACACGGGGAACTCCCAATTATTCCAATATTCTAAAATGGAAATATTTGCTTTGAATCTCCCATGCAGTATGGCAATAAACATAGAAATAGAAGAAGAAAGGGGTGTGTCTCCCAGTCATTTTTGTTGGAAATTATGATGACTTTTATGTGCCTTGCAGAACATTTTTATTCTTGTAATGTGTTGGATGTAAATTCACTTCTAAATGGTGCGTGGGTGTTCTAGATTCCCAATACTCAATTTGATCCAAATTTCAGTTGACTCAGGTTACTTGGTAGAAATGTATGACAAAAATTACTTCATATGATATATGACTTAGAATAAGGCATACAATAGGATCTCTATCTTCTTGTATTAGTTTTTGATGAGATTACTAATCGTATTCAAGAAGATGATTGAGGGATTCTATTATTTGATAACAACTTACTATCAAATAATGACATCGACAACCTTTGGGGAAATCTACTTTTCCCCCTTTTTGACAAGTGAATAAAGTCTACCTATCCCAATGAATATCAAGATGATGACGATGATGCTCTTGGAGTTCAGATTTTTTAGGTTAAGAAAACTGGGAACGAATGTATAAAGTGGCTTCAGCAAACTAATAGCGTGAATTGTACATTGACTCTTATAGTAAATAAATATATAAGACCGACCTTTTGTAATTTATTGGACCAATCATTTGGAGGGAAGGGGAGATTGAAAGGGTCATGTTCGATGAGATGAGAAGTGGTTTAGGAGTGTTGTCCAACGGTTAAAGCTATTGAGGAAGTCTTATGAGGGGGTGATGGGGAACAAAGGCATAGAATGAATTCGAGATTTTAAGAATTTAATATTTAGTAATTTTAATAATATTTTATATTTTGATTTCACTGAAATCTTTAAACTTGGTAACTTTAATTAATATTTTTCTAATTTGTAATATTTTATTTTTAATAGCTTTAATTAGAGTTTTCTTGAAGTATGATATTTTATTTTAGTAGCTTTAATTTATGGTTTTCTTGAATGCCAATAAATAAGCCATTATGTAATAGGTTGAGTAGACTATGATATTGAGTTAAATGAATTGAGTCTTGATATTGAGATTAAGCCTTTTTTTTTCTTTCTTTTGAGTGCGATCTTTATTTTTATTTATTTATTTTATTTGGATCCTTTTTCTGTTATTTGTTCTCATCTCGCTGGCCATCTGGCATTAGGGAGCTTTAAGGTTATCTATGTTTAACTGTATGACATCGATAATCAAGAAATAACATGTCCAAAATATAAGGATGGACATAATGAAGATGCTCGCTAATGCCTTGTTTGGTAACTCTTACATTTATTGTATTCTATTTGATTTTTGTTTTTAGATTTTCGTGAACTGTAGACAAAAATACACTTGGCAATCTTTTTTATTTTTTAAAAAAATGTACAATTTTCAAAGTTTATTAAATTTTTGTAAACAAAAAAAATTGTTGTCACTTGTCACTTGGCATTTGTTTTGTGAACAACTTTTCATTGCATACTGCTTCCTCCACTATGTCCAATCATCCGTACCTCTTGCTACCGCCATTAACAAACACTTCTCACCATTATTTCCGACCACCATATTTGGCCACAACTTTCACTCACTGGCCACAACTTCCACCCACCACCTCTTCCCTTCGGCCACTACTTTTGGATACCATTGCCGGCCACCGTCGTTGCCACCACTTGTATCCATCGGCTGTCACCGTCATCGACCATCTCTATCCCAATTGCCATCATCTCTACTCACCACTTCATCCTATCGGCCACCGCCACTCATAACCTCTTCTCATTGACCTATCTCCACCTGCCAAATCCCTTATTGGCCATCACCTCCGCCCACCACCTTCTACTTGTCGCCACCTCCACCCATTGATCACCACCTTCGGCCACTGTTGTCGACACAGCCTTCAATCATAATTTGTTCCTAATTCTCTTACTTCTTTCACCATCTCTACTCGTTGGAAACCGTCCTTGCCATCTCTTCCACCTCCGAGCTCTCTAACCTCCATCATCGACCATCGCCTACCTATTCATATCATCGCCTCTGACCACCGTAGGCATTCCCACTTCAAAAAATTCTCTTGGGCGACTCCCCTATTGCTCGGGGGCCTCTTGGACCACACTTGTCTTAAAATATAATCTAACAAAAATGTGTATGTTCGATTTTTTTTTGTTTTTGTTTTTTATAAAAATAAACAAAAAGCATGTGTTCTTTTTATTGTAAATGAAAATCAGAAAACTCTAATTGTTACCAAATGGTAAAATATATTAGGGGCCTTGCAAACATTTAAGAAGAGGACTATCATAACTGAACAAAAAAAAAAAAGACAAATGAGCAAGTGTTGTCTAAGTCATCGATTGATCAATTCTAAGGAATGGGAGATTAAAGACATTATTGAATAATTGAAGAGAAGGTGAATTATGAAACTACCTTACCTTTTTTAAAAAAAAAAAATAATAATTTGGATGGGTTTTATATTGGCTTCATTTGGGAGGCTCGTCTAGTTTTTAGGTCAACCCCAAAAAGATAAGTTGTGTTGGAATCAAGAAAGTTTCGTGAAGTTAGTATATGCATAAAGGGAGTCAAAGTAGCAACTGTAGTGCCTTGACTATCAAGGCACTTCTTCGATTGCATGCCCGCTTTGAAGAATTCATGGTCCAGCTGGCGAGCGAGACAAAATGGGTGAGCACTTCTAACCAAGCCAAGCCCAATTCTCGCCAATAGCTGCTGGTAGCTTGCTTCCATGCCTTGACTATTTGTTACCATGGCTTGAAGGAGCTTTGTACAATACTCAGTCAAGACTCCCACTGGTTTCCTATACTAGTGCCCAACTAATACATGGTTAAAGCCCAAGTAAATATTTCTTAAACTACATCAAGAATGTTAGAAGTGTTACTTAGCTTAAGCCATTTGATATTATTCCCCATGTCCAGCGTAGATTGGTTAATACATTAGTTAAGTTGTTCAAAGCTTAGGCTTATTAAGTAATTTTTTAAAGTTTCAAAAATATCTTCGTGTTGATTAGTAGTGTCACACTCTAATAGCTTCTCCTATATTTGTAAATTGGCTTACTAATTATTATGCTATGGTTTTATTGCTTCTTATTTACTTGAATATTCAATGCTATTGTGTTACATGAGAAATTTGTCCATAAATGAATTGAAATTTAGAGGGTAATTCCATTCCTTTATCTATAAGGGCTTAGTAATCTCTTGCACGCTTTTTTTTTTAATTAGCTTGGCTTGGCCAGTCCACAATTTATTGTCATAAGGCCAATTTTTATTCTCATTGACGTGCTTTTGGAGGTTATATCATTGGTCATAGTGCATCCTTTCTGACCCCCTCCCAACAATGCTAAAAAAATAGATTAGAGTTATAACGATCCAGGTGGACCATTAGCTCAATAACTTGAATAAGGAGCCTAACAACGTGACTCAAAATGTTACTTGTTTCATTATATACCAAATATATTTTCTATCTCCCACTGATGTGAGATAGGGTATTATAATATCCCTTACTCAAATATGCAACGCTCTTATTGTGTGATTCAGGTTATTCTCCTGTTTGAGATGTGGATAGCAGCCCAGTAGCAGATACAGAGTAGTCCATTAACGTGCATAAAGTATATAATTTCGGGGCCTCTACTCATCTCTGGAACCTTTACTCCTCTATTCATACTGTTACGGTTCCTTACATAGGAACCAGGGTTGAGATGGAGTATCACAATATCTTCCACTCAAATACGCAACGCCCTCGTTGCGTAGCCTGGGTCATTCCCTTAGCTGGGATGTGAACAGCATCCTATTAGCGAATACAGAGCAGCCTATTAGCATGTACCAGGTATTTAGCATCTAAGCCTCTATCCATCTCTGCAGCCTCTACTCCTCTATCCACACTACCATAGAACCTTATATGGGTACCAGGGTTGGTTATGATATTATTTGTAACAATCCAAGTGGACCATTAGCCCAATAACTTGACTAAAGAGCCTAACAATCCGGTCCAAAACTCTTAATCCAAGTTATTTGAAGTAACTCATTTGTCTCATTATATAACATACATATATTCTATTTCTCATCGATGTGGAGTAGGGTATTACAAGAGTCATTCCATCAACACTTAGGGCCTTCTCCCCAATTAATGACTTCAATGCCAAAGTGATCACCTCCTCCCAACACCGCCTCAATAACAAGGACCAACACTAAATAATGTGCTTTATTGGGTATAGACTTGATTGGTGTGGCTAATTGGGTTCTTTTCTTCTTAGAGCTATATATTGTGCACTTTTACTAGGATACCATTTAACTTGACAAATGTGAATGGAAGCGCAAGAAGCAAATTGTTATGTTTCAAGAATTTTGGGTATATGACATGGTAGTTAGTTCTTATTCAAGCATCCCAAATGAGTTATTAATCAAACAATCTGCAACAAGGAAGTTGAAACTGGAAACATATTGACTTTAAGTTTTGATCTCTGGCTGGGTGACATTGCTTAGGTATTGACCATTCTATAATGTGGCGTATTTGTTATAAAGGACTCACTTTACTCCTTTTGTTCTCCTTTTTTCTCACTCCTTGGCTGGATTGATGCTACTAGAAATGTATCATATCAACGACAGGCATTTTGAGGTTTTGCTTGTAGATACATGGTTGTGTATGTTGTATGGTTCTACCCTTTGATAAATTTTAAAGAATTCTTTTATTGATTAAAACTGTACTTTTTTTTAAATATTGAGTTGGCAAATACTCACATCCCAACTCCCACACCTTGCACTTGGTAAGATTTGAACTTCTAACCTCCCATTTGGGAGGTTAACACGCATACCATTGGATCAAAGGCCACTTGGTGATTAAGACCTTAATATCATCCCAAGTTTTGAAGTGGTAGTGACTCTCATTTTGTTTGTTAAAAATAATTATGCTCCATTCTTATCTCCCATAGGAAAATTTTGATACAGATCAACATAGATGCTGATGGCTCTAATCAAAGTAATGAATTTATCTTTTGTCTTGAACAGATATTGAAATGCATCCAGACATCCGTAAACAATTTTGGGATCCTCAACACTGGCCAAAACATGTGCTTGTCAGATACACATGGTTAGTGTCATTGATTTCAGACTTAGCATCTTTTGCAAACTTTCGCTATAGGTTAGTGATTAATTGCTTGTCGACAACTAAAATGATTAAGAGCATTTTTGTGAGGTAAAACTCCCAATTGTTCTAATGATTTTTGCTCCTCTTAGTAACAATCATACATGCATGTGAGCACAATAAAGTGTTTGGTTGGTAATTAAAATCGATTTAAATTCTGATGAATTTTTGAAGAATATTTTAAAATCTTTGCGACTTGTTAAATTATTTTAAAGTCCAACAAGTTTTTGAAGAACTTTTCAAAGTCAATGCAAGGGTATTTTCTTTCTGATACGATAAAGGTTGGGATGTTTGAATCTTTAGTTTATATATTTATTGGTTGTTGCATGCTTGTGTTATGTGACAAGTTGGAGGGTAACTTTTGTAGGTTTGCAATATGACCTGCTGTGAGGAATGATGTTGAATGTTGGGTGGTGAAGGAATGTGTTCATAACATGAGTGTATGTGAAATAAGAATGTTGAGATGGATTTTGTGATATTACTAGATGCAACAAGAAATTAATCCATTCGGGTGAAGTTTGAAGGAGCACTAGTTGAAGACAAGTTGAGGGAAAGCTGGTTGAGATGTTAGGGTCATGTGAACTGTAGATCAATCCATGTGCTTGTGTGGAGTGATTAGATCCATGCAGAGAGTGCTAAATGAAGTAGGAAGGTTAAGGTGAATATGAGTTGAGACGATAACAGTGGACATGATTGCCTTAAACTTAATTGAAGTGGAATCAACTGGAGGAAATGGATCTATGTAACTAACCTCAAGTGAGACAATGGCTCGCTGAATTGAGTATTAGCCTAAGAAGCACGGACACTTCTACGAAGGAGGCGCGTCCGTCGAACACTCGTGTCGGACACGACACTCTTCGGACACTCCAAAATTTATGTCCGACACTTTTTAAACACGTGTTAATGAAAATTTAAATTTTATAATCTCGTATACTTTTTTGACACTTAATGGACAATTCAACAACATTTATTGAATTTTTCAAACACGTCATGTGTGATGATTTTCTTCATGTTAAGAATGTTTTGCATTATTTGAAATGCAAATTATGTAGACGAAATATGTTTTGGAACATTTATAAGATGAAATATATGGCTTTTTAATTTTGTTAGTGAAACAAGAAGATATGCAGATGCTGTTTCTTTTTTAATGCAATGTACCAACTGATGGTCTATGTAACATTCAGCTTTCTTTTCTTTTCTTTTTTGCTGGTGTACACAGGAAAGAGCAGTCGGAGATAGACGTGGCTTCCGGATTTTATGTTCTGTTTGGATCAGGTAAAGCTCAAATAAAACAGTAGATATGCATTCTGTGTCGGCAAGTTATGCACCACTTTTCAAGATTGCCAAAATAATAATGTCATTAAAATGGTCAAAATATTGTTATAGTGTCATGCCTAGAAGATTGCCCCTGGAAACAATTGCTATCAGCAATCAGATCTCTCTTCACTTGAACTGCAGCAATACCCTATTTCTTGATTAGCACAGTGATTACCCTGCCATCTATCTAAAATGGTTTGAGTTCTGAGGTTTGTTCTTCTGTCTGGTGTTAGAACCCTAGCTTCATGACTTAGAAGTTATAACATCTTCACCCATCCAAAAAGTTTACATACCAAGCAGATAAAAGGCACCAAGTAGCTGTATGCCCCTCTCCTCCTCTCTCTATAACAATCCACGGGTACTAGCTCAGTAACTTAAATAAATAGCTTAACAATCTGGCCCAAAATACTCCATCCCAAGTTACTAGTAGTAATCCACATGTTTTATTATATACTAAACATTCCTTATTTTCCACCAATATGGGATATAATATTACAATATCTCTTATCCAAATACGCAATATTCATGGGATAACAGTTTATTAGCGGAAATAGAATATACCATTATGAGGCTTTTACCTCTCTCCGGAGCTTATGCTCTATCCACACAGCTGCGGAGGTTGGGTCTAATATGATTTATAACAACCCAAATGGACTATTAGCACAATAACTTGAATAAACGTCTTAACAATACGACAAAAAATACTTAAGCTCAAGTTATAAGTATTTAGAAGTAATTCGTATGCTGCTTAAGTCCACGCCACACTTATTTCTTATCTCCCATTGATGTGGGGTGGGATGTCACTCTCTCTCCCCTCCACTTTATTTTTTGCCATGTTAGTTAATTGCAAAATTTGATTGGTATAGAGGTAGGGGTGGGCGTTGGGGGAAGGATGGAGCAATATTGACGTCTATTCTTCTTTTGAAAATTAGTGAATAACCTTTACACATGTTAGAGTCCTTAATCTAAGTGCCATAGTTTCCAAGTAGGCTTGATTTGAAGTGCTACTATAAATCATCCATGAACCATGAATTCAATATCTTTTTTGATAAATAAATAAGATTGAATAAAAGGGTATAAAGAGAATGTCACTTGTATATAAAAGGGAGAGAACAATAAGAATTCCCACAAAATGAGGTTAATTATAAAAGCCTTCACAAAAAGGAGTCAAACCAATGATCAAATCTCTAATGTCAATCATATAAAAAATAAAATAATAGAATCTATTAAGTTATTGATAAGAACACTATTCAATATATAAAATGGATACTCAACCCCGTCAAATGAATTTTTATTTTGCTTCACCTATAACCACCACGTCAAACAAAAAGGTACCACGCCCTACACCCTCCTTTTACTTGTCGGCACTCTCTCCCCTCTTACCCGAGAAAACATCAACCTCTTCTTTTTCAAAAACCCAATCTATACCAAAAACCAACGAAACAAAACTGCTCAATTATTTTTTAATAAGCGAAGTAATGCCATTAAAAGTGCAAAAGGGCGAGAACAAGTACACATGGGGTATACAAAAACAAAACCAGAAACCTATATCTCAGCTATCAACCGGGATACTCAAATCCTTAAAAAACTCAAGAAAGGAATCCAAAAAAAAATAATACAGACACCGTGGAGCCAAAATAAGAGGGGCAAAAGCGCCATCCCTTTCTCTTGCAAACTCATAGTGAATAAGAAGATGAGAAAGAGCAGCTGACTCTCCTTCTGTACACAAACAACATCAATTTGTCAACATGTTCCTTCTCCGAGTAGGGTTACCAATTGTAAGAATTTTTTCTTGATGATAGACAAACCAAACAAACCCTCACAACTCAATGTCATTGAAACTGAACAACATGATGTGACAAAATGAGATCCATCATTGATTATTAACCATCTGGTTTCTTTTGTTCTTGTAAACAGGGCTTCTGATGACATTTGTTTTGTCCATTTACATCTTGCAATCATCTAAGGATAAATTTGCGAGGTATTCTGTTCGAGGAACCCTAAAGCCAGTTACATATGCTTTTTTCCCCTACCCTTTGGCCTTCCCCATAACAACAAAAGAGATATAGATGTTCTCTAAGAAAACATAGATTGATGGAAACTATTGATGTTATGCATTTCTTTCAGGTTTGTCATGGATACCGTTGCGGAAAGCAGTATGCCTGCTGAGGGAGTGGCAAAGGTTGAATAATAAACTTTCTAAAGTTTCCAAGCACCATCTTTACTCGCAAAATCCTTCACCGATTAAAGATAATTTGATTAAATTGTTTGGAGGAGATTTGTACACATTTACCTGCAAAGATGTTTCATCGTAGAGGATCTTATTTCTCGAGCCTTTTTGTTTTTGTTTTTGTTTTTTTGGGTTTTTCTACACCACCTTTGTAGAATGTATCGACATTTGTGGAAGGGATATAAGAATAATGTCGAATACCTTGTGAATTACCATTTCCTTTTGTGGTGAAACGGTGAAAACTCTCTCTCTCTCTCTCTCTCTCTCTCTCTCTCTCTCTCTCTAAGTTTAAGAATGTTCATATTGAATCATCCTCTACAATCGGAATGAGCAGCACAAGCAGACAAGCTATAGCTACCAGACGAATTGGTAGAGAAGATAGTGCCACTGGGTGATTTTATTTATACCAGCCTTTCTTCTTTATAAACCTGTTTTTTTATTTTGTGTAAAATTACTATTAGGGACAAAGCCTTAATGGCATTTTTGTTCATGTCCCATCCCATCAAAGCCACCATCTCCTTTCGTCTCCAGCAAGGTACCGTTGCCGGCTGCCACTGTAAATCCCTTTTCCACCCTCCCTGGACCTCTCCAAACCTCTTTCGCACTTCGCTGCATCTCCCATTGCCGCCATGCAGCAGCAGCGCTGCAGCCGCCTCCTCTCCCGCCGAGAGCTCCCACTGTCTCTCCTCCCTCTCCGTCTTCTCTCTCGCCTACCGCTCCGTCCCCTCTCATCGGCTCATTGCATTCTTCCATTCTCTCTCTTATCATATCTAAAATCTCGGGTTTTGCAATCTGGTGAGAGGGATAGGGTTTCTTATATTAAAAAAAAAAGAAAGGAAAAAAGGAAGGCTTTTTTTCTATACCAGAAATCTTTTTTTAACGGAAAATTAGTAAGTAATTTAATTTATAAGTTGTTTATTATTTTTCATTCAATATAAAAAATTTTAACGAGTAAAATTTATTCTTATAAAAATTTTAATACGTAAGGTTCTTTTGGAACAAAAATATTTTAGAACAGATAAATTTATCTATGTTTTTTTTAAATATGTATAAAGAATATAAATAAATTTATCTATTTTTTATTAAAAGCACGTGTAAAGAATACAGATAAGTTTATCTGTCTTATTGAAAATACATATAAAGAGTACAGATAAATTTATTTATATTTTTTCAAAACATGTATAAAAAATATAAATTAATTTATTTATATTTTTTTAAAATATATATAAAAATACAGATAAATTTATCTGTTTGCATTATCTGTATTGATATGCAAATATATAAATTTATCTCTTATGTATAAATAAATAGACAGATAAATTTATTTATTTGTATGATTTGTGTTGATATACAAATAGATAAATTTATCTGTTAGGCATAAATATACAAATAGATAAATTTATCTGTTTGCATATTAAATAAATGAATATCGAATAGATAAATTTGTTTGCATATTAAACAGATGAATATCAAATAGATAAATTTATCTGTTTGCAGGGTATATTTTAAGAGAAATTACACAATTAGACATAGCGCGTTAAAATTTTTATTGATGAATTTTACGCGTTAAAATTTATTTTTGCTAATTTTTTTTTTTAAATGTTAGAGTAATAACATTTCCTTAAATATTTAATATTGCATGTGCTTCGTACTCTTTGTTAAATATAATTCTTACAAGCTCTTCTCTTTTTGTTTCTTTGGGTTTTTAGAAATTGCTAAATTTTCAGACTTTTTTTCCAATTATCTAATATTACGAATATTTCTTTTATCATTTTTTAATAGGAAAGTAAGACAGAAAAAAGGTAGTTTAAAGGCTAGAAGTAGAGTGAATACAATATTGTAATAATAATACATGAGATAATAAGAGGATATTTGAAAATGTTTTTGGTAGTAGTTTATAAATTATAATTTATAGTAAAAATTGTGAATATTTAGTAAAAATTGTACTTTGTAATTGAAATAAAAAAAATAATTAAAAATTATAATAAAAGTTACAAGTATTTAAAAAAAATTATAATTTTTAATTAAAATTAGAAGTAAAAAGATAAAAATTAATAATAGAAGTTCGATCAAACACCTCCTAAATAATATATGGTAATATAATGTAATCGTTGTACCATTATTGATTTTTATATTAAAATAACGTATTCATCGTACCATTATTGATTTGATTATGCAAAATTATTTAACCAATTGCTCTAAAGTTCTCATATATTTCCCTAATTAGAGTGGCATCCTCGGAATTCAGAGGATTTACTGCTTTTCCTAATTTTCTTCCTTCTATTCTTTGTTGGAAAAGCTTGAGAATCTTTTTCCGAAAAATTTGAGGATTAAGTTTTTTTTTAGATCCCATAAACCACCTTCTTAGAGTACCAACTTAGTGGATTCTCATCGTGATTGAGGAATTAAAAAAAATTTAATTAGTGAGGATAAAATTGATAAATTTATTAATAATATATCAGAAAAAAGGTATTACTGATACATTTAGCAGTTATTACTCTGTAACACAATTGTAAAAATATCGCAGTACAGATGTAATAGATAAATGTATTAGTTACTATTTTGCAGCACATAAATATAACAGATAAATGTATCAATTAGATACATACTACTAATTTGTCTATAACTGATAAATGTACCAATTATAATATAAAAAAAATAAAGATATTTTCAAACGAGAAATCTTATGTGCCTGTATATTTTGCAAGAAAAAGGTATAATTTATTAATTGTGAAATAATTTTGACTTTATTCTTACTATTAATTTTCTGTTAAACTATATAAAAGTAATATAAGGGTTTAAGATTAGGATTCCTTACAAATTTTTTTGAAAAGAAATTCCTAGGTGAGAATTTTTTATTCCCGTTTAGAAAAACTTTTTGGGCAAAATTTTCTACTCTCGTTTAAAAAGGAATTGGGTCAATCACGCTTGAAATCTTCTAAAGATGTAATTTAAAAGTATTTTTGATAAATATTAATGTTTTGAGACCAATTTTATGAAAAAAGAATTAAATAAGACTAATTTTTAAATATCAACTTATATTTAAACCTAACAAAATTTTTTTTTTTAATTCACCAACTTCATTCAAATTCTATATATGGTCAAGAAATGTCCCATGAAATTGATCATTACATGCAGAGTGATGCTGCACATTACGAAAATTTGATCGAAAAAATTTACCCAACAACAGCGATAGTCACGAGCAGGATCTGGAAAATTTGTCCGAAATCCACCCGGGCTTCCCGTTCTTCGTACTGATAGACGCGACGATAGTCACCAACCGCGAGCTCAGGTAGCCCTCCAACGCCACCGTCGTGAGCAACAGCGCTGAGCACATGCTCCTCATGGCGTCCGGCGCCTGCTCGTAGAAAAACTCCAACTACCCAATGAACGTGAACACCTTCGCGCACCCGATGACTGCGGCACCTGCTAAAATATCGACATCGGCATCCCGTCGTAATCGTAGTAGTTGTTCCTCACGATACGGAGGCGAATTAGCTTCAGAACCCCAGCGGAGATCATGGAAAAGATGGAGATGAAGAGGCCGATCCCCATTCGTTGGAGCTGAGAGAGGCCGTTCTTGTGGCCGGTGAGTTTTCGGGCGAAGGGGACGATGGCTCGGTCGTAGATGGGGACCCAGAAAAGGACGCTGAGGGTGTCGAAGATGCCGAGCGACGTCGGGGGATGTAGAAGCTGGAGTTGCCGATGCACAAACAATTAATTTCAAAAATTTTAAACTGTGACAACATCATCTCATACACACATTAGTGAGAATGTTCTCACAGTTTACACTTTCAATTCGGACAAAAATCTCTTCTCATTTGTCTCGTTTCTTGACTCTAAATCAAATAAAAAAATTACATTTTAAAGTATAAATCTACAGAACTGATTGCAAGAAGTATGCACAACTTGTTAACATTGAGAACATTCTCACAATTTCGAATAATGAAAACATTGAGAATATTCTCAGTATGTTTTACTTCGGATGCAATTAATTTATTAATTTGATCTTTTTTTATATATATTTTTATAATCAAAATATGCGCAACGTAATTACCTTGCAAATAAACTGTGAGAACATTCTCTCACACACACACCAGTGAAAATGTTCTCACAGTTTGTCAACACTTAGAACATTTTCACACTTTTGAACATTGAGAATGTTCTCAGTATATTTTACTTCGGATGCAATTAATTTATTATTTTAGTCTTTTTAATATATTTTTATGATCGAAATTATTTATTATGTAGATTATTTTGATAAAAAAATTAAATTAAATTAAATATACATTAATAGTTTTATGAGTAGATCACATTTGTTGAAATATAAATAAATAGTAATATAATTTTACAAAAAATAATGATAAATAAAAATAATAAAATCATGTAGTTAAAAATATACAATTAACTTAATTTTTTATGTTAGTAATAAAATTAATAATTACTACAAAATAAATGGTTTTATTATAAAAATATATTTAAAAAATACAATATATAAAATCTTTTTATCCTTAATCAAAGCATATAAACATTTAAACTAAAATTCGGTCAAACATTTTGATAAATTTTTTTGGGAGGAATAGCTTTTCCCTTTATTTATTACAAGTTCCTATTTTGATCAAGACAAAAGGAGTGATTTAAATTTGTTTATTTTAAAGGTTGGACCTACATAATAACCTAGTCCACCTACATAATGTATTTCACATGGTGAATATAAATTTATTTTAATTTTATTTTTATAATTTGGTGAGTATACAACTCATTTGAATTTTGAATTTGATTTCTAATTAGTAAATGACCCATTATTGTAGACTTTAAAACAATTTTTTTAAAATTTAATTTGAGTGAATATTTGGGTTCACGGATTTTATGATTGCACCCATTTAAATGGGTTTCTTATGTATCCGAATCGAGAGTAGTTCTAAACTAGAATCAAATCAAGCATAGTTCAAAGAAAGAAATTTATTTATTAGTTTATTTTTAGTAAATCGTAGAGATTCATTTAATAATTTAAAATTTTAAAAATTATGACTATTGGTAAGAAGAGCACATCTGAGTCAGGTTGGCACCTACTCTCTTATTATTCACTAGTAATTACACGTGCCTAAAGGTACTTTGAATATAATTTAATTATAAAATTAATTTAAATGATAAACAATCTTTTTAAATTTAAACTAAAAAGTAACAAAAAAGTTATATGTGGATTAAAAACAAATGCACAAAATTAAAAACACCTTGCATATATATTTAAAAAATATATTTAATCGGAGTTAAAAAAAATTGAATTTGAACTCAAATGAAATTAACTTTTCAATA
>JAOTRH010000022.1:20097059-20116835 GCA_034768845.1 Heliamphora exappendiculata
ATAAACGATTCCGATTATAAAAATATGTTAAGAAAATAAAATATTTAATAAAGCACAATAAAATACTATTTTAAACCTAATTATTTTTTAACTATTTTACCTCAATTGTTTTGAAGCATTCATTGGTCATTCTTTTTCGGTTAAAAAATTCACGTAGAATAGTGTTTCCGTAATAAAAAAGAGAAAAAAAAAAAAAAAAAAAGGAAAGAGAACATAGTTTCAGCACTTCTATAGATCAATAATGATAAAGTGAGTATATTTACGTACTAACTGTTAGGATTTTTTAAGTTGTTACACACACTGATAAACACACAAGTTACTAAACACATAATAGAGATTTACGTAGTTCAATATAAATTTGCCTACTTTCACTAAACACACACTTTTATTATATTTGAGAATGATTAACAAAGAGGCCACTTTTTTTCTCACAGATCTACAGGGTTACTGCTCTATTTACAATCTGATAGTATAGTATTTATAAAGAAAGAAAAGTAGAAGAAATAAATGGAAAATCTAAAAAATTCTCATGAGGTGAGATGCGATGGAAAGTGCCGAGTTTTCTTTTGGCGTCGTAACCACTCTTAATGCGAGGAGAAAATTTTGTCATAGAGCCCACATTCTGTCTCTACATTAATAACAGTAGCATTTCATACGTAGTGTTTAGAAATATATAATAGATTTATAAATAAATATAAAAAAATACTACACATAAAATATGACATCACATGATACTCAAATATAATTATCAAATATAATTATTAAATATAATAACCATAGCATACCCATTTGTTTCTTAACTCTAAACTCATTATCTGTTGGGATCTTGAACCCCACCTAACACAATTATTTTTGTAAAAGAACACACAAAAAAAAAGAAAAGAAATTCACTTACAATTTTGTGAGATTAGTAAAAGAAAATAACAAACCTAAGCTCTTACACACTTATTTTTCCCCTCACCTTTTCGTTTACTTTTGCATTATTTCTTGCTCTCCCTTATAACGTGCTATATATATTCGACCCGATGTGTTTGGATCTTTAATTTGTCTATAAATCTTCAATTTTCATTTTTCTAAGAAACCAAAACAATATAGTGAGAGATTTGGAATAAGTTGAAAATTTTAAATAAATTTGCACTAAAAAAATATATATATCTTCGTCTTCGTTTCAATTTTGTTTAATCTTTTGCCTAAACAAAACAGTATTTATATATGTTCTGCGTTTTAAAATTTTGTTTCGAGTTTTTGTTTTAAAAAATTACAAACCAATCTTCTGCATATATTGAAATATATCTCAATTTCAGTTTGCTGTATTTTATGCTGCATATTATTGTTGTTGACCCGATTTTGCAAACGGAGAGATTAATTATTGTATTTTCAGAATATTATAACCAACAGTGCACACAACATGGTTTCTTTTCAAAACATAAAGGTTTTTTTTTTTTTTTTGCTTTCCTTTCGGGTTGCTACTACTACTATATATTTGATATCTTAGGTATCTGAACTAATTTACGAGCATCTTAACTAATTTTTGGGAGACCAATTTCACTATTCACTAGTCGAAATTTCAATTAAAATAGAGACAAAATTTTGTATAAATTAAGTCCAAAGAATTGATAGCACCTAAAATAAGAATTTCAAACTTAAGATCTAAAATTGAGCAAATTCTTAAATCTCAAGTCTTAACCACCATGTCAACTCTTTGGAGTTTCTACCTTATTAAGAAAAGGACAAAAATGGATCTAGGGTTTATAAAAAATTACAATAAAATTAAAAGCTTTAATATTAGAACATAGTAAATGATGAAAAAAAGAAATAGAACATTGTAACTTGAGAAACTCATTGAAAATTAATTGTGATGCAAAAATTGAATCCTATACCGCTGCAGCTTATCGATTCCATATCTTTATTCTAGATATATTCGAGATTGTATTGTCATTAATTTTGGTTTAAAATTTTAGCTTTCAGTAAAGCTTTATGAAAGTATTTACTTTTATTAATTGTTATGCACTTTTATGGCAATCAAAACTTTATGATCTTGTTTGACCCCAATTGGTAATTAAATTCGATGATGGATATAATGTTCAATGTACTCATCTAGGATTAATTGAGTTAGTGAATATTTAAATACAAGAATCAGACCCAAAGCCATCTTGCTTAAGCTTGCTCCTCTTTTACAAGCTAGGTTAGACAATTACATGCTTGTATCTTTGATCCTCTTTTACAAGCTAGGTTAGACAATTACATGCTTGTATCAAGCTAGGTTAGACAATTACATGCTTGTATCTTTGATCGAAACGATGTCAAGACATAAGAAAGTTAATACAGTTTGGCAATGTTTGATTCGAGGAATTGAGTTTGATCATGTAGAATGGATAAGTAAGGTTGAGGGCTCCATATGTTTTTTTTCCATGCCATATATATATATATATATATATGTTGGGGATCATATCTCGTATTTCTTAGTATTCTAGTGTAGGAAAGAATCCGAACAGCATAGAATACTGAAGGAGGTGGAATTTTGTCATCAGAGGCTTTCCTAAAGAAAGAGAAATCGAGACCTGTTTCACACGAATCGAATGGTCTGGTAACAGCTGTCTATGCGGGACAATATATTTTTAAGGTTGTTACAACATATTTTTAAGGCTGTTAGGATTTTAGTCATTACATGGTTTGACTTAATTTTGAATCTATGTAAAGGGGTTTTAAGTACTAGAAATCATAAGACACGAGCGATATGAGATATTTCATATACACTACTCAAGTTGAGGCCAGAGAGAGAGAGAGAGAGAGATTATAATTCTTATTGTGAATAGTGAATTCTTTTTTATTATCCCGTGAAGGTAGGCAGTCAGTTGAACCACGTATATCCTTCTATTTTTCGTTATTCTTTTATTTTAATTTTACTTTATGTGGATTTTAGCTTACGTGAATTTTTTCGCTATTCAATCAGATCCTATTTTAGCACTTTTTCAACGAGACTTGCGAGTTAAATTTAATCGGCATTTAGTTCAATTCCACAACAATTATGACTTTAACAAGAAATTACAAATGTTCATTATAGTTGTAAATTTTTGTTAAATATTCTTTTTTAGCTTCTAGTTTATAACTAAACAAAAAAATTTAAAAATTCAAGCATATGTACTTATAATTTTTTATTTGTAAGTTCTAGTTCTTCATGAACAAATACAATTCTTATTGTTTCAAATCTAACGCCCAATGGAGCACGTCTAGCATGCTAAGAATTCACTTATATAAAATGAAAAAATTTCAGAATTGTCTTGTTGGTTATCATTGAGAAATAAAATAGTAAAAAGTGTTACCGAACGATTTCCTGCCATTATTTTCAATTTGTAATGAGTAAAAAATAAGCTACACAAGTCTTGATTTATACAAAAGGCACGGGTGTTTTGTGTTTTTAAAATTTTTTTGATAGCAAAAAATTCTAACTCTATAAGGACGCTAGCACTTTAGTAATAAAACATTGAAGAGGCCTGAAAAAACGTAATAAGTTGCTACTAGGAGTGTTCACGGTTCGAGTGGAGTTGAGTTGACCATTAAATCTTCACCCATCCATGAGTAGTCAGTTCTTAGTTTTTAGACCCACAATCGACCACCAAACTAATGGGCTCGGTTCTGCGGATCTGTCTGGTTTGGCGAGTGAATTGGGTGGGTTTGGCGAGTGGATTGGGTGGGTTTGGCGGTTTAAGAAATATGCTATTATTGCTTTTTTTGTGAAATAATTCCCACCCAAAGGCTATTTTTTTAATTATCAAATACTCCATATGAGATTGACCTAATTACACTCTTCTTTCATGTTTGCCTAAAAAAGTTATTAAAATCTATGTATACACTATACAATTTTTGTATCAATACAAAGATGCAACATATTAACAGTCAACACAAAGATGCAACAGGCTCCAAATTAACATGTGCAACATATCAACACATTTACACAAGATATCATGCAACAGTCTCCAACCAACACTTGTGTTGTACTCAGAAACGGACGTAGAATTTTAATTTAAGAAGAACAAATTGTTCTTATAAGTTCTTAAGAGATATATATTAAGTTTTTAAAAAAAAATCTTAGAGAGACGAACTTATATAATTTAAACATATTTTTGACAAATACTACTATAATTATGAGTATTTTTTTAAATCTTAAAAAGACGAGCGCTCCCATTCACCCCTCTTAAGTCTCTTAAGTCCGTCTATGCCTATTATGCTATCATTATATTTGTAAACCCATCATTCATGATAATCATGACTGAAAATGCTTGCTGCTAGGCTTTGATAGAGCTTGTGTGCTCGGCACGTTTTTAAGCTCTAAATTATTTCTAGCAAAACTTCATAAGTAACCAACCATGAAGGCATGAACCATGCAAGGCTCTAAAATTAATATTTTGTAGCTAATACAGCCATCCAAATACCTCTCTTGGAGAATCCGTGGGGGACAAATTAGAATTTTCGAGTTCCGAAACTCAGTGCTTAAAAGAATGCCTTTTGTTAATATAGTGACCGGGGTCGTCGATTCAACCGTTCGAGAGTCGTCGCCGACAAGCTACGTTGTTCGAAGGTCGTAACCACCGATGATTTACACCAACATGGCTCGAGGGTCGTCATGTCGCCGTCGTTCAATGTTCTTCAAAGTTCGAGGGTCGTTACCATATTCGTTCGCTAAGTTCACTTCACAGTGCAGTGACATGCACACTCGCACTTCAGAGTTCAGTGGTTTAATGTTTTTCAAAGTTTCAATTAACTTTCAAATCCTAATTGGCTATTTTTTTATTTATCAACAAAAAGAGAGCTGTTATAAATATGAGGGTAAATGAAGAATAGCATCTAAGAGGGTACACACCCAAACAAAGATGCATTAAACTTTTTCGTGAAATACAAAATAGGTCCCAAGGTTAGTAAGAGACCAACCAAAGAAAAAGGAAAAGGAAAAGAATACAAAAATTACAATTGGTTGGGTCGGTTTAATTGAGATAGTGTGATGAGATGAGAGATTCTAACTGTTTGATTAAAAATAGATTATCAGCTAGTTATCTGTCCACGTGGTCTCTTAGCTAGAGACCACCACACACGCGCACTGCGCACTACGTTGTTATATATATATATATATATATATGATTGGGTACATTTTATATGCGTGGTGAAAATAGAACTCGTAAATGAAAATTTATGTATTTTTTCACACATCCTACCAAATGGATTGGCAAAACCGTCTTAGTATCGGGTGGACCAATTTGATTTGTACAGTTTTAATTGATTGAGTCAATCCATAAGTATTCATAGTTGCAACTTTAGGTTCATTTAGCTTCTTTAAGCTCACTCCTTATTAAAAATAAAATTGCTCATAATTTAATTCGGTAAAAAGCATGTTTCTAAAATTTGACATTGTTTATTTAAATCCTATAGTATAATTTCGTTCTTATTAAGTTTAATTACAATAAAATAATTTCATTAACTCGAACAACAATCTTCATTTTACCTCCTACAAATTTAAAAGAAAATCTCAAAATAAATATTTTAATTAATGAAAGGTCCAATTAAACACTACATCTGTATTGTAAATATGGAATATTCTAGTCATATTTTTTAAATTAAACATAACATGATTCAAAATTAAAAAACTTCAATCATTTCAAATTCTCGCCATTAATGTTTTTATTTGAAATTCTATTTTAGCGTGGATCAAGCTTTTCTCAAACTAAAACAACATTCAATATTTTTTAAGATTTTATTTTGGCCTGTTTCCCTAAATTTTATAATTTTGCTTATTCTTATTTTTTGAATTATTTTTATCTTTAACTAAATTTTTTTATTTTTTCAATTGACAATGAGATGAATTGAAATTAAAAAAAAATATTAAAGACAAAGAATTATTTATACAAAAAAATAAGTTAATCAAATATTATATAAATAAATAATATTTTATTTTATAAAATTAAAAAAAAAAAGCTAACTATGACCAACAGAAAAAAAAAGTGAGAAAAAGTAAAAAAAGCTAAAATGTGAAAAAAAACAAAACGAAAAACAAAAATCGAAAACAAAGAAAAGGAGTTCGGAACTCAAACCTCATCGCTCTTTGTGGAAAGTGAGGAAGTGGACGCACGAGTATATTCACCTTTCACTTGTAACCGCACAGATATAACTTGATAAACTCTAGGTTAATCTGACGGTACACATCTCAGGCAGATGTACTCCTTCGAAAGCATATTATTCATTCCCCGGGAAAGAACAGTAATAAATGACCTGAAGAGTCAAAATGGCCCTTTGCGGGCAATACTCCAGTGGAATCAGCGTTTTGGTGGATACATAATAGATACACCTATACATATAGAGAGAGAAAGATTGTGTGTTTTAGAGAGAGAAAAGCAAGGAGCGGAAGATCAGGATATACAGAGTCGCGGGACACATCGTCGTTTACTTTTGGGAATCTCTTGGTCAACCTGTTACAAGGAGGCAACTGATGCTTGAGTTGGGTAATCAGGATACACTTCAAATTTGGAGTTGATCAAATAGTTGAATATTCAACTTTCTTGTGAGTTCAAGCAAGTGTGTATTTTTATTGATTTCGTTTTTAAATAATTGTGACGTGATTGATTATCCAGGACCAGGTTGATTAACCCTAACATCGATTGGGCGTTGAATTCGAATTGGGGCTTTTTTGTTTTTTCGGTTGGAATCAGATTGGGGCTTGTAGGGCTGATGCAATGGAAGAAAATGTAGCAGCTCTGCACACAGCTATGAATTCGGTACAGGCGTTAGGGAGGGGCTTTGATTTGAACTTCGATACCAGATTGCTCTACTGTAAAGGAGTGGGAGGGTCTAGGGTTGTTGAAATTGATGAAGAACACACCAGGGATCTATGCTTGTACGACAGTTTTGTTGTGCCAAACGTCTCAAGGGACATAATAAGTAATTCCCAGGAGACAGCTGGGCGCGATAGCTCTGGGGTTTACAGTTTTCATGAAGTACGTTATTGTTTCTCTCTCTCTCTCTCTCTCTCTCTCTCTCTCTCTAGATCTTATGGGACTCATTCTCTGTTGATCCTTGCGAATCAGGGGGGTTTTATGTCAATAAGTTCAAACTGTCGATGTTACTTGAACAGAGCTTGAGTTAAAGTAATTAGGGTGGGTTAGGGCTTAGCTCATTTTTTTCCAAAAACACATGGTACAAGCTTGTACTCCTTCATACTTACGTTGTAAAACCACAAGATACACTACTGCATCATTTGTTAGCTGTAGATGACTAGTTTAAAAACTAGGATGTTTAAAATGTTGAATCCAGATTTTAGATCCCCATACTTGAATTTATGATTCAGGCAATCGGATAAATATTAGTTCCAATGTCGGGCGTGTTTATGAGTCACTCCTTAGATGCACAGAGCAAGACAAGGAGTGAATCAATTTGGTTAATCATAGTGGCTTATGGCAGTACCGTGAAAGCAGGGTAGTGTGTGAGGTTCATCTGAAGTTCTCTCATTAGGTATGTAGGTTTAATTTGGTTTAGAAGAAACCATATCTTGTGGTACAATGGAAATATTACGTTGCATTTGGTAATGTATGTCAGTTTTCTGTTTACTAAAAGTAGGAAAGAGATTGAAAAAGGGGTCAACAACAGGAGGGAGTTGGGAGATTAATGAGGTTGCGGGGCATAGTGGCGGAGCTAGGAATTTGGTTCGGAGGGGGCACAAAAACATAAATATTCATGATAAGTCAAAAACCAAAATATTCATTCTTAGAATTTTTTTATTACAGTTGGCTGCGATGAATTTTCATCTTTTAAAAATTTTGCATGATAGTATCATAGTTAACTCTATTAAAAATATCTCTCTATGTAAACCACCAAGCTAAATAAAAAAATATCTTGTTGCATAAATATACTTCTTCAATATTCTTCTTATTTTTCAGAGGAGTTACAAAATAATTTACAAAATATAAATTTAATTTATACAAGAATAATAAATAAAAAAAAATCCAGGTGGGGCACGTGACCCCTCTGGTCACTAGTTGCCTCTGCCACTGGCGGGGGAGGGAGAAGAGATTGAAAACAAGTAAAACAATTTTTTTTCCCACCTCAAATTTTAATAATCTTGAAAACTGGTACTATTTTTTTGGAAACATAAACAACTGTCACAGATTTTTATTTTCCAGTTTTAAATTTTTTTGAAAGCAGTGACGGGAAAGAAATTACCAAAGTGGATGAAAAGTTTTACAAATGATGAAATTGGAAAAAGATAATGTTCCAAAAAGAAGCAATAAAGGACCTGTTTGAGATGTTTAAAAAGCTTGGCTTTTAAGATGTTTAGCTGTTTTAGAAAAAAGAGGAATAAAAAAAAGTTACAGTGTTTGATATAATTTTGTATAGGACCTGTAATAGTATTTTAACTTATTTTGTTTCTTTATTCATTTATCTCCCAAAACTTCATAGGCTGAATTAGGTACTTGGGCCTCTTCCTGAAAACATGAGAAGGTCAATAGAACTAAAGAGAAAGAAGGCTGATTCGTGGATGAAATCATTCTAATTCTCTACTATTTTAATACGTATCAAGTTACTTTGAGGCTCCTTTTAGAGGAATTTTTGGTTTTTTCCATGGGAGAAATATCGGTTCTACAAATAAGAAGTGTGGAATTGCTGTTTTGGAGCATCAACATCACCGTGGGAATGGGAATGGGATATGTAACGACCTCTATAATGTGGTATGATATAAGTAGACTTTTATAGATCAAACAATTAGAAAATGATATTTCTAAAGGGAATGGGAATGCTACTACAAGCTCTAAAATGTGATATGGGTAGCTTTGTACAAATCACACTATTAGAACGTAAGACACTTCTAAATGAGAAAGAGAATTTCTTTTAATAATTGGATATCCAATAGATTATAATATATTATTTTTCAAATTAATTGTTACTTCTAGAAGCATTATGCCCTTTTTAAAATTTTGCCGTGCCAAAACTCTACCATCTATAGTGTTGGAAAATTTGTTTTATTTTATCTATTGTCTTGAGGGTATTATTGTAATTATGTCGTTGTGGATTTAATATAAATAGATGTGTGGTAAAATGGGCTTATCAAGTTCTTAAACCCTTTATTTCTTCTCTCTTTTCTTTCTCTCAAGCCCTAATTTCTCAATTCTTTGCAGTTTAACTTATAGGTTTTAGTTGATTCTATTTGATTTATTTCCTCCTAATGAAAACTTCAAAGAAAATACCTAGGAAGAATTTTGGGATGCTTTGGATCGCAAAATTCACCATTTAAAAATGAAAATGTACCATGCTTTGGAGCATGCATGCATTAGTGTTTTGTGGTAACACTGGACTGATTATAGCATAGTTTGTTTACATATTAACTACCACGTAGGATTCTCTGTGTTCCTTCTATTCAACTAGTTGTTCTAATATTGCCTCATTCTGAACCACTGCAGATGGCGGAGTATTTCAATAAAAAGGCTGGTCTGTCGGGTGATATTCCTCTTGGAAGCTTCAATGCTGCTTTCAGCTATTCTGGTTCTAAGCATATTGATGCTGCTGCTACAAAGACGCTTTCCATGGATGGTTTTTTCATTCCTCTTTCTAAGGTTCAACTCACAAAGTCCCCATTAGTTTTGCAAGAAAATGTAAAGCGAGCAGTCCCAACATCTTGGGACCCGCCCTCCTTAGCAAGGTATTAGTCTTCAAATTACTTATAACGGGATTGTTGCTACTAGAGCCTATCATTTGTCTGGAATGATAATCTTTCTTTTTATATATATTTTTGGACAGCTTTATTGAAAACTTTGGGACCCATGTCATTACATCTGTAACTATTGGTGGTAAGGACATGATTTATGTTAAACAGCACCAGACATCACCTTTGTCAACCTTGGAGATAAAAAATTATGTTCAGGATATCGGAAATCATAGGTTTTCCAGCATCGACAGTCTTACAAGTTCAGGTCTTTTGAAATACAAGGATAAGGTAAGTCCCATGACATTTCTTGTTTCTTATTCGTATTGTTCCCGTATTTTATGTCTCCTACATTATCCTGACTTTGGGATCTCTGTCCCCCACAACCCCCCCCCCCCCTCTCTATTTTTGTTATCTATTTTGCAGGGTGTTGATCCTTCTTTATTCAACAGCCAGGGGATATATCCTCAACCCACTAGTGCACCTTATCTTACCACAAATGGTAAAGAAGTATGTTGAAGTCTTCACCTAGTTTTTTGATATTGTTTCCTTTTTCGGGTGTCTATTTCATCACTATTGCATAAGAATTTATGAAAATGCACTGATAAAAGGGACTGTGGTTAAGGATTTCATATGATATGAGTTAGTTATTAACAAACTGGGTTACTTGAAATAATGTAATGGTGTGAAGTGCTGATACCGTCTGACTATTCCATCTTTATTTTTATCATCGGAATTTGGACCGCTTCATCATTATTAATTTAGTTTAAACTGTAAAGAGAATGTCTCCTTTTAGCGGACCATTATGTAGGTGTTTTTATAGGTAATAGTTCTCATCTAATCAAAGATTCAAAGTATATTGTGTACTCACACTTAAGTCATGGGGCATTGGAGAATGGAGTAGTTTTGTGCCATGCCTTATGGTGACTTTGTACTATGTTCAAACTTTGTGCATATTTGGAAGCCTGAGTGATAGTCAGGGAAAAGAATGTGTCACCTAGAGGGCTGGCCTTTGGAATGCTACTCCCTGAAAACCACTTAATATTGTTTGATCCTATTGAAAAGGATGTTAAATGTCTTCGACAACTAGACACAATTGCACTAAATACTTGTGCACAAGTTGTAGACAAACATATGCCTGTTCAATTTTTTCTTCAATTTTTTGATTCAAAATTGCATGATAATACATCCTTAAAAACAACATGCATGATGATGTTCTCTATACCTTATTTTGCTCTTCCACACTCTTCTTCTCTTAATTTCTTACTATAATTCTTTCTTAATACAAGTTTTTTTGGGTGAATACCTTAATACAAGTTGACCTTTCCTTTCCACTATCATGCAGATAAATTACATGATTCATGATTATTTGGATTGGTTTACGGTTTTGTCATTAATAAAGCAAGTTTTATATGTGAAGTCATGCTCTCTTTCATCATTCATTGAACGGTGACATGACTCTATAATGGTCGGATCTAATGTGCACAGTGTAGACACTCATCCTTGGGCATTTGCTAAATGCAACGTTAGAGTTGCAACCTCTGGCCACACCAAAATTAACTTTTAAAAATGTATCTATTGCATTTGCTTTAGATTGGTATTGATATCCCAAGTAATTGGGACCATAGTTGTCAAATTAAGAATCATGTCATGAATCGAAATTCTAAATTTGTGAATTGTGAACCAAATCGAATTAAGAATCGTATAATTTGACTTTAACTATAAAAATGAAGCTAAATATTTCATATATATGAAAGAAAAAATGAAATTAATTTTACAATACCATGCACTAGGTTATATACAAAATGATGAATATTTCATTGAAATTGGTTATTTTCATAACTTTCTGCTAACTACCGCCCAATGGGCGGTGAATAACAATAATAAAAATTAAACTCATTAGTAATCAGAATTTGTTATTATTCACCGCCACTGGGCGGTTGTTGGCATTTTCCTTTTCATATTAAGGGTATGTTTGCTGTGGTATTTTAGCTACAGTTTTAGTATTTGAACTTGTGCTGGAATATTTGCCAGAGTTTTTTGTTTTCCACTTTTAGAAAAACTCCATTGGGTCCTTTTTGACTCTCGCTTTTTGATAACTATTTTTTGCCATAAGTTCAGCTTCAACAAACACCCACTAATGTATTCTTGTATTTGCGTAAATAATATGCATGGTGAATTGGACCGTGATTCAGATAGTGACAGACCGTGAATTGTAAGAATTGGTACAAAAATAGATTTATTCATAAATTCGTGTTGAGTTATGTATGAATTGTGAATAGAACTGCAAATCTAATCGGGAATTATAAGATTTTGATTACTTTGATTGGGACAAAACTTGTTGAATTGAATTTTCCTACAAGTTTGTTAGTTGGATTTTGGCCTATCCCTAACACCCCCCCACCACACTGTCCCACAAAAGGAAAAAGAAAAATCTTATTAGTCGTATAGGTAAAAGAGAGAACTTCTCTACAGAATAAATTTATTAACCTTCAAAAACTCTATTATTTTATTACAAACTTGTCTTTATGTAGAAAATTAAGTATCAAAAGTAGTAAGATTACGAAAAAGGAAACTAAATCAAATCCTAGCCGTATGAATAGTGAAAGGAAATCAAAGTAAACTAGAAGATTTTGCTAAATTGACTAAATTCTTAAAACGCATACAACTGATGAAAAGAAAAAAAGAAAAAAAAAAGGATTAATATACAAAGTCCCAAATCTTAGCTACATCATTCTCCTAAATCTCCCCTGCTTGAAAAGAATGCCCACTCAAATTCTGAAACTTGGTAATGTCTTTAGTAACCGTAAGCCCATAGATCTTTGAGTAAAAATAAATTCTTGGATTTGATGATGCACTTTGAACTTTCTATTTTTATAGCAGCATCTATCCAATCAGTCTACAGGGTCATAATAAAATAATTCATAATTAACCTTTTGATTAACAATGAAGGATATGAGCATAGTTTTAAAAATTGACCGTTACCGTTGCATCACATTGTTACGTATAGGTTTTGATTTCTCGCGATACCCGTTATGGCCAATTTAGCAGTGTGATGAAAAATCACATGCGTAAAGCCCGTTATGGTCGCCATAAAAGCCGTTACGGCCCCGTAAATGTTGTAAAGGCTCGTTACAGTACCGCTACGACCGTTACGGTACCGCTATGGCTATTACGGAGACTATAGTGGCTCTTTGGATTGTAAATCAAGTGAAATCATTTTTTGGTGCAATTTCTTCCACTTTTTTTACCAAAAAGGTTTTCATAATAGCCAAATATCTTATGCTTACCTTGGTGACACTTGCTTTGCGAGATCTACATAATTTTTGTATTTTTTTTTTCAAAAATGCAAAAATATCTATTTATTGTTTTTGAAATTTTTTTAAGATATATGCAAAATAAGATTAGCATCTTTAAATTTTGTTTGTGTAAAAGTTAAATTCATATATTTAATGTTGTGTTATTTTATAATTATTTTTTAAAACTTTTAAAAGTATACTTTTTGAATTACTAGTTCAAGGTCTATACAAAGTTGCAAACAAAGTTTAAAATCTTTAGATTTTAATTGTTCTAAATAAGATTCATATATTTAGTGTTTAATTATTTTTTATTTTTCTTTAAAGAGTCAAAAATATTAATTTTGAAAAAAAAATCTTGTACTATATCTACTCAAAATTTAGAATATTTAGATCTTGGTGCTTGTAAGTTAAATTCATATATTAAGTGTTCGTTTGGCAACCTGGCTTTAAGCCGGTTTTTTGGTTTTAAGTTACTTTAAATCAAAAAGCCAAAAAGCTTGTTTGGTTGAAAAACTAGTGACTTTTAAGCTACCCAAAAAGCCAAATAAGCCAAATGTAAAATTTCAAGTATGTCTTTATATGTAAAAAAAAAGCCAAAAAAGCCAAAATGGTAAAATTAAAAATTGTTATGAAAAAAACCTAAAAGCAAATAGGCTAAATACTAAGGAATGGAAAACGAGGTTTTTTTGGCTTTTTGGGCTTTAAGCCAAAAGCCAATAAGTCGGCTTAAAGCCGGTACCTAAACGAAGGCTAAATGTTGCATTACATTTTTTATATTATGATTTAAAAATTTCAAAAAATAGTTTTTAAAATATTAGTTCAAAATCTATATAAATAAGCTTAAAAGTCTTAAATCTTGGTTGTTTTATGTTAAATTTGATATTTAATGATGTATTATTTTTTAAAAGTATTTTAAAACTTCTATAAAAATTAAGACATATATTGGATATTGTCCAAAAAGTGAACAGAATTTACCAAAACTATTTTGAACTCTAATAAATATGATTTTTAAATAAAAACACGCGTATCAACTAAATTCTAATAAGTTGTACGAAAAAGAAAAAAAAAATCACAGCTCCGAAGCCTTGTCATTGCCACCGTTACCGTTACGGCAACCGGTACTGTTATTTAAAACCATGGATATGAGAGTAAAATCCGAGGTATTCTAATAGCAATTTTTGTCATCATCAATGAGAAGTTAATTCAAATAGTTTTGAATTCTTTTATTTTTTTGTTGTATTACAAACTCTTTAAGAATTTAGTTTGAACCGTATTTTGATCCTACTGCTGCAATGTAGAATGCACCACAATTATTTGTCATAATTGTTCCCAACAATCTTTTGTTGCAGTTTTTCAACCACAAATGGTTCTTCATTGCAAATTTACAGTTGGCTCCAATCCACAATTAGATCTGGAATAATGTTTTATGTGAATGGCCACTCAATCATCTCCTCTTGCTTTGTCAGTGCATCAAATCAACGAAGTGTTGGAGTCGTTCCTCTAGTTGTGCACCTCATGCAACCTCATTGGATTCATACGCCTCTTTGATAGCAGCATATCAACCACTACGTAATTCTCGTCGCTTCATGGTTCGGGATCGAGGTTGGGCTCTTACACCAACTGATGAAGCAGAAACGATTAAGAGCAGAGTCTGTTACTGCAAGAATGTAGCAACTCTTCTATAAATCTCTTGAATTGAAGGTCACCAAAATTATAGCCAAGAGGACTTTTCTGCAAATAATTTTATTAATCTTCAGAAACTCCATTAAAACAATTACAAGTTTCTCTATATACACAGAATCAAGCCCCAAAAGCCTTAGGATTACCAGAGAGGAAACTAAATCAAATCCTAGCCAAATGAATAATAAAAGAAAATGCTAACCCTATGAGTAATAAAAGGAAATCATAATAAAATAGAAGATTCCCCTAAATTGACTAAATTCCTAATAAGCTTACAATTGATAAAAACGAAATAAAATAAAATGAAATAATAAAAAACTGACTAATATAAGAAATCCCGTATATTGGCTACATCAATTTTGGTCATCTCTATGCCCTGTCTGCATGTGGCTTCTTCTATTTCTCTTTCCAAATCTTTATGCTATCTGGATCATTAGCAAGATTGCGTGAGTGGAAGTGGTGTCGGAAAAGGGTAGGGCCCGAGGGGGTAGAGGGCTGAAAAATCATACAATTTCTGGACCTTCTGCACTCCAGATGTCATCATTGATTTTGTGGTATTACCTGGATAGTATTGCCATATGCAAGTAGTGAGCGGTTTTAAGAACTAGTTTTTCTACTAAAAAAGTTAGGCTCTCTTTTTTTGGGTAAGTTCTACAATGGAATCTGAAATGCAACAACTAACCTATTCTGGGCCCTTTACTATTACCAAATTTCTCTTTGACTTTCTCTTGCCTGATATTTTATCTTGATCTTGATTAATGTGCTCAATAACTGTCATGCGGTTGAGAAAAGCCTCATTTGTTTTCATTTCCATGAAATTATTGAAGTTTGTGTATTTTCCTTTTCAAGTTAACACAACCTACCCTGGAATTTGAGTTAAACTAGTGAAATAACTAGGACATTGATGATAGCATCACTACGAATGTCTGTCAGTTCCTCCTCGGTGGCTATGGTATTTGGGTCATTCAATTTTTTTAGATGGTTATCTCAACTATCAATATAGGTTGAGCATTTCGTTATCTATACTATTATCAATTTTGATGCAAACGTTTTTTCTTTAGAGGTTGCCAGTGATATTTGCATGAGTGGTAGAGAGAGAACTAATTTGTACGGTGTTTTTTTTGGGGGGGGGGTTTGGGGTGATTTTGATTCCATGGAGGCAGTAGAGAGGAATGTAGTCTCTGTCAGGAGTCTGAATTTACAGATGTGCTTGTTTGTATATTGCAAACTTTCTACCTGGGTTTGTTGAATTATTACAAAGCCTTGAACTCGAGAATTTCATAATATACTTCTGATGCAGGACGTTACAGTCATTTTCAGACGCAGGGGAGGAGATGATCTGGAGCAAAGCCATAGTCAATGGGCAAGGACAGTTCGGTCCTCTCCGGATGTTATTGAGATGTCATTCTTTCCTATAACCATTCTTCTTGAGGGGGTGGTTGGAAAGGAACACTTGGCTCGTGCTATTGGCCTCTATATTGAATGTAAGATTTTAAACTTCGTCATATCTGGTTGAAAACCTGTATTTTTTTTGGGGGACAATATCCGCAAGCCTGATCATGATCAAGGATTCATCGTAATTGCTGACTTAAAAATTATTTTGGATAATTATGTGCAGACAAGCCTCAAATTGAAGAGCTGAGATATTTCCTAGAGTTTCAAATACCTCGGACATGGGCCCCTGTACTGGACAAGCTTCCCGGCCACCAGAGGAAGGAACCTGTTTGCCCATCATTGCAGTTCAGCATGATGGGGCAAAAGCTTTACGTCAGCCAAGAGCAAGTATGTTTGTGTGTGCGTGTAATTGAGTAACTTTCCAAATTTTAGCATATCATCTGCTGCTGCAATATACCTGTAATAGATGGATTCCATCTTTGTTTACCATTATCCGGGAATTAAAGCAAATTTGTATAAAATTCAAAAATAAGAAATAAAATAATTAACAAATTGTATACGTAAAGTCGTGTTTTTAGGCCTTTCTACTTTATGTTGCAATCTTTTTGAGGAGAGTAGATGAAGTTTTAAGGGTGATGTAGCAAAAACAGTTGGTTTGTGCATTATAGGAGAGAGCAAAAATCCAATTACCCTTCCGACCGACCTCAATTGATGATTCTTGGTTGAATATCTTTCAAACTTCGGTCGGACCCTAAAAATTGGCATTTGATTCCAGATATTCAAGCTTAAGATGGAATGCCCGCCCCCCCAAAAAAAATTAAAAAAAAAACAGAAAGAAAAAGTTAGATAATCTTTACTTATTACCTTGTCTCATTTAAATGTAGATATCAGTTGGACGTAAACCTGTGACTGGCTTGCGGTTATGTCTAGAAGGATCTAAGCAGAATCGGCTATGTATTCATCTTCAACATTTAACATCTCTTCCGAAGATACTCCAACCATACTGGGATACCCATGTGGCAATTGGTGCTCCTAAGTGGCAGGTTCCTGAAGAGCAAGATAGCCGATGGTTTGTTCCAGTTAAATGGAAGAAATTCTCTCATGTGAGCACCGCTCCAATTGAAAGCCCTGCAACCTTCATAGGTGATCTCTCTGGCGTATACATTGTAACTGGAGCTCAGCTTGGGGTGTGGGATTTTGGGTCAAGAAATGTCCTATACATGAAGCTTCTGTACTCTAGGCTACCTGGCTGCACAATTCGAAGATCATTGTGGGACCATTCCCCCAATGACAAGTCAGGTAAGGTGGTCACAGCTGGAAATAACACAGGTGGGTCGAGTTCAGGATCGAGAGAAATCATTGTGGGCAACAAGTTGGCAAAGTTTGTTGATATGTCTGAGATGACTAGGGGGCCACAAGATCCTCCCGGTCATTGGTTGGTTACAGGAGGAAAATTTGGGATGGAGAAAGGAAAAATTGTTTTGAGAGTGAAATACTCTTTGCTAAACTTTTGAGATCACTTTCGGGTATTTGTGACGTGCATCAGTGGCTTGTTTCAGTTACAGGTGGTGGTTGTGATTCAATGGGATGAGCAGTCGTGACAGAATGGGTTCTTGTTCGTCATGCTTGTATGTTCTTGCAACTGAGCTGAATGGGTTGAACAATGTGTTCTGCAGTGGTGTTGGATGTCTAGCGGAATTTCCGGTTTTGCCCACATTTTCTCTTTTCCTGGAGATCTTGGGAATTTTGTAGAAAATGCCCATTGTTCTCTGTCTTCAAATGTATATGCATATATATATATATATATATATATATATATGATTACCATTTAGTTCTTTTTTCAGGGATTGCAGTTGTGGGCTTTGTAGAAGTCTGCCCGTTCATCGATTGAACAAAAACACTAATAAATTAAGACAAAATTATGATTCCTCTTGCTTTATTTTTTTTGGGGGGGCTAGAGGCTAACCTCTCTCTCTCTCTCTGTGATCCTATGGTGATGGCCTACACGATGTAGTTAGTGCTTCCCTCTAGTTTTGGTTTTTGCAGACATCCAAAGAGCTTGGAAAGGTCTCTTATGCTAAAGCTTTGGGAAATACAGAAATCAAGAAAAACCAACAGTGGAGGCTGATGTACTCTGCTGATGCAAGGGAAAACGTCAAACCATGCCAGGAGGATGGCTGAGGCAATGAAGAATGGAAGATGACAATGATAGTGCGTCTTCCAGGGAGATTGTTGAAGACAGGCCTTTACAACTTCCAACTCCTCACAGAGCCTTCCTTTTCTTCATTTAAGGATGCTTTAATGGGTTAATGGTCAAAGATTTAGTAGTCTGGCGTAGGAGAAAAGAGTGCTGCTTTAATAGAGTATGAAGCAGGTTTGGAAGCTTGGAGACACTTCATGGTTATCGACATAGGGGGAGGACTATTCCCTGTTTAGATGTACTTGTAAGGAATCATGACTCTAAAATTGCAAGGGCTGGAGGCTTAATCAGAGATCCCAATGGAGTTTGGATTCTCAGGTCTTGGCACTTTGTGGTGGGTGAAGCATCAGGAATAGCTTCAGAACTTTCTCAAATTTTGGATAGTTCAGATTGCTTGGCACTTGGCAGAAAGGGTTTATGGGTGTGGCGTTTGAAGTTGACTCAGCTGAAGTTTTGGCTGCGGCCTGCAATCCACTGTCCAGAAGGTATGGATCCTAACGACAACCTCATCAGTAGTATTTTTTTTTTATATTTTAAACGTATATAGTTTTTACTTTAAAGATTTTTTAAAATTTTAATACTCGCCCCCTTATGATCTTTGAAAAAATACCCCCTCCCCCCTCAACCGCCTAGTTTGAGATATTTTTGTCTGACTCTGGATTTCGATAGAATTCCTAGGACCAGTTCACGGACTAAGGTTTTCATGTACAATTTGTGTAGTTGCTCTCTGTTTTGATCGCAGTGCAGAGGATTGTTTTATGCCTTTAAAATGCTTTAGAGTAAAAGAAAGGAAGAGAAGCAAGCATTTCAATTTAACTTTGAGACCATCACTAGTAACATAAACAACCACGCTGATATGAAAATGTCTTTTTTGACCCAATTGTTGGTTTTCCACCAATTTTGGGGGCTTTATATCTACAGTTACCATTTTTCTGATGGCAAGGTTACTATAGTCTATTAGTAAAATATATATTGTACACTATATAATACATGTATATCTCCAAATCCTCATACTAAGCCCTTCAGGCCATGTTGGTGTTCCTTTTTCCTACCTCTGCATTAGCCAATAACACCACTGGATCTTCTCTCTGTCTCTCTCTCTCTCACACTGTTTTTTCACGCACGCACACTGATGGGTTTGCTAGAACTGATCGCCTTCAAACGTTTGGCCAAATTCCCAACCGGTTGGCACAACATTGTAGCTGGTGACGGTTCTTCCATCACTGGCTGTAACTCGAAAAGAGAGGGCTTGGCCGTTGAGATACGAGTTGCTTTGCCAATTTTGGCCCCAATTCCTTGACATGGGTTGCCACCCTGATGTCCTAGACCCCTTGATGGACACTGCACGCACATCCCCTGCGCCACCTACGTTTGATATCAACACCAAGTTGAAGTAAGAATGGCCATTGATGGTGAACCTCAGTCCTCCTTTCTTCACGCATGGTACCCTGTCAAAAACCAACCCCAAACAACAAGAGATTCTAACTTTAGGATTAAGAGTAAGAGTAATCATTACATAT
>JAOTRH010000022.1:20127440-20174507 GCA_034768845.1 Heliamphora exappendiculata
GAAAGTTAATAAAGATGTATTTTTTAGATCACCGAGCATGTATATATTTTATTTTGGCGTTGGATTGTCTCCCAACACGTACCTCCCATATGCGCTCCATGATGATAGGATATACAATTTGACAGTGCACCTTCCATAAGCAGCTCCATCCCGTGATTAGTGAAATTGATTTCCGGTTGTGAAGTCATCACCGGACAAACAGCCACCGGTGAAGGATCCGCCTATGATCGGCCTTCTGGCGGCAGTCAATTCTCTCTCACGTTGCTAGGTACATCTTGCCTGGTTCCGTTATCCTCTTTACCGGATTGCTGCTCCTGCATGCCGGGAACCCGTTCTGATCCAGCATTCTCCCTGGGTTGGGAGGATTTCTACACCTGGGCATCACCCTTTACTGTCGGTTGATGACTGCCATTGAACCTCAGCCATGGGCCGTATTGGTCTTGACCGATGTGTGAATCCTGAGGTCGTAAAAGTTTTGACTCGCACTCCCTTTCAGTATGACCTAACACCCCGTAACAGTAACACATTAGTGGAAGGCGCTCATATTGGAAACTAGCCCACTTCTTCTCCCCATCCCCCAGTGTAAGTTTTATCCCCCTTATAATCGGTTGTTGTATGTCCATATTCACCCGGATTCTCAAAAAAGGTCCCCATGCTAGACCCTCTTCGCCATACTCCATATCTTCAAAGATGCTGCATTTTCCCCCAATAAGTTTCCCCACTCATTTATTCATGCATGCAAGGGAGAGATCGCATATACGGATCCAGAACAAGGCTCTGTGTGGGTTAATTTTCGATGCTTGCAACTTGCTATTGTGCTCCTTCAAAACCAAGAGTTAGTTATCAAAGTTCCATGGACCATTGGTAATAACTCTTTGTTTATCGACCATGTGAATAAATTGAAAAAGAAATAGGTTTTCTTTCAAAACTTTGCACGTTACTCCCTTCGATAAGTTCCACGCTGAAAACATCGTAGCCTTCATCGTCTCAACATTGAAAGGTTTCCTGGTTAGAAGTGTACCTACCATGCATAGCTTTCCTTTGGTCTCATTGATTGTCGTGATATTGGTATCCAGTTCAACTTCCTCCTCCTCCTCCGGTGTGAGCACTAATTGCCTCTGAAAATCGTTTACTGCATCTACCCAAGCTGTCTTGTTTCCACTTGAAAACTCCCCGTCACCGGGAGAGGCTAACCACTGCCGTAGGCAGGAGAGAACCCCAATGGAGAGGAAAATTCCTATTTATTTCCTGCAGATAAGCACTAGCTTTTTGGTAAAAAAAAAATTTACGTATCCAAATCTGTAAAACCAAAAATTGTATATAAAAAATCGCAATACAACCAGCGCGTCTGAACAAAAAATAAAGAATCAATCTTCAACGTGCAAAAATCATCAGAAATGGCTTCAACACTGTCTTTTTCTCCGTGCGGATCTTTTTAATACAATTATGTGTATATTCAAGCCATATTTTGAAGCTCCGAATAACTCAAGATCACGTTATTGTAAAATAAAATATATTTGAAAATAAAATAATACAAATTTTAAAATAAAAAAATATGATAACAATCATTCTATATATATCGAATTGTCACTACTAACCACCATGGGTATATATGTCTTAAATTTTTAAAAAAATTTAAAAGAAGATCTAGTGGAACAAAGAACTTTGAAAAAGACTTATCTATAAACAACATTTCAAACTATGGCATATCTATAATTTACGCATATTTTATCTAGCCGCCGTTGGCTTTAAAATTATTTTAGCCACTGTCGATTTTAAATTAAATTTAGCCGCCGTCGATTTCAAATTAAATCTAGACGTTGTTAACTTTAAATTAAAATTTACCGCCATCAGCTTTAAATATAAATTCAACTACTGTCGACTTCAAATTAAATCTAGCCAATATCGGCATTAAAATTACCCTCCGTTGGCTTAAATGTAAATCTAGTCGTTGTCGATTTTAAATTAAATTTAATTGCTATTGGTTTAAGTTTAATTTAGTCGTTGTCGATTTTAAATTAAGCCTAGGTGCTGTCAGCTTTAAATTAAAATTCGCTATCATCAACTTGAAATAAAATATAACTATTGTCAACTTCAAATTTAATATAGTCGTTGTTGGCTTTAAAATTAATAGCCGTTGTCGGTTTTAAAATTAATTTAGTTTCTATCGACTTTAAATTTAGTGTCTATTGACTTACTAAAATATATTGTTAAAAAAATCAAATAATCAACTTTGTGGCAATTTAAATCTATTCCAAGATGATAAGTTCATGGGAAAAGACCTCTACCTAATTTGGTAAACCATAAATATGATAAACCTCAAAAAGTTCCAAAAATTAAAATATTTTAATCATTTCATGATAAAAAGTCATTTCAAATACAAAACTCATTTTTGTGGCCAAAATTGATCCTATAATTTTATGGATAGATTTTTAGTCACAATTTAATTGAATCAAAAATTTTCACTTAGTTAAATTGATTAAAATAAAACTCAAAATAAAATTAAATATTAAACTATGTTGAACACTTTGACTTGATTCTAATAATGGGATGTCGTACTTAATTGGATACGTAAGCAACCTTCAGGATTACAGTCACAATTTAAGTGAATTTTAAAATTTTACTTAAATTAAAATTTATAAAATAAAATATTAAATTACATTTTATTTAATTCTAATACGATTTTGTGCCTATTAGATAGGTAAATAACTCCCAGGTATAGTCACAATTAAGTGAATATCAAACTTTCACTTAATTAAATAAATTAAAATAAAATTTAAATTTAAATCAAATATTGTTTTAATACAGTCTCATGCTCAATAGGATACGTAGACAACTCTCAAGTGCACAGTCACAATTTAAGTAAATATCAAATTTTTAGTTAATTAAATTAATTAAATTCAAATTAAAATTAAAATCAAAATCAAATACTGAACTACGTTTGACTTGATCCCAATGCGATCTTGTGTCCAATTGAATACGTAAGCAATCCTCAGGAATACAGTCACAATTTAAGTAAATCTTAAATTTTTACTTAATTAAATTAATTAAAATAAAATTAAAATTAAAATTAAATATTAAACTACGTTTGACTTAATTCCAAAGTGACTCCATGCTTCATTAAATAAGTAAGCAACTCTCATGGGTATAATCACAAATTAAGTAAATTTCAAACTTGAACTTAATTAATTTAATTAAAACCAAATTAATAAAATTTAAATTAAAATAAAATATTAAACTATGTTTAATTTGATTTCAATGCAATCACGTGCTCAATTGAATACAGAGACAACCATCATTAGTAAGGTCACAATTTAAATAAATCTTAAATGTATATTCACTTAATTAAACTTTATTAAATTAAAATTTTAAAATAAATAAAATACTAAAACAAATGAATTTTACACTCATCGATCAGCGCGGCCTATTAGAAGCCTAATAATCATGAAGTTTTGGAAAAAGGTACACTCATCTCTTCTATAAAAAGAGTGGCTCCCAAAGTCAAAGATATGTATATTATCATATTTTAAGCAAAAAAATTTATCAAATTACTTTCTTTCTATTTTCTCTCCCTCAAAACAGCTCTAAGTTTATCATCGGAGTGGCTTCCGTCAAATCGCCACTAGCCAAATCATGTTTGCTATTGTTCGCATGCCTCATTGTACATTGACGGGTTCGTTTGGAGAGGAATCGACCCATCAATAAATTCATTATACGGTTAATTCCTGTACAATTATTATAAAGAAAAAACAAAAAAACCAATAAAGACCATGCACATCATGTTGTACAGAAATTATGTATAAAAAAAAAGTTACTTGTACAGGATTGGCCACTACATCTGATTTAGTGTGGTTGATATATATCAGATTAGAGGTTCTGAAAAGGAAATTAAACAAGGCATTGAATTTATTTATTTATTTTTTTTCTTCTTATAACCAATGCATTGCATTAAAACTCAACTACCAACTAACTCCCCCACACAGCTGTCTCATAAGCATTTACTCTTCTGCTGGCTCATTTGCCCCATTCTCTCTATATATATAGACACCCCACCTCATAACATCTTCACAACCATTTCCTAAGTATCAGAATACATTTTATAGGCTAGAAGTGTGGTTCACTTTCTAGAGTACGTGCTTAAGATTTGGTTACAATTAGATACCTAGGTAGCAAGAATATGGCGGTGCTTAAGGTTGCTTGCATGTTGGTGATGTGCATGGTGGTGGTTGCACCCTATGCCAAAGCAGCTATAACGTGTGGTCAGGTGGTTAACAATGTGATTCCATGCATGTCCTACCTCACGAATGGCGGGGCGATCCCAGCTGCCTGCTGCAGTGGGATTCAGAGCCTGAACAGCGCTGCTAAGACAACAGTAGACCGCAAGACTGCTTGCAACTGCTTGAAGTCAGCTGCTGGTGGCATCTCTGGTGTAAACTATCAAGCAGCTGCTAACCTCCCTGGAAAATGCGGTGTCAGCATTCCATACAAGATCAGCCCCACCACTGACTGCTCCACGTAAACATGCATTTTTAATTAAACCTATCACTCTTTTTGAATTTAAATACTGCTCATAAACAAAAAGTTGTTTCTATTTCTTTGCACAAATTTTTATTACAACTTTGTCACATTTTTCTCCTATATCACTCACTTTTTACTATGTTAATCTTGAGGCCCGTGGGTAGGAGAGTGATTTACTTTGTCAAACGAGAGTGGTTTTTATCATCATTTTATTTTACCACATTCATAACTAATCCTATAAGTACTAATTACTAGTACGGCTTCCATAATTTGACCAGTACTAATTACTAGTACGGCTTCCATAATTTGATCACTCGTTGAACACTTCCAATTTGAGATTTATGGTCATCTTCAGACTTTTTTGGTTTGATCTGTGTTCTTTGATAATTTTATTGCAGGATCAAGTGAGGATGATCGTGCCGGTGGAGCCATTTTCTGGTGTGTGATTTAGTAATTTCAGAATAAGATGAGTGGATTCTACTACGGAGTCCTAGTTGGAGAGAGAGGGGGGGAGGGAGGAGGAGGGAGAGAGATCAATTTATTATTGTTGTTGTTAGTGTCTTAATTTGGTAGTGTCACAATCTTTGTACTTGTATGGCATCGAGTTTGGTGGCACTGCTGATGTGCAATAAACTAAAAAGAATCTATAAAACCTACTATAGTTTTACCATCGAAAGTGTTTCATCTTTTGAACCTAGCTTTCTAGTTCTAGTTCATTGGTAGAGCATGTTCGGCAATTTATCTCAGTTGAGAGCTCAACTCGTGCCCCCTCCTCCAAACTTCTGGCCTACCTACTTGTAAAAAAAAAAAAGAATCAGACTCAAATAGGCAAAATTTTTAAACGTAATGCTAAAAGAGATGCATGCGACTTTTTAGAACCTACTAAAAGAAAAGAGCATTTTTAGCCAAATATTCAAAAAAATATGTTTTAACGCGCAAGATTTATCAACAAAAATTTTAACGCGCAAGGTCCAATTGCGCGTTTTCTTTCGAAAATATCATAACAAATAAATAAATTTATCTGTTATGCATAACAAACAAATAAATTTATCAGTTTGATTTATCTGTGCCTTCCAAAACATGTGTAAGACACACAGATAAATTTATTTTGATTTATCTGTGCCTTCCAAAACATGTGTAAGACACAGATAAATTTATCTGTACCTTTCAAAATATGTGTAAAACACAGATAAATTTATCTGTTTACTTGCTTTACACATGTGAATATTTTTATTTTTTATTTTTTATTTTTTTAATTCACACACTATTAAAGTAAGCTTGAGAATTAAATCTCTGGAAAGAAAAGAAAACAAACAAGCTTGAAACCAAAATCCATCTTATACGTAATAAATTTTGAAATCAATAAACAAATATCCAGTCTATATACATGCACCATCACGTCTTCATATACGATCTCAGTGTTCTGTACGAACATTCATAGTAGAATTCTCCGATCAAGTCTAAGCAACCATAGAGATAGCTAGTAAGTCGGCAAAGATGGTTCCGAGTGCGAATCTGTTCGAAAAGGCGAAGTTTGGTGCAAATTTCAAGAACAATCGGATTACGAATTACGGGTGCAGAACAATCGATGAACATGATAGGAAAGATGATGATGACGATGAAAAAAACAATGAATAAGCAATGGTATTTTTGTCTCAAAAGAACCTTGCGCGTTAAAACTTTTATGCAGATAGACTTTGCTCGTTAAAAAATCTTATGCTTGATGAAAAATAGTAAGCGATGAAAAACAGTAAACAACGTGTAAATTGGACTGTTTATTAATTTTTCAAAAAACAAACGCATGACACTTGCACCGACAATGACTGACCGATCAAATACATATAAGACAATAATTAAATCTCTGACTATATACTTTACGTAGTACCTTTGACATGTGGTCAAGTGATTGGCAACATGGACACATGCCTCAGCCACCCTAGAAGCACGGGGCAGGAGATTCTCACACCTGTTGGGATTTTACGTACTCAAATCCTTAAAACAAAATCTGGTTTGGGCAACAGATTGCCACATAGCCTTCAATCTATACAAAGCAAATAAAAAATACAACAATCACATGAATCGAGAATATACGTAGTTCAGCTAATGTCATATTTCAAATTTAGGGTATGGCCAGCCGTGAACCACAAATTATTATTTATAGAACACGTAAACTCACTAAAAATAATAACAAACACAACATTAGAATAGTCCAAAAATAATACTTAACTGAATTAATTTTAAACTTTAAAAATAATAACCCAAAAAATTTAATTTTCTAAAATTCTAATGTCATAAGCTGACAACCTACTAGTTATTATAACAAAAATTAAACCGACTCAAAAATCCTAAAAGAGATCATAAGAGAAGTGTCCCCTGCAACACGAAAGTCATCTACTTTTCGACGCCTGAAAAATCTTAATAGGTTGCATAATAGGTTGCATAAACTCACAGCCATGTGAATGATAAAGTACACATTAATATGTGATTTTAAATCAAGAAATGAAAATAAATTGATAATAAGAACCACGTTTTCAAAATAAAGAGTACCACAAAATATTTGCTAAAATATATTTTATCACAACTTTTCAAACCATTTTTGAAACTTCACAAAGAAAGTCTATTTGTCAAAACATAATATTATTTCAAAATTCACATTTTCTTAATAGTGAACATTTCAATCAAAGTTTTTGCCAGACTATGCGTAACTCAAGGCATTGAGCCCGTAGATCTACATATATCACATTTAGAGGCAACATCGAAATGGTGCCCATGATTATTCCCTAAATCGATCCGGTTGACATACCCAACTGGATAATCGTAGAACCAGTGAGATACTAAGAGCACTCTCTTAGTGACCAGAGTCATCTACTGAAATATTCTCTAGTTTTTTTTAATCATGCGTATTTAATCATGTGCATATAATATATCACCATAAGTTATCAAAAACACTAATAAAAAATGTGAAATACTCCGACAGTTATCAAATATTTATTTTTGAAAAAAACATATCATACATAGATTCTCAAATAATTTTTGAAAAAATAATATTTTCAATAAGGATATATAGCATGCAAAATCACTCACCTGAGTCCAATAACATATTTATGCATAACAAATGAAAAGATTTATGAAACGAATGTCACCTTAAATTATACAATTATAAAAGACTACTATTAATTAACACTCAAGTAAAAATATTTAACTACTACGTAAACCCCATTAAGATTCCGATCTTAATTTTCTATTATTATTATTTAGTTTATATAACATTTAATCTAATCAAAACCGTTTAATTACCCAAAACTTCATTAAGATAATAACGTATGAAAATATTATAATAATCGGGTTAAGTTTCATCGCTAATTTTGTCGAATAATATATATTTTTTAACTTATTATTATTATATTTTTTTCTATCTTCTTTTAAGATATGTATTATTATTTTTATTTAATATTTACTATGTAATAAATTCAAAATCGTTAATTATTCTCATATAAGTTCAAGTGACAACATACTAAAATATTATGATAATCGAGTCAAATTACAATGTTGATCTTATTAATTAACTACTTAACTTATATTTGCTTATCACCTAATTTATATCAATATATTATGGTCATACTTTCGTCAAAATAATCCCAAATTTATATTTTACGTGTCAAAAATATAAGAATATAGTTTTCCTATAATTAAAAATTCACCTGATTGAGTCAAATAATTTGAGATGCATAATATATTTTCCCAAAATTATATTTTACTGTCACAATCCTTGTAGTTGTATGCCATCGACTTTAGTGGCACTGGTGGTTTGTAATGAACTACAAATTAAAGAATCTATATATCCTAATATAATTTTACAACTGACAAGGAGTTTTCATCCTTCTACCTATGTATCTTCCAGCATCAATAATTTGTAATCATACTTATTCAGTAATAGTTCTCAATTTTTGTCGTTTGGAAGACAAAATGGCAAAATTTTCAAACTTAATGCCAAATGGGGGGCATTTGAAGAATTTACACATTTATCCTTCAATTAATATGATGATAAACCAAGTCTAACTTAGGTTTGCTTTATGTAACTGTATAAACTACTGGATAATTTAGTAATAGCCCAATTTGCTGGGGCATAATTGCTCTAGTACTAGTATCCATTGATGTCAAGGTAGATAGTGAGGCTATTTATGATTCTATCTGCAAACTATCGACCAAACTTAAGTCACTTGGTGATACAGTTCCACCTCATTAAATAGTGGTTGGCAAGCCTTACCATCACACACTGATAGCACCAGTACATGCATTTAGTGCCATCACACTAATGACCGCCCATGTGTATTGTGTAGAATGGAATGGATCACAGAAGCCTCAGCCTACATGCTATGCTACCCATATATGCATGCGTTTAGGCTTTGAAATCCATGTTGATGGTGCTAAGGTGATGATCTCCAGACCCGGCAATTATTAAATTAGTAGGGATTTTCAATAGGCTAAAATCTTTGTTTCTATTCATTCTGTGGTTTAAACTCGCATATAAAAGGATTGAGGATTATTGTTACAAAAGGAAGTTGAGTTGCAAGCAAACAAAGGAGACTCAAGTGAGAGAGAGAGAGAGAGAGAGAGAGAGATAAATATTCCTCTGTGAGTTTCTTAAGTTTTGGGTAAAAACTTAGAAGTATTTGTTTTATATATATCTAATTTTAAGAGTAACATGCATTCCTCTTATATACATTCAAAATCACAATTATCCCTTTTATTGTTTAAAATACCACTGCACTACCCCTTACTTTACAAAATTATGCAACAACCAAATCCTTAGTCAACTGTCTACTAAAAATCATGACACAAGCCATAATATAACTAAAAAATACCAATTTTGCCCATTTAACTATTCTCTCTACACAGAGACGAACGTAGGATTTTAATTTAAGAGGAGCGAATTGTTCTTGTAAATTTTTAGAATAGCACATATTAAATTTTTAAAAAAATTTTAGAGGGGCGAACCTATATAATTGTGAAATATTTTAATCTAATACTACTATAATAGTGAGTTTTTTCAAAATCTTTGGGAGGCGGCCGCCCTCATCCGCCCCCTTCGGGTCCATCTATGTCTCTACACTCTGTATATATGCCACCACTGTCTCTGCATGAAAAAAACACGCACCACCACTTGAAAGACATCAGCATTAATAATCTTAATTCCCACCCAATTAGTCAAACACATTACTAGAATGCACCAGCAAAAAATGAGTTTCTCTTCCTATTAGTTGCACCACGAAAGGCAGTTCCAGTAGGGGTTCTAAGCTTGAAGCCACCACCATTTCACTGATAACACCCATACCAAACATACCAAACAGACATCGATGCTAGATTCCTTAAATTGAAGTTGTCGAGGCTTTTCCTCTCTCTCCCTCTTGACTCTGATTGCTAGAATTGGGAATAAATTACAATGGCAGTGGATGTAGATTAGGTTGAGGGGATTAATGGAGGTGGATTTGGGATTGACTCGACTGCCCTAAATGGGGTTGCAGTAATGGTAAATTGGTAGAGTTATTATTTGGTGATTATGGAGTATCACATGAGATTCTAGCCATAAATTTTACAATAGTAACATGATTATTTTACTTTTGTTGGATGATTAGAAGACAAAAAATAACTCATATAATATAAGTTATGATTATTAATGTCGAAAATACCACGTAATATTCCCTATATGATAATCTCGAAGTACTTAATAATTTGCCAAATTAGTGTTGGTTAGAGGTGGAGGTACCCTGGATTGAGAGAAAGAGAGAGAGAGAGAGAAAGAGGCAAATTGGTTTTGGTTAGAGGTGGAGGTACCGTGTATTGAGAGAGAGAGAGAGAGAGAGAGGAGTTTACACATGACACAACTGTAGAGATAAAAAATAAATTCGTTATATAAAACAAGAATATTTCAATAAATGTATCATCTTTCTAACTGTGTTAACTGATAAGGAAAATTAATAATATTTTTAATTTAAAAAAGTATGTCAATATGATTTCAATAAAATACAAGGGGTTTTAGTATATTTTACTCTAATTTTAAATGAAGAGTGTGAAAATACCCGCCGATACATGGAGAGTATATATATATTGGGTTCTATAGTCCTTTCTATTGATTGGCAATTTAGTTTGACAAATAATATTTAACTTGTAAATGTATTTTTACTATCTTTATAATGGATATTTTTTTATTTATTATCCATGGTATTTTTCTATAAAGGATTTTTCACGCAAATATATGAGTCCCGTGAAATTGATATTCTCTTTTGTCTAATCTATTCTAGTTTTGTGTTTCCTAATTTAAACTTGAAGGTAGTGAAAAACTCTTTCTTTTTCTCTAACACCTGGAACTATGATTGATCGGCCGAGATAAGTGATTGGAAAATGAAAGTGAGATAACAAGTATACTTTTGAAAATTATTGTTCGTTTTTAGTGATGAGTGTTATTCAATCACGTGGCTATCAATATTCGATTTACCGAAGTTTTTCACACAAACGATCTATTTAGCTAACTCTACAAATAAACCGTCCAAATTATTAAAATGTGCATGTGGTTAGCCCCACTAAGGTACACCAGGGATTGTTGTGCCTAAGAGCACAACAGGAACCTACTTGCATAGGACAATGGTTTTGGTGATGGGAGCCATGCACCATGCCTATATCTGGGATTCAAAGTGCCCGCTATGCCAGTGATGTCTGAGAGGACTCACTCCATACCCATTGATATAATCTGAATCGTTCAATTGTAGAGCTTATTCGACTAATTTGACTATTACATAGATTATCTTTTATTTTTGATAAGTATGGGTTTTAGTATTTATTCTCAAGAACTTGTCATCCAATTTTTTTACACAAATGTAGTTCGATCATGCAACTACCAATATCTAATTGATCTAATTTTTTGCATGAATAATTTTCTCGGCGATCTGTACAATATAATTGATTCTAATCGTATCGATGGGTATCAAATGAGCACTCTTGAGCAATACAGCATTGTGTGTTGTACAGTAAACACAGCATACAGTCCGTATAACCGTGTCTATGACTAACGATTTTTCTCTAAACCAGAGAACCCACCGTTCTCAGTGAGTAAAGCCCAGATAATCCCTAATGCTCCACTTCAATTAGGATTTTTGATGCATTTTGCTTCCATAACCTCAACAGCAAAGGTCCATTCGTATAAATAAATCTTTTGCCTATAGATGGTGTAGAGCTCACAGTTATGGGACGTTTGCACATATCCAAAATTGACGACTCCCATACCAAATGTTTGTTTAAGCAAAGGTAACAAATTAAATATACAGAGTAACAAGGAAAACAAAAAACTTAAACCATAACTTAAGTTCCCAGTAAACTCTGATAAGGGATTGGCATAACGGGGCTACAAAGTTTTGAAGGATGCATTTTAACAAAAAAGAGATTTGGAAGAAAGTTTCTTAGAGATTTTGGGGACGCTAATAGGCCTGAATGAGTTTTATTAGAGAGAAGCCAAAAATTACATGCAGAAAAGGGGATAAACTATCAGGATTGGAAACAATTCATTGAACAGTGCATATTCTGGCTCCAATAATAGGCAAAAAGTAAAATTAAATGAAACCATAAGGTACCTGACACAGTCTGGGAACATTTTGCAGGCTTCACAACCATCTTTGATAATAGAGAAAATGGGGAAAAGACGCAGATTCTTTTGAAGAGCACCATTGTCTTGCTGCCGAACTGATCATCTCTAGAATATGTGGAGAAATACAACAGAAGAGGACAAGCCACAGAACACAAGGGAACTAGCTCATGCCATCCATACATGGAGTTATAAGTCCATGGGGGATAAGGGTCACTTTGGTGCCCACGGTGCTCTTCTCATGCATACGCCCGTGTTATGTCCGCTTCAGGTCATTATGCTTAGTGTTGCACTAGCATGCCAGCAACGTTGATCCTTAGGCCACAAGTGCATTGCACCGTTCCACTTGCCAAACATTTAAAGACAGAAAATCAAACACTGCAGCAATCAGCGGCATCTCCATGAACAATGCTCCACAAATGATTTGTGAACCCATCATTTCATTGGATCCATAAATCATGAATAGCCTTCCAAAATTCGAGATTTCATTGCACTAATCAAAATCTTCTCACATGAGCAGCGCAAGTATGGGATAAGAGGCAATTCCCAAGCTCTGAGTGATTTAGCAGTGCATGTGGTTCACAAAAGACAAACACTGTCACTAGTCATGTCAGTCCCCATATGAATTTCATCAAACATTAACGACCTGAGCTTCCTTGGCAATGGTATTCACAACCAGGGAAAGACCACTCAAGGGGGCAACTTGAGATAGATGCAAGATTCTTTCTCCTGCCAGGGGGGAACTGAGCCAATAAGAATTCTACTTCACAAACTGTTGTTTCCAAGCAGAAGCCACCTCCCAAGCTAAGTGGAATGTGAACCTTAAGGTGACTTCCTAGCTGCTGTTTGATCTATCACATTAACTGCAGAATCCGCCTATCGACCGAAGAAAAATTCTGCATCCGACAGCTAGCCCTACGAGCTAGCTTACCAGCTCAACCTCTGCCACTGCTGCTTCGCTAGCCAATACTAGAGATTCAAGATCTAAAACAAGGGCTACCTAGAAGAGCAGAATGATAGGAGAAAAGACTTTCTTTAGTAGGCCATCTGCCTACAACTAGCATTCTTTGGCCTTTTATCCACAAATGCATCGCTTGCAAAAAGCATAGTAGTCTTCTTTCTAATCAAGCACCCCGTGCTTGATCGTAATTGAGCTAACGAATTGATTTCACTGGTACTGGCATAGTCCTGTTAAGCATGCAGACCAAGCAGAATCCCATGACATGGTAACTCGAAAGTTCATGGGTTAAACAAATAATCTTCTGCAAAATAAATAAATAACAAATTCAAAAAGCATTATCAGCATTTGAAAACATTTTTCTCTTCTAACAGATTTCAGATTTAATTTTGGACTGTTCATTCAACAGTTGTTTATTTCCCTTACCATTTCCATTGGGTGCTGAACTCTCTTCTTCTGTTGCACTTACATTTTCATCAAATATGAGTCGTTCCAATCGAGCCACAAGACTATGTGAAGATAGCATTAAAAGATTGTTTTCTCGTCTCAAATTCTCTACTTTCTTTCTCAAATTTACATTCTTCTTTTCAAATGCTGAACTTGGCAACAGCTGGTTTTTTAGAAGTTTATTCTCTTTCCTCAGGTCATCAATCTGCCTTCTCAATTTCACATTCTTCTCTTGTAAAATCTGGTCTTTTCCTCTCAAGTTATCCTCTTCATCCTCCTGCACAGTCAATCCAGTCTTTATCATACATATGAGTGTACAATATATACAGAGCAAAGGAAAATAGGAATCTACTAAACTCACATCGCTAATGATAATAGTAGTGGAAGGGTTTTCTTCTGATGTCCACGGGTGAACCATGCATTCTCTTTCTACCTCTGACAAATTATGAAAGGTAGATAAAATATCATCATCTTCAATTAGAATCATTGGTACTTTGAAACAGTCTTCCCCATGTACATCTCTGACTATATCCATTTCTGATTCTTTTGGCAGTTCAGCAATCCATTGATCCATAATTTGCAGTCTTGTTCTCACGTTATCCTCCTGATGAAAGAATAAAATACTGCATTATAGAATTAATATAGATAAGAACATAATTTGACTACTGAAACATTAGTCCAGAGCTATACTTCACCTGTTGCACAAAAAAAAAATTAATACATTTGCCTTGTTATTCAAAACCTTATATCTCAGTGCAGGAAGCATGTTGCCATCACATTGTGCCTCTAATAATTCCTTGATTGTATCCATTTTTGACTCCTCAGAAGTCAGTTGAAGCTTCCACATTATCTGAAAGGATAGAAAAGCATGCAAGTCAATGACTGAAGGGAAACTAATAGTTACATAATGTTAATTCACCCACTACGATGAACGATTTCTTTAGATTCAAAACCTTCAATACCTCACTTACCAGTTACTAACAACGTATCATACTAGACATACACTATTTTGTCCTCTCAGTCAATAGAGATTAATGAAGTGCAGACTGAACAATAGAACTCAAGGCCAGAAAGCAATGCGTTCAAGAAAAGTACCATAATGAAAACAACAAATACATAACAAGTGATCTCAAATACCTGATTCTTTTCGAGCTCCTTAAACTTAGTGGTGAACCACTGCCTATGATGAGACTTGCTATTTCCCCACCGGCAGGCACAGGGGAAAGTCATCTGATAATTCAGCAAACTAAGCCGAGCAATATCAATATGCTCATAGGACCATAGCTGTTCAGAGTAGAATAACAGAAGTTATAAAATTAGGATCAACTACTTAGGCAATCACATATCATAAGCACAGATACTTGGATTTTGTTCCTCAAGTTTTTTACATAACAAGACGCATGGATGATAGAGCATTAATATTCAATACTTCTCAAAAATCCTGATGTTCTGATAATAATACAGTTCCCAGCATCACCAAATACGTCTCTTAGGCCTTGAACACTATTTTGTTAAACTTCCACAGTGAAAAGTGCAGTCAAAAGAGTGGGAAAAAATCGGCACTTGCATGATAGTATTTAGGCTGTAGGCAATGCAGATTTGTGACAAATATTCATGTAGTAACAAAATGTAGAGAAAGACGATAGAGAATATCATTATTATACAGTAAATTTAAGGACTTGATCCAACATATAAAAAATACTGAATGGAATGTGAAAGTAATTCAACCCTAAAGGCACTACATAAAAATTGTTTTACAAGATATAGACACTTAATTGAAGGAAAATTAGACAACCTCCCACATATTGGACATTTGTCTCCTTTCTTTTGCATAACCAGTTAATTATATTTTCAAGAACAGCAGCACCCTATGCAAAATGACATACCTTATCCAACCGTTGGAGAAGAGAACTAAAACGGGAATTTACTTTTCCATTTGCATTGGGGAAGAGTAGTGTGCCAAATATAAATAACAAAAATGACCTAATAAAATCCTCATTAACTATTTCACCAAGAGAGTCAAGTCTCTCCTCGATTGACGTGATTGTGATATTCCTGTTCCAAACAGCTGCACCATATTCTCTTTCTAAATCTGAAAAGGGTTCATCTTCCCTTAGGATTACAGGATCACCTGTCACACGTAAACCTAGAATCAACGCAACATCCATAAGGGTGATTGCAATCTCCCCAGGTACCAGCCAAAAAGCATGCTTGTCGCTACTCCATCTTTCCATTAATTCAACTAGAAGATTTTTGGACAACACTTGATACCGGATCTGGAGCAAATTCCCAAATCCCATTCTTGTTATGGCATTTTTCTGGTTTCAGTTAGTTTGTCTACCTTTCTGACAAATGATTTTAAAGAAAATCTGGTCCTGAAGTTCCGCAACTGCACAGAAGAACATTCACATTTCACGGTTCAGCAGACTACTCTACCAGGTGTGTGTGCAAACACATGGTGTTATTTGGTGGCAGGTCAAAGTAGCATCCAGTCTAATAAAACCAAGTGTTACTACAGGCAATTTTTCACCTCATCTATTATAAGCACACAAGGGGTTTGCCTAGTTTATTGAGCTAAACCTGGACCAACACTTGTGGAGTGCTGATTAACCTAATAAAAATAAATAAATAGCTAGTGTTCAGATATCAAACAGGATCCAGAACATTGATTTAGGAAGTGAACAGTGGATGATGCTAACACAAATGGTGTTTAGAAAGTAAAACAGAGTAATGATTCTGTTAATGGTAGAGATCATCTCTCCAACTTTGAGCCCACCATTGCAATGAAACTAACTTGCCCATTTTTTCACATTTGTTTTATTACTAGCAAATTTGCCCATGCCTAAAGGCACGTTTTCAATATACTTTTGATCTCAGAATTAACTTTGAACAACAGTAACTACTAGGAGAAACATTATACTAAAAAACAAATTCAATCACAGTTTGAAAAATTCATTAATACAAGATATTTAGGTATGTGCATAGTCACCCCAACCTCTACTACCACCAAGTCATAGTAAGGCATCCTTATAAAATTATTGATCCAATAAAAAAAAAATCTAAGGAAAAATAAATATTGTATAACTGAGTCTTTTCATTTGAATTTTTCATTAATACAACATATTTAGGTTTGAGAATAGTCACTCCATAGTATGGCATCCTTATAAAATTATTAACCTTGATAAGAATCCTAAAAAATTGAATATTTTATAACTAAGTTTTTCCATTTGAATTTTGAATTTTAAAAAAGTGTGGTTTTAAATCTCGAAACCAAGATAGAAGAGAGATTGAGATGAATTGAGCAGTTTAGGCACGTAAATCTAACCTTTAAAATATAAAAGCCAGAACATCCTAACAGCCTTCTATTATGCCACATAAGACAATGCTCTCACATATATTTTGAAAGAATGAACTGTTCTATTATGTGGAATTTCATTTGTCAAGCCAGAACTGAGAGTTGGTTTTTTTGTTGAAGTATTTTCTTTTCCTTCGTCACAAGCCTGAATTGAGAGTTGGTTTTTATGGGGAACGGATTGCTCAGATTTTGTGAAACACAAAGTCTGTGCAATGACTTTGTGGCTCAATGCAAAAGACAATACAATAACACTTATTTAAAGATTTAACAGCATGCAAAAAGTAAAACAAACCAAGAGAGAGAGAGAGAGAGAGAGAGAGAGAGGCGCGTGCGCCACACAAAAATGAAAAATCAAAGACAAGATTAGAAAGGGGAAGACAAAATAGTACCGAATCGCATCCATCTTTGGTTGCAATGGAAGATCTCCCGGTCACTTTCTTCATCTTAATAGCGAATTTCGTAACAAAGAGTACAAAATAAGATCAAGTGAGGAATAAACAGCAGAAAACATTCAGAAAATTAAAGGTAAGAAGAAAGGCCCACAGATCCTCTCCATCCGGAGAAATCCAAGAACATCAACCGCCATTGAAGGCGAGAGAGGGAGAGAGAGAGAAACTTTAAACTGCAAGAATGGAAGTAGGTGCCAGGCTGGAAAAGTCAACATGGTGAACGAGTAGTGTGATGATTGTCCAAAGAATCCTGCATTCAAATTCAAAATCAGCGGTATCTAGAAAAAATATACAAAATTAAAATTAAATAATAAAAAATTATTTGAAGTGTCCTCGTTGCTTATTAAATTTAAATTTTATTTTAAAAATACGTCATTTTAAAAATAAAATTTCCAATATTTTTTAAATTGATAGATTTTTACATTCAAAATAGACTGATGATGGAAGAAAAATTTGCAAAAACAAGTGGCAGATTACTCACTTGCAATGTTGGTTTATTGGCTTTTTGTTATCTACAAGTCAATAAACAAAATAAAAAATATTAATTCTATCTCAAAATTATATTTTTGTAAAAGAAATACTTTAAATTATTCTCTCTCTCTCTCTCTATATATATATATATATATATTAAATAAAAAGAGATTTTCTTCAAAAGAGTTTTTAGAATGCACCAGGTGAATCTTACAGATTTTACATTTTTAAATTTTTTTATTTTTAAAATTAACAAAAGACTTTATAAAATGACTAATCTAGATATTCAATCTAAAAAAAAATAAAAGTAAAAATACTTAATTAATGGTATTTTCGAAGGCAGCTTGCCCTTTTTTTCTTTTTCTTTTTTTTGTAAGCTTCGGGCAAACATTTTGCCTTTCAAAAAAAATTTTTTTTTTTTTAAACTTTCCTCTAAATCGTTTTCTTAAGCTTTCGAGAAGCAGCTTTTTTGAAGGCTCGCGGGAGGCTTTTCTTTCGAAAACAGCCTGTCATGAGAGGTTTTTTTTTTATTATTATTATGCTTTAGGCAAATATTTTGCCTTTTCGAAAGAAATTTTAGTTTTTTTAATTTTTTTATTTATTTTTTTTAGTTTCAGGTAAACAATTTACCTTTCGAAATAAAATTTTTTTTTTTTTTTAAAGGAGGTTTACCTTTATTAGACTTTTTCAATCAAATATATATATATATATATATATATATATATATATATATATTAGCACCATATGTCATGTCAATGATGAGTCACATGGACCAATGCTCACATTGACCAATGCTTCACCAATAACACGGACCAACATGCCTTCGAAAGGCCACAAGCTCACGGGCTTTTATGCTTTAATAAAATTTGGAAGGCTTCCACAACTAGACAGGCGATCCATAGCCTTTTTTCTTTTATATATATATATATAATTTTATTTGGGAATAAATTTGAATAATTCTAATTTTGACATAAAAATTTTTCATTGAAAATATTAATAAATAAAAAAATTTATTTTCTTCTATTTTCATTGATTTGGAAAAGCGAAAAACTCTTTCATCCAATTTGATTAATTTTTATTTTTTCTTTTGTTGCTATTCTTTAGCATTATATTTTGACAACATAAAATTCAGCCATTATTGGCTCGAGAAATTGCCCCCATCCTGTCGAAGGTTGAAAATATACGAATTTTAAAAAATTTTAATTTTTTCTTCGTTATTAGCAATTATTTGTTGGTCAATTACGAAAAAAAATTTAAAAATTGTTCAACTTTTGTTACAGGTTATTCAATTTCGCTATTAGTCATTATTTATTAGCCAACTATATGAAAATTTTTTAAAAATTGTTGAACTTGTGTTATAGGTTCTTCAATTCTACAAAAATTAACCTTTAGTGTAGGTTATTTATTCCTACAAGATTCAGCATGTGGTATAAGTTGCTCAATCCTATAAGGATCAACTTGTAATAGCGGATGATACACCTCGTAAAAATAATTATAATATACTAGTGATGAAGAATGATACATCTCATAACGAGAATAACATACATATTGTTTGTAGTCCATTGTAGAAATTACGGATGCATATGTTGTCTTATATCCGTAGCCATTCATGGATTTTCGTACTGTTGCCCTTATTTCTATTTTTTTCTGACTTAGTACGATGTCCTACTTAGCGTGCCAAATTTATTTACCAAAATACCCAGATCAATCTCCTTCGAAGAGAGAAAATTCTTCTTCAAAGTGCTCAAACGATTGTGTGCGGGTTCTATACCTTGTTTCGAAATTTCGTCAGAAAAAAGCAACAGAAGATGAGATTAAAGCAATAAAATTGAGATTTTATTAATTTTGATGGAGAACCAGTTACATAGACTATAATCTACTCCTATGAACTGAAAAGAGAAACAAAAGATAAAACGAAAATACATACGGTTTGTCAGGTTGAGTATTGTTGATTCTTAATAATTACAAGCCTACGTATAAAGAATTCCATAAATAACTACTCCTAATTTCTAATAACTTCTCGCAACTACACTAAATATAAATTAATTCTACGACGCCAAGTGTCATCTGTAATTTTCATAAACCACTGCTCTCCTCTTTAGTTGCCACTTGTCATCTTTAATAATATTCTATATGAGCATTTTAAATTTATAAATATATAATCAAATTTTTATAAAATATAATAGGCTAAAATAATATTCTCAATAAAAAAATTATAAATTATGGTGTAAATAATTAGTATTCAAGATGGCCTAAGATCAAATATAAATGGTGGAGTGATCAGGCGCACTAGTTATCATTCCCATCTTCATCTAATTACACTCCTTGAAATTTTAGCCTTTTGAATTAGCTCTCTCTCCATATTTTTTTTTCTTTGAACATTAGAGAGTCGAAAGCTAGCACCACTTTGGTGCCACAGTGACTTCTCTTTTAATTATATACCCATCCTATTTTATTTTTGTGAAATAACTAAATATTAATATAAAAAAATATTAAAGTAGATGATTTTTGTTTGAATCCTCATATAAAGTGACCAATACTCACGTGGCAAGGGTCAATTTGTCTTGTTGGTAGAAGACCATATCAATGCCTCCTTCTCCTCCCTAGTAAAACATTTATTGGGATATAAACTCACAACATCTATATTATATATTCCAATTTTATATATTGTGTGCTCTTTGAAGTTTAAACTTCCAACACAAAATTTATAAATTTTCTTAAAAAAACATGTTATAAAAATAACGTAAAAATATTCATGCAGCCGATCCTAATTCATTGGGATGAATATTTAGTTTGATTTGGTTTGAATTGATTATGTCATAAAAAATTTGGATTTTTTTTATCAATACAGTAGTATTTTTGACATTTATTCTTTTGCATTATATTATATGAAAACTACTATTATTGATTCATTGATCGGTATGACATTAATTTTTAACTTTTTTTACATCATGGTCATTCTAAAAATATTTATACTAAAGCTAAATTAAAGTTTTAATTTATATAATTTAAAACATATGTTAAGAAATCAATAGATCATAATTTTAAATTCTACAAAACTTCTTCCACTTAATTATGGCATAATTTTTCTATTTTTAAAAATTATATTTTAAGGAATATGTGTCTCGCAAAATTAATAGAGTTTGCTATTCTTACTTTTCAATACCACTAATTATCCTAAAATATAATATTCGATATCAATAATAAACTGAACTTCATATTAATAATAAACCGAGTTCAAGTGCATGATCATCTAAATCAATGAACAAGAGATTGATTTTTGCCATAAATTTAGATGGGTTATTTTATGTATTAAAATATAAAATAAAATAATTTAAATATTTCAAAAAATCTAAAATCAAAACAACAAAAAAGACTCAAAGTAAATAAATAATAATAATAAATCTGATTAAATAAAAAAGATCAAACATTGGGTGTGTGCTAATAATTAAAGATTTAACTTTTTTTCAATAGCACAGATTTTCTTTCTTCGTAGTTTTAACTGGATTTGTGTAATAATATTTTTTTTGAAATATCTATGTTGGAACAAATTAAAATTTTTAATTGTTTTATTTAAAAATATAATATAGAATATTTCTTATTTGAAAATTTAAAGAAAACTTTAAGAGTATCTTATTAGTTAACTCATTCTGTTATTTATCGAATTCTAAACCTAAAAACATTTTTAAAAATTCAATTGACTAACAAGTCCAATTAAATTAATTTTGAAATTTATGTCATTTCTAACAAAAATCATATTTTTTTGGAGTTATTTACATTTTAAGAAGAATAATAAATAAAAAGAAGTTAATTAGTGATTAGTCGAGACATCTAGTCATATTAAAAGTATTTTAATAGATTAGGTTCCATTTTTTGAAATTTATTTTATTTCGGTCAAGTTTTTCCTTGTATTTGAATTACAGTCAACTCATTTTTATTTTGACATAAATAGTAGATTATGCTTATATATTGAATATAGTGATAATTTAATAATGAGATTCTTGCATTAATTTAGGATTTTAATTGCGTGCGGATTCAGGTTGAGAACAATTTTCTTTGAATGTTTCAATGGTCTTTTTTGCTACTATTGTGTAATGATATAGTGAAATTTATCAGTTAGACACTGTGTTAATGCAAATAACAAACAGTAAAAATTTATCAGTTGTGCAACAAATATATATTAGTTATGTAAATAATTGTTTTTAATTCCAAATAAGAAATTTATCAATTATACCTAAATCGATCTATCAACACCAAAAGCATCACTAGTTATATGAATAATCATTTTATGCATATATATGATACTCTTTGTATGTTTCAAATATGAATAAATATAGAAACATTACCAACTGTATGGTTTGGAGATGCTTCTTTGTGTGTATATATATATATATATATATATATGTTGGAACTAATGCCAAGATTTCTTATAAAAAAAATTGCATTCGAGCGTTGAAAAATATAATTTTTGTGATTAATATATGATTAAAATTAATTTAGTTGATATCTTCAAATTAACTATTATAGTGGTATGTATAGAAATAAAAATTAAGAAAAAAGGGTTCCAAATTTGTATTTTTTTATTTTTTTTGTTTAAAAAGAATTATAAAATTATGCTCTAATATTTATTTGTAGTTAGAATTCCATTCATAGCACAAATTTATGCTAGTATTATATTAGGTTGTGTTTGGTATTTTTGAAATTAGTAGTTTATAGATTATAGATTATAACAAAAGCTGTGAGTGTTTGGTAAAAAAATGTAACTTATAGCTGAAATAAAAAATAAAAAAAAGTAGTTATACATTGCGATAGAAATTGTAAGTGTTTGAAAAAGAATATAACTTATAGCTAAAATCAGTAGTAAGAAGTTAAAAATTAGTACGAGTGGCTTAGCCGAACACCGGCCCCTATGTTCATTTTAAGTCTACTAATCCTTCACACGTTAAGTGCAAAAATTAGGTTTTACAAAAAATTTAGTGGACGAACATGTATATTTCTAATATATTTAAGTGTAATACTATTATAACAAAATAAATAAATTAACTAATAAATAAATCGAAACTTAGGATCGGCCTAGCCTCCCTTGTGTACGTCTTTATCAATGGATCAAATTTTACTTGGGAGTAAACACTCATGTGTTTAGATCTATAAGAACCTCAATTCTGAATTTGTTACTGCCTTGATAATTGGCTCATCCCTCATTGTAGTTTTGAGCAGCCATTAGCCATAGTTTGCTGTTTTGTTTGTTTACAAGTTATTGGAAGGATATGCTGTTCTTGATACATGTCCAACATTTAATAAATAAATAAAAAACTCTTAGCCATCGTTTGTTTGTTCGATTAGTTGGCATTGGATAGTCCCATTTGGTTATGTTTGGAGTTATGAATTAAAAAAAATTAGACAGAATAATTAGTTCAAATAACTATTTAGTTTTATATTTATTTATTAAAATAATAATTGAACTAATTATTCTGAAAGACTTTCAATCTCATAAATTGAGGAATATCAAGTCTTATGGAAAAGGTGAGATACTAAGTCTAAGAATTGCAAATGATACGAGACTAAATGTAAAATAACATATTTACTCTCAAATATAAACTTTACAATAAAATTTATTTTTTTTATTAAAGATATTATAGTCATTTTATTTAATAAAAAAAATATTTGAAATATTATTTTTTTCTTTTTCCTTTGAAAAAAAACTAGTTAACTTTTTCATGATATCAAACTGTAGCAACAAAAAATTTTACTTTTTAAATGCATACCTTATTAACAAGAGAGAAAAACTTAAAAAGAAAATGCGAGAAATCTAAAAAGGAAAGAAAATCAAAGACCAAACAGTTTAATTTGCAGATGTTTTCGATTTCTTTGTTTCCAAAAGTTTAGATATTGTTGTAACTTTTTTTTAAAGTAATTAAATATGTTTTCTTGTTTTTGAAGTTAGAAATAATAAAATGAACAACAAATTGATAATGGTTGGACAATAACGTATTTTTACTAATTTTCGTTGGGTATATTATATGACAATCTAATTAATGATTTTTTTTTTAATTGGGAGTACATGAACAGCGGGGAGGAGAAAAGTAGTGTAGGGGGACTCGAACCGCGGATTACCTGGGCGAAGAGCCTTATAGGAAGGCATTAAACCACTGAACTATCAAGGCTCCTTAATTAATGATTATTAAAAAGACAAATTTTACAAGAATTTAAGTAGAAGTAATTATTTTTAAATATGGCTTCTCTCCAGCTTTTTATTAGACAGGAGGTCAAGTTTTATTTTTTGTGGATCCAAAATAAATCCATTTTGATAATTTGAATCGTTTATTTTATTTTTCTAAATGTATATATTATTACTGTAAAAAATCAAGTTGACCGAATATCGGTTACTGCCTTAATAAATTACATATGTGTTGATAAAATGAATAATAAAATAAAAATCACAATTTTTTTTATTAACAATAATATGATTTCTTAAGATAATTATTGATATCCAATCAACTTAATTTTTTATAATAATAATATATATGCATAAAATAATAAAATAAATAGCTCATATTATTGAAGTGGTCCATTTTGGACTCTAAAAAATTAAAACTGGACCGCATCAGTTTAATAAAGACTGTGGAGAAGCTACTGTATTAGCTTTTAGATAAAAAGTTAGTTTGATTACTAAAAATATTAGAGCATATTTTTAGTGGACTTTATTAAACTAATAGAGTAGAAAAAATCAATGAAAATATTTTACCTATAAAAATATTTTTTTATAGGTATTATCAACCAAACAATGAAAGATAAGTAAAATATTTTATAAAAAAATATTTAACGTCAAAACAAACGGAACTTTAATCTTTTATTTATTTTTTGATTAAAAATTAGTGTATTGCAGTCTCTTTATTTGTTTTATTGACTAAAAATTAGTGTAATATTGCAATTTTTTTATTTATTTAGCGACTAATCCTCCCTAGTGAAGTATTAGATTAGTTATACAGTAGATCAAGGGCCCATTTGATATTGTTGATATTTGTAGATAAGTTATATAGTGGGTTTACACTAGTTCACTTTATAAGCATATCAAGAAAATAACAATATCAACAAATAATATTCTTAGCTAGCATAAATATTTAATATACTATACTATAAGATAAATTCCAACTAAATAACTAAATAATAAATGTCTAGATCTCACCGATCAACAATTGACACTAATGGATAATGAAATATTAAGACTTATATTTAATTATAACTCATATAATTTAAGAATGCAGTATAATTAATATAATTTTATTTCAAGTATAATTAATACAATTTAATTTTATTGTACAAATAATACAATCTAATTCCATATTCTATCTAATTTAATTAGAAAATCAAATGGGTTTTGAAGCAAAAATATTAAGAAAAATATAAGTGCCTACGTGATTGTTAGATCTCGAGCAAATATTCAATACTCTTGGAGTAAACTTAGGTGATGCTCTAATTTTACAATTATTAGTGTATTTAATAAAATTTATTATTATTTTATTATTATTTTATTCAATATATAAATATATATCATTTAATAATTTAAATAAAATATTACTTCAATAGAATTGAATAATTATTCTCGAATCTCACACACCATATTCAGAAATCCTATGGGGCACGTTCAAAGTCCTTATCCCTCTTGATAGAGCCATTATTTTCTGCATGATGGAACAGAGACAACCGGCGCTCATTTAAGTCACTTTGGTAATATTTATGTTTATTATTATTATTTTTTTATAAATTAGAAATGAATACATATTTGATAATTATTTTTATTTTTAAAATAATATAAATAATTTTTAAAATATAATTATTTATTAAAAAAAAAACTATAACATTACCAAACAAATCTTACAATACGATCCTGAAGGTAGATCAACTGTTGTCAGGTATTGAATTTGCTCTCTAATTATCACTGATTTAAATTTATTTAAGATCACTGTAAATTCATTTTGCTGTTAACTTCAGAACCTTAGAATCAATCGAGTTGCGCACAAATTAACCCGAACACTTAATTATTTAAAAAAAAAAAAATCTTACAATATAATGGTGTTGCTCTGCCAAAAAAAACATATGAAACACCGATCATCCATTCCTTACCAACTTTGCAGCGAATGCTTTGACCACAACCGACCACACGAAACAAGCTTTTTCATAACTCAAGAATTAATTGAGAAGATTAAAATACCATTAATAATTTTCCAAGCTTTGACCGGGGTTGTTGTCATTTCGTTCGTTGAATCCATGCGCCGCTCTTTAATCATCGCCAACTTACTATATTACCCATGGTTCTTAATAAATATTTACTGTTTCCATAATAATTTCACTAGTAGTCCCAATTGTCTAGATTACCCTCCCTTACCCTTAGGACCCCAGGTTCTTCTCTTTCCTCCGAAGTCTTTTTATTTTTCCCCCTTCTTTTCTTCCAAAAGCCACTACCAATAGAAAATTAAACTCCAAGCTCAAGGGCTCCTTGAAATCAATTTTTTTTTTTTTCATTTCATCCTCTTTTTTTCCTTCTTTTGAGAAATTTGTATATTGAAAACTAATTTAAAAGTTAATTTTTTTATTTTCTTACATTTTTAGGTAAAAAGCTAAATTTCAAATAATATATTTGTACACGATGTAAAAATATTTATACATTTGAAAAATAGTGATGTACTTAGCGATTTTGGGTATGTATATTTTAACATTTAAATTAATTGCCAATTGAGAGCTTAAATCAAAATTTCTCAACAAAGACAAATATTATTGAAGTTTACCACTTTATTCAAATTTATACTTGTGTTAAGAAATGAAAATCAAAAAAATGATCTTCAAAATCTTTAAGGTATTATTAATCTTTTGAGATTAAGTTATATGAGACTTAATTAACCCCCTACTGGTGTCTTAGACTTGATCTTCCTGGTATTAGTCATGATGCGTATAAATTAATTAGAGATAAAAATAAAATTTAAGCCAAATGCACATTAGTCAATCTGAGGTTGAATTTACAAGCAATTTTTTAGAGAGATAAAAAAAAAAAAAAAAGAGAGAAAGTGAAAAGGGGAATCTATTAAACCTATGTTTGGAAGCCTAAAAAATTAACTTTTAATATGTTTAGTTTTTTATTTAAAAAAAAGAGAAAGAAAAAAATTAAAATATTTGGAATAATGACATAACTTTTTTTTATTATTAATTGAATGTATTATAGTTATTCAATTTTTTTAGTTAGAATATTGGAGATGTATTTATATAAATGAATTGATCTATCAGCAATTAATAAATGTGTATGTTAGTTGACTTCAGCCCAAGAAAAATAAGCCAAATACATTAATTAATTTGAGGTTGAATTTACAAGCAACTTTTTTAGAGAAAAAAAAAAAGAAAAGAGAAAAAGTGAGGAGCTAGGGACTTAAAAAGAAGATTGAACTTTTGGAGAATAGTTGTTTTTTAAAGGTTATATTTTTAAATGTCTACATATTTGTTTGTCAATTGGCTTTAATTCGATTTAAAGTTAAGTTTTTTGTATTTTTGTTTAAAGTTTAAAAATTAAAAAGTCTCGTTCTGAATTCAAAAGCTTTTTTATTTTTTAGCTTTTTTATTTTTTACATAATGTTTTTATATTTTTTAAAAATATCATAACTTTTATTATACACAATATATTTTTTTGTAAAAAATATATTTTTAAAATTTACTCATTAAAATATATCAGACATGATCCATATTAAATATAAAATATTTAAAAATAATTTTTTTAAAATTATAATATTTTTAAATAAAATTTTTTACCTTTTAACTTAAAACTACTTTAAGTATTTAGTTTATAGTCACTCCATTCATCTCACAAACAAACATTTAAATTTTTGAGCTTAAAGTGTGTTTAAGCAAAAAAAACTTGACTTAAAACTACATTTTCAAACAAGACCTATATACCCTTTATTCTAAATTTTGGTGTGAAGGATAATGATACATTGACACACGCCCACACACAAGCATATATTTTGTTTTTTTAGGGTTTAGTTAATTTTTTAATAGAAAATATTATAATTATTTTGTTTTTAAGAAAAAAAGCTAAGATGGTTAAAATATGTATAAATTTTTATTTTTTTAAAAAATAAAAAATTAATTACTTTTTTAAAGATGCCAAATAATCTAACTTAAACGTTAACTTTTTTAGAAAAACAAAATTAATTTAAAAAATGTTAAACAAGAGGGTATTTTGTTATGAGAGACATACTGGTCAAAATGGTCAAAGAGGGAGAGCGAAACTTTTTATGTTGTTTCGATTTTTTTTTCATGTAACAAAAAAATAATTATATTATTAAAAGTAAGATATTTAAAAAAGTTATTTAATAAATAAAATATATTATATATAGCATGTTGAATTAATTACCTATTTATTTTGCAATTTTTTAATATATAATCATATTAATGTATAAAATTATTTTTTAAATTTATAAATAATTTAATATGCCACTCAACCATATTAATATACAAACAAAATTAAATAATTTAATATATCCGACGCATTAAATAATTTCTGGGAGCCACAAGATTTGGTTGGTTTGAAGTCTGACTACCGCTTCTCGGGGGATCCTTTCCTCTCACTCACCCGATTCTAATAATCTTCTCCTCTCGCTCGTCTTTTGCCTACTTTCTCGCTCACAAAAATCTCCCATTTCTTTTCCAATTAGCAACTTGTTTTAGGTTTTCTTGTTCATCAAATCAAATCTCCCAAATCGCGGCAGATTTGAAATTGCACAGTTTGGTGTTCGGTAATTGGTTCATCCAAGTCGTGCGAAGATCGAGACTTTGTCGCAAAGAGTTAGAGATCAGCCGAAGCTGCAGAAGCCATTGTTGTCAGGTTTGGTTGTTATCTACTTTGCCTCGTGTTGTTGGGATCTTTGTCAGATTTTCCGGTGAAAGTCCGATTTATATTTTCACTATAGAAATCTTAGTCATCGGGGAGTGTGATGTTTATATCATCAAATGTAGTCTCTACTCTGTTTGTTCGCTCCTATCTTGTTATTATAATCGTAATAGTTTACTGTCTTTGAGTTTTTACTTTTTAATTGTCATTTGGTTCTTTTCGTGAACTTCTAAAGCCTTCTTCTTCTTCTTCTTCTTCTTTTTTTTTTTTTGAGATGACATGATTTTATATTGTACAATTCAAGAATTGTAGGTTATATGGTGCATTAATAAATTTTCTGCTTCCAAAATTTTGAGGTCTTATTTGATTTCCGAAGTATGAAGGTACATAAATATAGGCACACCTAGATGCACATCCACACACATTTATTACTTAATGCCATTAAGTTCAAGCTGCATTGAATTTTCCTGACGATATGTTGGGGTTCTCAATAAATGTGAACGCAGTTTAAATTGGTTGCTTTGCAACTTGTCTAATTCATCACTTTTGGCATGTATGGAAAAATTTAACCGATATGGAGTTTTGTGAAAGGTCTTTGGTTGTTCATGGTAGTATTTGCTTATTTAGATAGGGGGTGTGTGGCAGTTTTTGACTGACTTGAATTGCCAATGACATTTTATTTAATGTGTAATGTATGCAATCATATAAAACTGGCTGTCATTGTTGTTAATTATATTGAGACTTTTAACCTGCACGGGTAATCAAAATGGACAAAAAGTGCACTGGATGAACCATAGGACATCCTGAATTTGTGTCTTATTGGCCTTTCGGACTCAAATTGATACTTGTGATTTGCAGTAGTTGATTGTAGGTATTCATAGGTTTACTTCTCAGAAGTAGGTCCAATGTGTCCCTGTCTTGGTTCATTACTGTTTTCCCTTATGTAGGATTATATATCCAAATATAGGGAATAGAATTATTTGCATTTTGATATGGGCTCACGTTTACTACAATGACAACCTTTGAGTTTTCGTGCATTTTGATATGCATTTTTTTTTTCCCATTTTGCAGGAATCTATTGTAAAAACTCCATTAAGCTTAAATTTTAAAACATAAGATGGAATGTTTCACAGTTTTGAAAAATAAGAAGAAGAAATCTAAGCAGACAACTTATGCCAGACATGTCAACCCTCTAGGACATTCACCAACTACATTGCCTGAACCACACATCCAAGCCCACGCCTTGCAGTCTGCACCACCAAGTTTTAGGACTAGAGTGAAACCTGTTCAGCCAATAGGCAGAGTAGCAATCAGTAGAACAAGGGCATTGTCTGCCCCATCAAGCCTCAATGCAGAAGAACCAGAAGCTGTTTCATCAATTGAATTTGAGGAACAGGAAGAGTCCAAGATTCGGACTCAATCAATGAAGGAGTGCAGGTCTCCTAATCCGCAACCGCTTCCTCTTCCATCTCCTCAGATTCAGAGCACTGCTGGTCTGAAGACTATGGGCAGCTTTAAAGCAGGGACATTCAGTGGCCCTCTCAATGCATCTGGACCACTGCCACTGCCTCCTTTGGGAACACTCCGAAACTTTTCGTATGAGGAAATTGCAGTTGCCTGCCATAATTTCTCTCCAGAACGATGTATGACAGAAGGTTTTTCTTCCATTATGTATAGAGCTTCCTTTGGGGAAGATACTTCTGGATTGAAAAAACCTGACGCCTCTGTTACTCGACTTCACCCATCCACCCAGGTAATACTGGATAGAAAATGAATAATGTTACTGATTCTGATTCATGCAACTTGATTCTATTATCTTTTGTCTGTTTTTCATTACTTCAAAATTTTGAGCTGTTTGATTGATTATCTAACTATTTTAGTTAGTGCTCTTCCAGGGTTTGAGGGAATTTGTGAATGAGGTGAACACTCTTGCATCTTTGCAACATCCTAACCTCTGCAAGTTGATTGGTTTCCATGCGCGTGAGGGATCGGGTCAAAGAATGTTGGTCTATGAGAGGCTTATCCATGGAAGCTTGGACCGGCTTTTGTATGGGAAATCAGACGGCCCCCCTATTGATTGGAATGCCAGATTGAAAGTTGCTTTATGTGCTGCACAAGGTCTTACATTCTTACATGAGGAAGGGCCTTTCCAGGTATCCAAAACTTATTGCTTGCTGTGCAATATTTCATGATTAACTCATACTTGAAAGGACACTGTATGTTCAATTATTAAACTTATGTTTTTTGTCATTTGTATATTCTAATTCAATATAAGGATGGAAACTGAATGCTCTTCGTGTGCTTGCAGGCAATGTTCAATGAATTTTCAACTGCCAATATACAGATTGACAAAGATTTTAGTGCAAAGCTTTCAGGATATGGTTGCATTAACTGCATTCCCGAGGCCAAGATCTGCAATAGCTCTGTTGTAAGTGCTCTTAGTTGGTTGAATCATTATTATTTTTTATTCAATAGAAGGGTGACAAAATGTGGGGATTCTTCCCCAAGACATGCAGCCTATACAAATATACCATGCATGCACATCTGCAGAAATGCACAGTCCTCCCAAAAATCTTGCAAAAAGAATCTAAAGAAAAAAGGATAGCCTTCAATTCGCTGAAATGAAAAATTAAAAATAAAAAGAAACTCTTCTCATTTTGAATGCCTTTTTTGCTTCTCCGTGGGGGCATCCCCTGCTCCAAGTCTTCAACAGTGAATGCGTAAAGCGCACTATCACCTGAAAAACCCAAACCATGTGGAAAAACAAACCCCATAACAGTTTTCACTTAAAAGGAGGAAAACCATCCATAATACCATCAGCACTTCATGCATTGAGCACCACTCTGACCCAATATCTTTCGAGGTTGCTCTCCAACCAAAATCTTCTTGAGAGGGGCTATAGTGTGCTATATTGGTATCCAAGAGAAGGATGGAATCCTCTCAATGTAACCACCAAAAAAAAAAAGAATGAATTCCTCTATATAGCAACATAATGGAGTACGACATATATCTCAGTGTCAGCGTTAAAGGTGGTGTACCTCCTACTCCTTTCTGTGTATTGGGTGGGTGGGGAAGTTGCGATCATGGCCGTAGCTACACTATGTTGAGTGGGTTCAATTGACATCAAAATTATTTTTCAAAAAATATCTTATGTATAACTATGTAAAATATGGTAAAAGTTGGGGTCAATGATGATTTGTTAAATGACATCATTTCACTGGGTAAAAGTTGGGGTCGATGATGATTTGTTAAATGACACGACTGGTTGTGATGACTATCAGTACAGAGTACGAAAGTTCTTTGCAGTAAATCTGAAACTAGATAAATTAATCAGCTCTTTGTGTCTCTAAAACTGACAAAGGTTCATTTGTTGCGATATCATCAAGTAAATGGATGCTGTTGTACATCACCCACTAGTTCTTCACTCAAAACATCACTGCGTTTGACCCATTTCACATGGTGTCTCTTTTTCCATAAATTCTTTATTTGTTTAACAATATTGTTAAGCCTCCACTTATTAACTTCTTGTTTTAATTATTTTTCTAGGCATTGGCAAATCTTTCGGTGGAGACACTGGAAAGAGGCCTGCTCACGCCAAAGAGCAACGTTTGGAGTTTTGGTATTGTGCTTCTTGAATTGCTGACAGGGAGGAAGAATCTTGATAGCCGTCATTCCAAGGAGGAGAGGAACTTGGTTAAGTGGAGCTGGCCTTTCTTGGCCGATGAATGCAGACTGTCACTGATCATGGACCCTCAGTTAAAAGGGCGATTCCCAGCCAAAGCAGCTCGGACAGTGGCCGATATAGCTCAAAGATGTCTTCAGAAGGATCCATCAGAAAGGCCCACCATGAGAACTGTCGTGGAGCATTTGAAAACCATACAGGACATAAAATATTCATGCCGGTTCCCATTGCAAGAGCCAGGAAAACATATGGCGAGATCTTCAAGCCTGAATGGCATCGTTACCCCAGCCCACAGGCCAAGTTTCTCTCCATCTCCACCAACAACTGGACCATCTAGGCCATTTCCATTGCCAATGCCATTTCCTCCCCAAACTTGTCCGCCCATTCTCTCTTTCGAGGGAACTGATGGGAAAGCCAGAAATCGTCACCACTCAACTGCTTGAGGGGCAAGTGTCGAAGGATTTTGATCGGTGATAGATAGCATTCTTATTTTTTTTCCCTTCTTTTGTGGGCTTTTGGATGATTTATACAGAAAACAAACGCACGGTTCTTCCGCCTTCCCATTCCCCCCGGAAGATGATAGGGGATGATTTTTTGTAAATAGAAAGTTCTACATGTTGCCAGTTTTTTTAATCACTGTTTCATATTACCGTCTAGTTGAATAGCCATTATAGGTTGCTCGGTTTGGGATGATCGTTTAGGAAATCGTGAAAATGGTAGTAATATATCATGCACCAGGTGATGTAAAGCAGTGATAGAAAATTTGGTCACATATTGCAGTACTCTTTCTTTTGTAAATAAAGTACTACCTTTCTGAGTTCAATTTGTTTTCCCCAAACTCGGAATGCTGCTTCTTTTTGTCTAATTTTTTATATGTATTGTTATTTCTTTTTTGTTCTTTGTTTCTCTGGGTAGTGGGTATGGCCTTTTTTTTTTCTGAAATCTGAATGAATGAAAATTGTGAAATCGAGCTTTAGCGTCCCACTTGCCTTGCACTGGAAAACAACCAAGTGAAACTAAAGAACGAAAATATTTGCTAAATATTGAGATTATAAGAACTTTTTAGTCTAGAAGCACATCAAATCGTAGTTTTGAATGTTGTATTGGTTTTTTATTACTAGGATATGTAAAATATTATTCAATAATAAATTATTTGTAATATAAATATTTATTTAGCATAATAATTTAATTTATTTAAAAGGGATATAAATTTAATAGTTAGTATCTTTTTGTAATAAATTAGCCTTCATTAGTTTTAAAACTCCCTTGTGCTATATATTTGAAGTTTGAATTATATATATATTAGGTATAATCCATGTTTAAAGACACTACTTCTATTTTTTTTAAATTATTCAGTGACTTGCAATGACGACTGAAGTTATAAGAAACAAAAAATATATTAAAAAAAAGTAGTGGTAGATCAATAGATTGTTCAAATACTCAAATTAAATAATAATAAATTAATTAAAAAATATAAAATTATCACATTCTAATTGGTAGTTATGCTTGAATTAAATAATAACTGATTAAAAAAAAGTCTCAATAAATTTTATCTCACCGTTGAATTGTTTAGGAGAAATGTGAACTTTTAGATTAATAAATACATATCACATCAACCATTGTAATTTGTTATATAGGCTAGATATTACCTGTGCCTAGAGACACTTTAAAATTCTTAATATGTTATTTTTATTAATAATTTCTTATTTTAATTTTTTTTTATCAAATATATGAAGTTATTTTTAACATGTTAACTAAAAAATTTATAAAAAAGATTATCAATAAGAGTCTAAATATATTAAACGGTGACAAATATGTTTACCTAAATATTATTAAACATGGTTATCTAATAAAAAAAGAAAAAAATGTATATGACGTATTTACAAAGTACGTTGTCGGTAGGTGCAAGATATACGTTCCAAACAATGATAGTATAGAGTCGTTGCAATAGGTATTTAGGTCTATAAAATGAAAAAAACTTTAAAAGAAAAATTAATAAATAAATTATAACCATTGATTGAGTGTGGAGGTAAAATAACTCTTGAATATATCATAGGATACATGTCGCATTAATTAAGTTAATTTTATATATATATATATATAGAGAGAGAGAGAGAGAGAGAAAAAGAGAGCTAAGTAAAAATAATTATTAAAAAATTAATTATGAACTTGAACGTATCTTGTGCAGGTCGGTGCAAGTCAGTAATAATAGGCATGGGCCAAATTAATATTTTAAACAATATAAAATTAAAAAACTAATCCATTAATTTGGCTTCAAAATGGTACATATTAGTTCATAATGGTATAGTATTGATAACTAACAAACTTGGTATCAAATATAAAACTTGATAAAAAGTTTTATTTTGAAAAAAAAAATCGTTAAAAAAAGCCCAAAAAACTGTTGTCACGCCCGACCAACCTATCTTTAGCAATATTTTTAGGCTCTGTTTGATAACAGATTAAGCCTTCGGATTGAACTAGTATTACCTTCGGTCTAAGAAGCCCAGTGTTTGTTTTGGGGTCAACGGCTGGATTAGCAAAAGAGGATGGACTACCAAAGATTGACTAAGGCCATTTACGAAAGATTGCTAAAAGTGTATAAGCTAAATCATGGCTCAAAATAAAATGTGATGTGCCAATTTTACCCTTCTCTTGAGCATCAATTACAATGTCCTCTTAATCGAAATGTTCGTCAAAACTCCAACCCTTCACCGATTTAATTGAAATGCTCTGTCGTTCGTTGTTGTCCTATAATTGTTCGTCGCCGTTGCGATTTATGATTTATTGGGCTTTGATTTTTCTGTGATTTGTGATTTGTTTTCGTTGATTTGTTTTTGCCGTTCGTCACCCTCTGCTGTTCATTACAGCCCTCCATCATTCGTCGCCGTTGCGACTTGTGATTTATTGGGCTTCAATTTTTCTCCTATTTGCGATTTGTTTATTATTTTTAATTTTTAATTTTAAAATTATTCAAAATTTCAAAATTTAAAATAAATTAATAGAAAATAAATTTTTTAAAAATAAATAAAACATTCCACTTCATCTCCCGATTATTTTTTAATTTATTATTGTTTTATTGTTTATTAATATTAATTATACATTATTAATTTTAAAATCATTTTATGGAGTGAATTTGAAAAATTAAAAAAAATAATAAGAAATATTAAAATAAATAATATAAATTTTAACTTATTAGTTTATTTAAGTTAATTTTAAAATAAATTAACTTAATAGCTAACATAAAAAAATACAAAATATATTTATTAACTTTTTACTACAATGGTAATATTAAAAATTGACCACTATAATCATATTCCACGTTATTCAATCTCTCCAAATCAAACATGAGTTTGTTTAGTTCGTTATTTAATCATATTCAAATTAAATATAAAAAAATTAATTCTATTCCATTACCATTTTCACCCATCTCATTTTTAATCACATCTCACTACTAATCTCACTTAACCTACACCGATTATCAAATAAAGCATTAGTTTTTTACTAACTCTCGCAACTTTCTGTAGCTTGAAACTTGTAATTATGATAGAACAAATTTTAATTTGTTATTATTTGTTTATTATTTAAAATTTTGAAATTATGTTCTTATTTATTTGTTACTTTTCATAACTTTTAAATTAATATTTATTTATTTTTCTTCTCTAGATTCTTTGTAGCAAAACTGAAAAAAGTTGTTACCAAATGAAAAAGTCAAATTAGAAGTTAATAAAAAACCAAAAGCCAAATTAAAAAGTTGGTGGGTTCTCCACTGCGTCTCGTGTGCCAAACCCCTGATCTTGTCGAGGTTTCTAGACCGGTCGGTTTGGCCTTCTCTTTCCTCTCCGGGAGAAGAAAAAGAAGGTTCAGATTTTAAGAACCAGTGGAAACGCGCCCAAAAAGCCATGGCTGGAATTGCTACGTTCAACTTATCTCCGTGCCCTTCTTGCTTTCGTCAATCATCATCACTTCCATCACTTTCGTTTTTGTCGAGGCCTTTCGTTCTCCCACAGCGGGTTTCCCCCGGAAAGCACCTCCGTCCCACATTTCCAAGTAAAGTTTTCGACTTGTTCCAACTTCTCTTGCAATATCTGATGCGACATACGATTTTGTAGTTTATTTTCGGTTTCTTTTATCTCTCTCCCCCCCCCCTTTGTGCAATTTTGCAGAGATATTTGCGATTACTAGCAATGATATCAAGGTCGGTTCCAACATTGAAGTAGATGGATCTCCTTGGAAAGTTCTTGGTAATGCCGGCCTTCTGTTTGATTTCGTTATTTTACTTCTTTATTGTAGTCTCACAACAATTTTGTTTAATTGTCATTTAGTTTTTGGCGTACATTCTGTGAATCGGCTACGGTACCAGTTAGAACTATCATTTTGAAAGGAGCAATAACGAAAATCGGTAGCTATCTAGCAACTAATGTTGAAAAAACTAAATTCTTATGTTTGAGGAAACCTGAAATTGATGGCATTTCAATATACATGTCAGGACTTCTGTTTTTCCTAGTTGTCATCAGTTCAGGCAATTTCCTTTCACTTCAAATCCTTTAGAAAGTGCGTAGGGCTACTCAAATTCAAGAAACATCAAATTGGTCGCCTAATTTAATCAAATGGTAGGTAACATTCTTCTTTGAACTACTAATTGATAACTGGAAACACCACATACTTAGGAATGTCCTTGGCAGCATGAGCATAGGGATAGACCTTTATGAATGCATAAATGTCTTTCTATGTTTTGCTGACCATAAAATTTTATGAATTACTCCTGCTTTGAAGTAGTTTGAGGTGGATGGCTACAACTAAAGATAATAAAATTTCAATTTTATCTGATCCTGTATTTGTAGAACTGATAAACAATTCAATTTTTCACGTCTCACTTGCTTTTTCTTAGGCAGAATTACGTCTAAATTTACTGTTGTTGGATGTTTGTGTAGAATATAACATCAAAACATATGACCATTGGAAAGGCTTGGAAAGCAAGTTAAATTTTAGAAGGTGCTTTTCCGGTTCAATTCAAGTTTCAGTAGTCATGAACTTTCATGAAGTGGGGTTTTGCAAGGGGACCAATTTAAACAGAATGCATGAACTTTTATAAAAGGGTTTTGATTTAATGACATGAACTTCATGAGCGATGTGCACCTGGTGCTTTGCGGCGAAATACTGTCTTGAAGGTCTATTGGCCAACTATTATTTGGTTCGTGGGGTTAAAGAATATGAATGTGATTATTTTATGCAACATTTATATGGTTATATTTTCTTAAATAATTGGAAAATCAAAGCAGGGTCGAATTTCAAATGCAATTGATATTTTGAATGTTATATGCATGGGCATTTCTCTGGGAGAATGTTCTTGAGATGAGACTAGATGTCTTGAGTTCCCTCCTCTGTTTTGATTTCGTTCAACAACTGTTATGTATGTTGCAATTGTGTAGAGTTTCTTCATGTGAAACCCGGTAAAGGAGCTGCCTTTGTGAGAACCACACTGCGGAATCACATGACAGGAAACACAGTTGAGAAAACTTTTCGTGCTGGATGTAAGGTAAAATCTGTTGATGTCTCTTCTTCTTCTTCTTCTTCTTTGAATTTCCTCTTTAAAATTTATTGTTTTATACGTATTTTATTTGGTTAGAGTTGGGGGACTTGAGGGGATACAAACTGATTTATTCATTCAATTCCCATCTCTAAAGACACGAGGATGCAGCAGACTCAACCTCAAGCCAAGCCTTTGAAGTCCTCTTTTGAGGCAATCCATGAGTGAAATCTGCTCTCTCGGGTAGCTGGCGGCTGTTTTCATTCACAATCCCAGCTCCCAGTTCCTAGACCGTGGGCCTGGTCACTCCACCACACCAATCAAGTTCCCCAATCACCCATCCAATCAACGGGCCACGAGGCAATTCAAGTAAACAACAATCACTAGGTGGGGATGCGCCCTCCAACATGAGGGAACTCCTCCCCTTTTATCTGGATCTGGAAGTCGGAGGAGCTTAACCCACCCACTGAATTGCCTCACCAACAAAATATTCATATTTCTTAATATTTTATTTTTTGGGGGTGAGACGGTGTTTAGAAGTTTTCATAAAGTAGTTAATGCATAAGATAATAATTATTACATAGTTATATAGTTAACTTAAATTACTAACATTCTAGTTTGGTGAATGTCTAATTAGATGTGCTAAATACATCTCATACGGTTATACCCTTATCCAAGTGCCTAAGTGCTCGACATCAGTATTTCATACACAGTGTCCATATAAAATGGGCTGACATTTACCCTAGTGGACACATTAACCTAGTTGGTCATCATTGTGTTTATGGAAGTAAAGTGCAGTTTTTAGAACAATTAGATGAATTGTTTGAAGGTATTTGAGATTGTTAGTACCATGTTTACCTACCATATTTTGATCTTTGCTTAGATACAAAATTTTCATGAGAATAAGGCCATACTTGATGGCAAAAGATAGGAACTCGTATGTTATGAAAAAGATCAACTTCTGATAAGCTAGCGATCAAGTAATATTTCTGTGTACCGAACTTCTGTTGGGGAAGCCACCTGCCCGCACTTGTTAAACGCCTCTAGAGCCCTTGGTGCACTATCAGGCGTGTAAATCAAGCTTGCTTAGCCTAGGTGATATAACTTCACCTTGGAACATTTTAAATTTGATCCTGAAAATATCAGTCCTGCAAAAGAATATAAATAACCTGTTGATAATTAAAAACTAGGCCATGAAATTCATCTCATGGGATGCTAATGTCTTGATTAGTTATATATGGTATCATTACAATAATAAGAACATCACATGTTTGCATAAACTTGCACGTATATATGATTGTAAGATTTCATTATCGTTCATATCATAGGGTTTCCCCTATTGATTCCCTCTGATGTGTTATCTATTGTCCAGGTTGATGAGGCAGATATATCCAAGGAAACAAAGCAATTCACATATAAAGATGGTTCCCAGTTTGTTTTCATGGACCTGGTATTGTCCACTATCCTTTTTCTTTAGTATTAGTGTTACTACTAGTCTGCTATAGCCTTCATCTATCTTACCAACGAGAGGAACTCAGCAAACAATTTTCACCAATCATATGCTTGCTATCCACTTCCTCTATTTGTACAATAAAATTTTTGTAGTCGTATCATTGTATTCTCCTTTCCCAAGTAGGAATCTGGTTATTGGTTAATTTGATGTCAATTTTATGCTTCTTATACTGTTTTGCAGCAACTATACTAGCATGAATCCATATGATATAAGAACTTGGATCTGAGTTTAATACATTTAGCTTGTAGATCTTGACCCACTATTGGAAATGTTCATTGATATCCAGGGTGCCATAATGCCAAGTTTAATGGGAATCTGCACTTTCCTGAACTTCTGATTTTATCGCCATTTTTAATGTTACTAATTTTGGGACTTTGTTATTTTTTATTCTCCAGATTTTAGGAGTTGTTCTGAATTTTTGGTCAGATTTATAAAAGAATTTTTGATGATTCTGACTTTTGTCTGCATTTTCACTAATGTGAATGCGGGCAATCAATTGTAATTTAAACTTATGTGCATTTTTTCACAACACAATGGGTTGGTAGATGGTGATTGGTATCTACGTTGGCACGAACTCCTGAGGGGTGGTTTTGAAAAGTTTTTCTGTTCTCTGTCATTGGTCTTGTATTTTTTCCCCTGCTATGTGTCTATCTTTAATTGGATTTTTTTTTGCAGAATACATATGAGGAATATCGTCTCAACGAGACAGATGTTGGAGATAAGAAGAAGTGGATGAAAGAAGGCATTGACTGCAATTTACTATTTTGGAAGGGGAAAGTATGCTTCCCTGTGAATTTCTTTTAATATTTGTATTATTCTATTAGTTCACAATGGGAATGACCAAACCACCTACCATGATTATCATAATTCAGGCGCCTCTTTGACAACTTCCTCCTTTGCCGCTTCATTTTCTTGGCAGGGCTTGGCTACATTGACTGTCTTCAATGTGTTTTCTTCAGTTTTTGAAACAAAACAATAAATGACTGTTAGGGGGAGGGGTCTGCAACTTTGTGGTCTTCACTATTTATGGTGACCCAATGCACAAGGGCCACGCTAGAGTATGGTCTGGGGAGGAGTACTCAGCCATACCCCCATTTTTGTGGTCTTCACTATTTATAAAAGAAAAAAAGAAAAAAAAACACAGAAAGGCACAATGTCTGTTAGAATATAGGACCGTTTGATGCCCACTAGTTGTGTGTGTCACAAATATAAGGGCAGGGTGTGCACAGTATCTCAAATTTTCTTGGAAGTACTCCTTGATGGCTTCCACTATTTTGGAAATCATCCTACGGATGCTTGGCATTCCTTGTTGCTTGATTTTTCTATAATGTACTGAATTTGCTAGTTGTGATACACAGGATTTATTCCGTAATAACTCCTTTCCTCTTTCAGCTTTCTGGGTAACTTCAAATAGATGTTAATATGGTTGCAGGTTATTGATTTTGAACTCCCCATCACTATTAAATTGACCGTGGTTGATGTTGATCCTGGGCTTAGAGGTGACACAGCACAAGGTAGTGTTTTTATTCTCTTAGATGTATCTTCTATAAGTGCAGCATATTTACCCATCAAATATTGGCTTTGCGATGACAAGAACAAATGCTCTATTTTATTGTGTTGCACATGTGATGGCCTATGAGTAGGGTACTAATGGTTGATCCTTTTGGAACTGGATTAACATTTGGATAATTGTCAGGTTCATTATGAAGATATTGCCAAATGGTTATTTGTTCTTTGTTCTTCCTTCACTTTGTGGCAGGTGGATCTAAACCTGCAACTCTTGAGACAGGTGCTGTTGTTAATGTCCCGTTGTTCATAGATAAAGGTCAAGAAATTTTGGTGGATACTAGAACTGGGCAATACATGAGCCGTGCATAATTTGTAGAGGTCACCTTTCGCTTGTAGAAGATTCTCTCAATCTATTTGTGGTGAATTCCTTCGTGAGTTCTGCATTTTCATTTGGATGCAACGGCACATCCATTTAGTCTTCGATTGTAAATGAGAAGCAAGCCTCAAATGTTTTGGCAAGGACAAAGAAAACCTGTGTTGAGAAAAATCTCAAATGTATCACGTTTTGTAATAAAAGAAAAATTTTGTCCTCGTAGTACCTGTTGTTGAATTACAAATTATGAGCATACACTAATTCATCTAATTGTTTTTCTAAATATCAGGCATCAGGTTTATGGATATGCCTCCATTTCAAGGTAATATGGCAAGCAGCCACGACTGCTCTGATATGATATGAACCAAAACATATCAAATAAGAGCATCTCTTTGAGTTGAATATCCTCTGGTTCTCACTCTGGAATGACACCTACTTTCAGTGCCGCACAATAGACATTACAAGCACTCAACTGCCTACCCTGTCGGTTGAACTCATTGATCAAAATATTGAAAGAAATCTTGGAGGGGATTCTACTTCCTCGTTGCATGAGAACTAAAACAGACAATGCCTCTTCCAACTTTCCATCGACACAAAGTGCTCGAATGACATTGTTGAAGGTGATCTTCTTTGGAACATATCCAACCTCAACCATCTCACGTAAATTGACCATGGCCTTGTCTGCATCCTTCCCAGTGCAGAAGGCTTCAATCACTAGGTCGTATGAACAAGAATAAATTACAGTATCCCCACTCATCATTTTCTCAAACACCTCGTAGGCAAGTTTTACCATCTCTTCCTCTTTCCGAGATCTCCTGCATAATCCTCTCAATAGAGTGTTCATCATCCTCTCATCCACTGGAAAACCAATCTCCTCCATCTCCTTATAAATCCGCAGCGCTACTTGAATTTCACCCCATTTCAACAAACCATGCAGCAAGGTGCTATAACTGATGTAATCGGGCGTGCAGTTCCTATCCTTCATTTGCTTCAACAAACCAATACCCTCTAATGGCCTCCCCTCCCTGCAATACCCAGTGAACAGAGCGTTGAAAGTGACTACATTCGGGGTCAATCCCATCTCCAGAGCTTCAGCAAGCAATTCAAAGGCTTCATCTGATCTACCCACTTTGCAAAATCCATCCATGACCGTAGTGTACGTATAAATGTCGGGTTTTGTGGAAGATTTTTTGATATTCCTAAACAAGTCATAAGCTTTCTCCACCTTCCCCACATAACAAAAGCCCTTTAACAAGCAATTGTATGTCTGAATTGTCGGTTCAAGGTTAATTTGACCCATAATCCCCACAACCTCTAAAGCTTTCTGCACTCTACCCCTTCTGCAGAATGCATTGATTAGAATAGTGAACGTTGCAACACTTGGTTGAATCCTATTCTCAAACATGTGGTCTACAATTCTTTTGGCCTCACTGGGGTCATCCTTCTTGCAGAAACACCTGATCATAATAGAAAATGTCCAGCAATTCGAAACCAAACCATAACAGGATAAATTGGAGTACAGTTTCAAGGCAAGCTCAAGCTCATCTGCGGTGACCAAAGCCATGAGCAGATCATTGAAGTCAGATATGGTCTGAAATCCACCATATGTCCCCAAGATATCGACGATTCTGGTTCTCTGTGTAGTGGGCAATACTTTAATCCTTTCAACCAAATCTTGAACTCGTAATCTGCTGTATGTCTTATCCAGATCAGGGCTGGCTTCTTCTTTGGTGGGTAAGCCATTATTTTGCCCAACCAACTTGATCTCACTTTCACGAATCAAATCGGGAACCTCTTTTGCGCATAAATTGCCAGATCTCTTGGCGAGAACGAGAACGTTTGAGGATGATGGTGTGCTCTGTGAAGAATGACTAGAAGCAGGCAGTGAGGCAAACAGAACAAACCTACTTCGTTGGATATTACCGTGCTTGGTGAAGAAGACGGGGATTTTAGGAGAAGGAAATGGAAGGGAAGAGTGAGGAAGTGAGGATGCCTGGAAGGTGGACATCAAGATGGAAATGAACGCTGTGTGTGTGTGTGTGTGCGCGCGCGCGCGCGAGAGAGAGAGAGAGAGAGACTGTTGCCTTTTGCCTGTGCATAGTTGGAGAAAATTATTATTTTTAAAATATTAAGTGATATGTTTGGTGATTAAAAAAATTTACACAGTTTTAATATTGAAGAACACTCTTTTATAAAATAGTATAAATAATAAATTCATAAAATAACATTATTATTAAATTCCTTGTTATAATAAGTTAATCCAGAAATTACCATTTACCGTTGGATTTAAGTAACTCACTTCTTATAATTTTCTTTCTTCTTTTTAGTCCATAGGAAGTACTTAATTCACAAGGGTAACACTGGAACCAAACATCAACTCAATATATTGGGTGTTAACCATAATGATGTTGCGGCGAACAAGTTGTTTTACTAAAGTAGAGTTAATGTAATACTCGTTACAACAATAGTGTAGTTATACTTCACCAGGGTTCCACTGTGATTTTTAATTTATTATAATAAAAATATTAAATTTAAAAAGATTAAATAAAAAGAAAAGGAGAAAAAAATAAAACGGTTATAAAATCTCAAATTGATACCAAATCAATTGTGAAAAATGAAAGTAGTGGAGTGATCATGTAATTTTCAAATTATACCCTCAAATTTTTAAAATAAAATTAGTCAGAAAGAAAGGGCATATTGGGTAATAATAAATTCACACAGTTTCAATTTTAAGAAACACCAAATGGATATTTTCCCTTAAAATAATAGTATAAATTATTTAATAATTTTATTTAGTACAATAAAAAAATTAATCTATCCTTACTGTATTAGCAAAACACCTCATTCACCGATAGAGAGTAGTAACAAAGCATATCGTTCACCAATAATTAAGTAGTAATCCAATGGTCCATAAATTTGTGAGGGTATCTATTCTTGAAAAACTGCACTAACATTATTTGCGCCTTTGCAAGTATATATTCTCGTCAAATAAAATAATCTCAACATAGACATTTTTTTAATTTTTTAAATTTTTAAACAAAAAAATTAAAAAAATAATTTTAAATTAATTGCTAAACGAAAGTTATATAAATAACAATAACCAAGTGACCTTTGGCCGAATAGTATAGGTATTTGTTTATAAAAAAAAGATTGAGAGTTCAAATTTTGCTAGAGATAAAATGTGAGTGTTTTGAGTACGTGACTTTAACCGTTTAAAAAATAATAATAATATAAATAACAATGTATTATACACGAAACTATTGAATAATTGGTGCATTAGAGTCGAGCGAGTTGCACTTTACCCCTTTCCATGCATTCAATGTTATAGCACACAAAAAAATAATATTTTATTAAATACTTTGAAACTATCAAATAGTTAATATTATAATTTATTCTTGTGCTCCGGACCAAATTAATTAACGGTTGACTGGTGTTACATAAAACACATGAAATTGCCGACACGTCCTTGTGAAGGGACCTGCTTGCAAGGCATTGGAGCCCTTTCCCGTCGCTAGATTTGGTGGGAATAGTTACAGTTTTTTACTTGAACTCGGAAGTCGGATCCACTACTTTGCAATTTTGGTGTAGTGTATTATTAAAAGACTTTTAATGCATTTGCATTAGAAATTATATTGTATTGGACCAAACTTCTCTCCAGTTCACAATCGGTTATACCAATTGTGTTGGGCCATTTTTAGGCTGAAAAGGGGCTCATTTTTATGGGTCAAATTATTTATTTTATTATTTTTAATCTATAAATCATTTATGAAAAAAAATATTAAAAATAATTCAATTTCTTATTATTTAGCAAGCATAAAAAAAAACATTACAAAGAATTTGGTATCTTATTACTTAGCAAGCATATTGCTCATACTACTTGTTGTAAATCAAATAAATAATGACATGTGAATATCTATCTGTTATGGTCGTATATTAAAAATTATGTTTTTTATTCATTAATAAAATTATTTTTTTATTTTATTAAAATCTTAATGAGTAATGTATGCAATTTTATTATTTATTTAATATTATGTATAGATATTTTTTATTCTGCACAATATTTTATTTAATGTGTAGAATTTGATTTATACACGGAATATCAGATTATCAATTCTTACAGAATATAAATTTTCAGTTCACGATTAGATGAAATTAGACACACTATTGGTACGGCTGTAGCGCAAAGTTTGAGTAAACCTTTCTTGATTACGGGGATAGATAATAGTTGTTAGATCTATGCAACCCAAGAGGGGGGTGAATTGGGTCTTTAAAAAAAATTTAAGAAGCTTTTTCAGAAATCTTTTAATATTGCAATAAAATAAAATATGTAATTAAATAATCAATACAAATATTAAAAGATGAGGGATAAAGAAATAGAACCAGACACCAGCGGTTTATAGTGGTTCAGTTTTATCCTAACCTACGTCAACTCCTCAAGATCTCCCTTGAGTATTTTCACTATTCAGAATACTTTCGGGCGTATTCCAAGTCTTTACAAGTTTCAAGATTCCACTTGAGCTATCTGAATATTTACAGACATATTCACAAGCCTGTTACAGTTTCAAGAAGATCCTATGAAAACAAGCCCCTGTTTTTTTCTAATTTCTCTTGAATTTTTTTTTGATGAGTTTCACTCACTCACTCAAAGGCTAAAGGGTGACTCACCGTTGATTACAATAAATGAGATGTAATAAATGAAGAACACCCACTCTCTTTACAAAATTAATTTACAATAAATGAAATGATAAAGAGAAATGAGGAACAAGAATAGGAGTTGCAGCAATAAATATGAGCTTGATAATTTCTGAGATAGATTTGAGCAATAGAATAGTAAATGCAAGTCTCTCTCTCTTAAATGCTGAGAAGTAACTCCTTATATTAGTTCTTGTGAATTCTTGACCGTTGGAGGTAGGTGGGGGTAATAAATGTAAAAAATTCAACCGTTAAGATCTGCCGTATTTTAAATTTTCGTCTTTAGGATCGACACAAATAACTTTGGTGTCGACACAAAGTGTCTAAGGCAGGATTTTTCAAGGACTTGGGTTGACACGAATCTTCTGTGGAGTCGACACAAATTCTGCACTTTACCTTCCAACGTTCTGGGGTCGACACAAATGAATCTGGTGTCGACTCGTTTGAAACTTCAGCATATGGAGGAACCGTTTTGTTCTACTCAACTTGTCTCTGGTGTCGATACTGAATCTCTGCAGGAAGTCTCGATACTTTTGTGTCGACACAAATATGCTTTGGGGTCGACACCAAAATTCTGCAGTTAGTTTCGGTAGTTTTGTGTCGACACAAATCTTCTTGGAATCGACACTAAAATTATGCAGGCAGGCTTTGGACTTTTGGGTCGACACGATTTGTCGTTGGGTCGACACCAAAAATCTGCATGAGGTCTCGGTTGTTTTGTGTCGACACAATTTTTATTTGTGTCGACCCAAACTTTCGGAAACCAAAAGTGAGGATCACTTTTGTGTCGACACAAAATTAATTTGTGTCGACTCAAAATGAGTCATGAGCACTTCGGTACTTTTTGTGTTGTGTTGACACTAACTTTTTGGTACTTGAAGATTAACTTGAAAAACAGTTAGGGTGTCAAAGTATTTGATCAATTGGTATTGACACACACTTGATAAGCTTCAAGTATACTTTTCTTTAAGTGTTTGACTTAACTTTTCAATTAAGATCAACACAAAAAATTCTAATTAAAGAATTCTTAAGTGTTTGAACCTTTTGAGATAAAAGTCATT
>JAOTRH010000022.1:20178369-20196215 GCA_034768845.1 Heliamphora exappendiculata
ATAAATAGGGAACAGTTGAGTTCGGTTACATACAGTTTTCTTGAAGCTTAATTTGTGAACCAAACGATAATAAACGGTTTTTAACCAAACCGTTTGCAAAAAAAAAAATGAAATCAAACCATCTTCTATGTCTGGGTGGCAAAACATATCTCTCATGGTTGTTCGCTTGTACTTTATAAGTTCCAATTATTGGTCTTATACTATTTGAAATTACTTTAGAGACAATACGTAACAATGATATCATGATTGCATATGTTGCATTAGGTGCTTGTAAGTACATTTTGTGACAATTTATTTGCCTTTTTATTCTTAGATCTTGCAGAACACCTTTCACCCAAGAACCGTTTCACCCAAGAACCGTTTGCAAGAGTACACTCAAAATTAGGCTTACCCTTGCAAAAATACCAAACAATTAATGAAGGACATCAATGTGCTCCAAGGTTTAGGTCCTCTGTACTGGTGGATGGATCTTGTTACACGACTCTAGTTGCATTTACAAACCGAAAGGCTGCTAGACAAGATGTTGCTAGGGTGGCATTGCACGGTGTAGCTCAAAAGGTAAAATATGAACGATGTACTCTTATTCGCAAGGTCTGTGGCATACATGATTCTGGTTTTTAATTTTCTAATTTACATTTTATTTTACTCTTTTTGCTTAATTAGCAACTAGGAGTGTTTGTCACACTGATTCTACATCTCAACTATATAGATTAAATTTTACATTGTTCTTTTAAAAGGATTAATTAGCTTTGGAGATTGAGGTTTTCATGCCCTTAAGAATCATTCTCTTTTATGGCATCCCATTAATTTATTGCCACTCAAATTACTTTGACTGTTTGCCATTGTTCTGATTAGTTTTTAATTATTTGTAACAAGTTTCTTCTCTGTCCCATCGGATATGTATCACACGCTAATTTGATAATGCTCTAATTACTATTCAAGAATCTATTAGCCATAGAATCCTGGTTCAAACTATATCACATTGTGTATCGATTTGTTATTGGTTGATTATCACTGCCTTTGATAGTCACATTATCATTTTCTTTTCAAACTTTTTCTTTCTACATCACAAATCCATAAGTTTTAGATTTGGCTGGTTCTATAAGGAAGCAAGACACATCTTTTTAGATTGGCCATCACAATTTAACCTTTTCCATTTGAAAGCCCATCAAAATCTCAAAACTTCATAAAGGATGCCACAGAAGCAAGCCATTGTTCAATTAAATTGTAAAGTGTGGGGGATTTTTGCTTATGATGAACAGTGTCCCTAAATTGTTTCTACTGGTACTTTTGCTTCTCGTGTGATTGAAGTAGGGACAAATGTGCTTGAACAAAGTGTTTATGGAGGTAAGTACACAGTGGTTGATCAAATTTGGTTGTTGGACTTTTGACTGGAGAAGGTTGACCACACCGGATTGTACTTTCTTAATTCCTTTTAACTTTTAACCTTTTAGACTATCTAGAGCCCCCATCAATATGAGTAAACTGGGCAAAGTATTATCCTTTTAAACCCCCTGCCAAAAGAAACAGAGCTGTCTTGGATGAGCCCAATGCATCCCTCCTTCAAACCTATAATTACTACAAACAAATAGAGAAGAAATCACAAAAGTTGTCATGCAAGTTTTAGTAACAGTGGATCAATTTCTTATAATTGGATCAATTGCTATTACCTCCAAAAGGTCATTTGTATGTTCTATTCTCTGTAAGATAAACTTCAGAATTCCTTACTAAGCCATGCTGATGCTAAAAAGTCTTAATTTGCAATTTTAGATTTTAGTGTTCGCGAGAGGTAGAATAATTGGTATTTAATTGCAATCCCACCTTCAAGACTTTCTGTTGTATTGTAGGATCAATTTGCTCATTACAACTGTAAAGCTAGAGTCTTTTAGCACAGATCATTTTAATGCTTCTGTTTGATTTATACCTTGGGTGGATAATCTGTATACAGATGAGCTGATTCCATTAATAGAACCCTCTACATCATAGGTAATTGTGCTTTTAGATATTCAATGATCTGATTTGTAGTTTCAACACTTGCACATTTTTTACAAGTAAATATTTATTAAAGAAGCGCTCAGTGTGTGTGTGTGTGTGGATATTGTGGTTCTTCTACGCCTAGAAAAGAATATTGAACCACGAACAGTTCAACTCCTATTCAAAAGACAAAACAACTTTATCATCTATAAATCTACTCAAGTTACAACACTTGCTAAGTTGCATAACCATTGCTGTCAATATATACTTACCCACACTTTACAATTTAATTGAACAATGGCTTGCTTATGTGGCATCCTTTATGAAGAATAAAGATTTTGATGGGTTTTCAAATGAAAAAGGTTAATAAGGCAATATGGCCAATCTAAAAGGATGTGTTTTGCTGCCTCATAGAACCAGCGAAACCTAAAACTTATGAATTTGTGATGTAGAAAGAAAAAGTTAGAAAAAAAAATGATAGTGTGACTATCAAAGACAGTGGTAATCAACCAATAACAAATCGATATACTATGTAATATAGTTTGAAACAGGGTACTACGGCCGATAGATTTTCGAATAGTAACTAGAGCATTATCAAATTAGCATGTGATACATATCCAGTGGGATAGAGAAGAAACCTGTTACAAATAATTAAAAATTAATTAGAACAATGGCAAACAATCAAAATAATTTGAGTGACAATAAAGTACAGGATGTCATAAAAGAGAATGATTCTTAAGGATATGAAAACCTCAATCTCCAAAGTTAATTAATCTTTTTAAAAGAACAATGGAAAACTTAACCAATATCGTTGAGATGTGGAATTAGTGTGAAAACACTCATGGTTGCTAAGCAAAAAGATTAAGATAAAATATAAATTAAAAAAATTGAAAACTAGAATCATGCATGCCACAGACCTTGAGAATAAGAGTACATCGTTCATATTTTACCTTTAGAGCTACACTGTGCAATGCCACCCTGGCAGCATCTTGTTCAGCAGCCTTTCGATTGGGAAATGCAACTGGAGTTGTGTAGCAAGATCCATCCACCAATACAGAGGACCTAAACCTTGGAGCACATTGATCTCCTTCATTTAATTTTTTGGTATTTTGGCAAGGGTAAGCCTGATTTTTTAGTGTACTCTTGCAAACAGTTCTGGGGCGAAAAGTATTCCGCAAGGTCTAAGAATAAAAAGGAAAATAAATTATCACAAAGTGTACTTACAAGAAACTAGTGCAACATATGCAATCAGGATATCATTGTTACGTATTGTCAACTCTAATGTAATTTTAAATAGTACAAGACCAATAATTAAAACTTACAAAGGGAACAAACATGTGAGATATTTTTTTGCCACCCAGACATAAAAGATGGTTTGATTTCCCTTTCTTTTGTTATAGTTTGGTTCACAAATTAAGCTTCCATAAATACATATAAATGAAAGCATCCACATATATAATGGTGATTGCTCGACAAATAGATGTATATGGAGCAACGATCAGTAATGTCAATGGAGGGGATGTGTATTTTTTAGAAAATGTTAAGAAGTGTATGAAATCTACGAGGAAGACAAAAGCAAACAAAATGTTAGAACTATATTTTCCTTTAAGTTTTCTTCTTTAAGAATTTTTTCCCCAGCAACCAAACAAATCCAAAAAATGAAGGATAGAGGGTGTAGGAGTTGCTCACTGTTGGACTCCGGTGGATGATGCTGCTGCTTCGCAGGTTCGAACACTTTGAGTCGGCACTCTGTTCGGACATAACTGGGGAAAGAGGTGAACCAGAGAGTACCGGCGTTGGGATTTTACTTGCTCTCTTCGGGGACACGCTCTGTTTGTACATGTTCAATCAAGGCGGAGACAGGAATTATGTGCAGGGTCTAATATTTAAAATTGTATATAGCAAATTAAATTAAAGTGTTATTTAAAAAATTTAAATATATTAATAATTTATAATTTGATTATAGTTAATCACAACAGTTTTTTATATTTTGAAAACGATACACGATGATTTCATTTATAATACTATAAAATATTTTTTTTCTTAATATATACAAATAAACTATTATGCATCCACTTATCACTCATTCGATTGCAAAATTGATTCTTTACAATCTTCATAACAAAAAATGCCCTATCTACTGTAGCTGTCGCAATCGATAAAATCAAAATCAACGTTAGAAGCTTGTAAACTGAGGGGTATTCTTTATCTTTTTTGGTCTTCATCGTCTTCTGTGCCCGATTTTCTACTCCTTTTAAATTAAAAACTCAATACTATAGCGTACGTCTAAAATAAAATTTTCAAGTTAATCAGAAATTACTAATATCTCCACCTCTTAAAAATCGTTTGGATAAAATTTGACAAATCAAATCAATTTTTTCTTATCAAAAGTTGCAAATGAATCAAGTAGATTTAAACATGCGACACAAAGAAAATTTTAGAATGGTATAGAAAGTTTAAAAAGTTTTTTTTCTATAAAGTTTAAGAAGTTTAAGAAGTTTTATATTGCTTTCTCACCCTAAATGTCCATTTTAATACTCATTTCATTCTCTCTCTCTCTCTCTCCCTATGGTTTCTTTTCAGTACACGTATAAAAAGCATTTTAAAAATAAAAACTCTAAATTATTGATTTTATCCAAAATAAAACTTTTCAACTCTAAAGTAATCAAAACATAACACATGAAAACAACATAATGAAGGCAAGAAGTAACGTTTGATCCTTTTAAAAATTATAGAGAACATTGAGATGATATGACCTCAAAATCACAAACAAAGTAAATTGAAGATGAGATCACAAGTGAACTAAGAAATGAGATAGGAGATAGGAGATAGGAGAGAGATAAATAAGAAAGAAGAAAAACACCAAACAAATTAAAAACTCACTGACTGTGTTTGTAAGGAACGACACTACTACATTGCGATCGAAAAAGATTAAAACTGAGATATCCAGAGAAGATGGTAAGAGAGGCATAGGCAGAGAGCAATGAGTTGTGTGCGTTGTGCGAGATCTAAGCTAATGAGAGTGCTTGAGAGTGACTGTGCCATAAATATAGAGTGAGACTGAGAGAGGTTTAGGAGATTGTTTAACTTCTTTAGTGTTAGGATTAGAATTTATAAGAGTTCAGAAAACTTAATTTGAACGGTTAAGATGAAATTCAAGTATGTGCATGGATGCATAAAATGAATTAAGCTCGATTCGGTTCAAATTTTTCCAGTGTAACTTATTTCACCACAAGCTCAAATCACGATAAAAATGTTTGTAAAAAATTAGCAACTCACCTCTTAGCTTTTTTACATCAAAAGCTATATCAAATTGTTTGTCACGACTCACTCATGGATTCCGTTTATGTGCCCAAACTAAAATTAAGAATAAAACCAAAAGAATTAAATTTATAAAAGCTCCATTTTGATTTTTTCTGATTTCTATATTTTAATAATCCTCAAATTTTACCATAAATTCAACTACAATAAACACAATCTCTTAAACAATGGGCTTTTAGCCCAAAAAGAGGCCTAACTGGGCGGAGAATGGGACGGATACGGCCGGCCTTTGGTTAGTGACGATTCACGAGGCCGGCCCACACAGCCCAAAAGCAGTGCATGTTCGTGTGTCCATTTAGGCGATTATTTTGCCTGAAATGTATTCTTCTCCTCGTCTTCTCAGCTTCCCGGACTCCAGAAGTTTGCGAGATTCGAAACCGAAACCGTAGGTTTTATTAGCAATCTTATTTCTCTTAGCCTCGAAATCCATATTCTTTTGCACCAATTTGGTGTTGAAATGATAAATAGATTTCTGATTTTGTTAAGAAAATCGAGTTACATGTTGGACCAACTGCTGGGGTTGGGCATTGGATTTGGTTCTGTAGATCTCATTTCTACATTCTAAGGGGTTTGTTATCTGGATCCAGATTTTCAAAGTTTTTGTGGAATTGATAGAAGGGATCCAACAAGGATAATTATAATAATACAGCTTTTGCAAGTCCACCGGATGGGAAGCAGATAAATCATGAGAAGAATGATGGCGGGAAAGAGAAAATTGACAGCAAAACCAACTCACATTCTGATAGTAATTTACGTTTGTAACGGATCAACCAAGAGTTGCGGGATCCAAACGAGAGTGATTGCTTGCATTCCAGGTTTTGAGAGTAGTAAGTTATATATCGCTTTTCTGTCTTCTAGTATTGTTTTCAATATTAATTTTCTTTGCAACACTATAATATTGTTTTTGGAATGGTATTCAGCTTAAGGGTGTTATTTGTTTGGGTGCAACTTATGTCCTTGTAATGAGATGATAAAAAAACCTCAGAATTATGAATTTCATGCAAATTGGAATGTCCCTAGTTCTCATAAATTTGCAGTTTTGGTTCTAAGGAATGGGGATTTAACTCAAACTTTCGTATTGAAGTTTAGAAGGCAAGAGTGGCTCAATCTTCTATTTGTTTCTTTACATTGATGTCTTATGTCTATAAGGGGCTGTTTTGTGCCATGTGAAAATTTGGCCTGTTAGCTTCTACCACAAGGGCATCCCCTTTGTGCAAATAAAAGCTTGTGCTAGGTTTGTAGTTTGTACCCAATCCATGCCTCCCAACCCCTGAATTAATGGGACAATTATTGGGTAATGGCCTCTATTTGATCTCTATGGATGCAAAGACCCTTTTATTCAATATTCTTCTCAACTCAACAAGCCTAAATATTTGTTATTTGGGATGCATCATGCTCCCCATAGCGGTGCATATTAATTGATGTTCCCCATAGCGGAGCATGCTAAATTTTGGTTACTTGGGAAGCATTATTCTCCCTATAGAAGAGCATGCGAAGTTCTAGCGGTTCCTAGGAACTGACACATGGCGGAAACTGGCCATGGCATAGCATGCACGTACTTACTATATATAGAGGCCCTTGCCCCCATATTGTCTTTACAATCTTCTATACTGTCATTTTCTCTGATACTCTCTCTCTCTCTCTCTCTCTCATGACTGCTTTGGTTCTCACTTCTCACATAATCTCTCAGGTGATTCCAATGCTTTACAAAAATGCTTGCAATAAATAATAAATTCTTATGCATATAATAAATAGTGGCTTGGATGATCTACTTTCCTGCCTCTGTTGAATGAGTTTTTGATTGCATCAGTAAGAAAAGGGCGTGACCCTTCTGGCCTTTATATATTTAGCTCACAACTCAATGAAATATTCTTAAAAGGTTATGATGAGAAGCTCCTTTGAAAATCTTGTTTTTGTAAGATGTGAGCTTTAACTTCATGGGCACATCTTCACATGGGCATCTGGCACATGAATTGCTGAAATAATTTAGTTCAAATGGAGTACCAACCCTAGCAGGTTATATTAGTTTTGTTAAGATAGTTAAGATAGTTTTGTGTTTTTCTGTTTTTTATTTATTTATTGTTTTTATTAGCAAATACACATGCACCCACCCTTTCGCCTTGCACTTGACAAGATTTGAATTCCTCACCTTTCCTTTGGGAGTGTGACACCCATGTCATTAGACTAAGGCCTCTTAGTAGCTAGTTTTGTGTTGTTTCAGTTCAGTAGGGAGAAAGAAATTAATTGGTTGGTCGGTCGTGGGCTAATAGCGTCTTTAACCAAGTTAATTGTCATGGTGGAGAGAGAGAGAGAGGAATTCCCCTATACTTTGTATAACTTGGAAGTTGGAACTATTGTAATAAAAGAGAAGACATTGGTTTTGGTCATTCCGCTAGAGTTGTGAGTTGGGGAATTTAATAGTATATTATTAGGGAAATAAAAACCATACCAACTTTTGGGTGATATCCTTTGATGAGTAGTAAAAAAACTTCCAAAAATATTAGCAGTTATTTTGGAATGGGTTACAGAGAGAAACATGTTTGTTTATTTTAATTAGCATGTAATGAATTGCTTAAAAATTGTGATTGTTTGTTTTGGCGCACAAAATATGGCAAATTGTTCATGAATTCAAGAATCTCACTGTTTAAAATTTTCAGAGTTGGAAGGTCCGAAAGTTGTAATTCATGGAAGATTATTAAGTATTTGTTATTCCTTCAGAATAAACTCAGTCATGGATGTGGTGTTGATATTCTTTGATGCTCTTGATATAGTTGTTTACACATTTTGTATGGAACTAGTTTCAATTATGGGTAAAGTATTGTTGGATTGGATTTGGGTCTATTCCACTTGTGATGTATAATTGCTATGTTTTATGCATTTTTAAATTTGACAAGTTGAAATTTTTTTTACGTTTGTTGCAGCTTAATCTTTCATTTGGTTCTTGTTTGGTAAAGGAAAAGAAAAAGATAATCCTTATTCTCTTGTTGGTAGTCATAGAATTAGAATACAATGAGGGAAAGTAAATATGATTGAAGGCTCTAAAAATTTCTAGTTCTAAATATCATTCCTCTATTTTTTTGTGATTTTTTTTAACACTTCTAAAAAATTTTAAACTAGGATCTTTTTAAGGAGGATGGCACACCAAGGAAAACCATGATTTCCATTGCATTCCCTTTCCTTCACTAAAACCACAAACTTAATAGATCATTGTCTCAGCTATTTCTTGATGGGGAGCAAAGCCCTCCGTTTATGTAGAAGTTGTTTGGCCAGTGTGTGTCTTATTTTTCATTGAGCCCATATAATTATTTTTGATTTGTATGTATTTAGGTTGGGATAAAAATATGGGTCCAATAAGAATCTAATGCGTATAAGGTTTATAAATTATGTAAGACTAGGACTCTAGTAGTGTGCCTATAAATACGACAATTGTGGGAGTTCTCGGATTATGTGAGAAAATTAGAGAGACTAGCTAGTAGAGAGAAAGGAGTGAGTTGTAGTCCTTCACATACGACATAATGGAATTTTCCCCTCGCTTATGGATGTAGGCCTGTATGGGTCGAACCACGTAAATTCTTCTTGTAGTTTTTTTTCTTTGTTTATTTGTGCATTAATATTCGCTTTCATTTGTGTTCAGGAACTGATTAAATACCATTAGAAGAAGGGTCCAAAGACTTGGTGCTTCTAGTCCAAAACGAAGGAGAAAGCACTTTGAAAGCGAATGCTAATGTCTTAACTTCTCTAGCACATGTTGTGAATGAACACTAAACCCCCTAACACCAAATTGAAATGGTAGGGATCTTTTATCTTTGATGCTTCATTATTTTTTCTGGAATTCTCTAGCAAATTGAAATGGAAAAGTTTCTTATTGCGAAATGAATAGCCGAGGAAATTATAAATTAATGAAAATATGAGATTAAGCTGTAGGTCATAAGATATCATGGAAATTTCAATATGAATTTTCATGCGATTTATTGATACTGAAAATTCTTCCAAGCAACTGTTCAAAGCATAATCTAATTGAGATAGCGACAAATCTTATTCATTTTTTAGTAAGATTGCCTACATTAATATGTTATGGACTTGTGAGGGCAAGATACAATAGGTTCACCAAACGTATTGCTGAAACTCTGAATTTTATGGAATCATGGTTAAGATGGGCAATATGTGGTGGAGGAAAAGATTACAAGGAAAAATGTGAATATTTTCTTAGTTGCTATATTTTGGTAGAATCAAGATACCATTACAATTTTGAAGTATTGACATGTTTCTGCTGGGGTCCAAGATGATTAGTGTATCAAATGTTACATGTTGATATGGGGTGCCTTTATTTTTTTATTTCCCCCTGGATCGGCAATGAAAAGAATATATTACATAAATAGAGACAAGTACAACAAAATTGGAGGGCAAGTGGTCACCAAGAAAAGGAAAAGATACAACTCCTCGACCTCACATATCATACATCTACCTCTAATCTCAAAACACAAATAAATAAAAGATCCTAAAAGGAGAAAAAATAAAAGCCCAAAAAGATGAGAAATAAGATACCATTTCCTATAAAGTTTCAATCTCCGAAAACTCATCTTCAAACAACCTAGCGTTCCTCTCTAACCAAATAACTCAAAAAATAGTAAAAACAACACAGTTTCACAAATTTTTGGCCTTCTTATACTACTATATCCCCAAAAATCAATCAAAAGTATTCGTGCACAATTAGCCTCTCAATTATGATGGATCCTTGATTTATCTTGGTACTTCATGGGTGAGAAAAAAATAATACGTAAATATTGACTAAAAACTTCTTCTGAAGCCTTTTTCCTATTTGGGATTAGTCTATGTAGATGAATAAATATTTATTTATGCCGCCCCCCCCCCCAATTGAGGTAATCCCCTAGGGTTTAGGCCCAATAATTATTCGATGTATGTGGAAGGAGGGGACGGCATATACTCGAGGGATTAGTTGAGGCAAAGCGTTGGAAACCTTCATCATAAAGAAAAAATAAAACAAAAGAAAAAAATTGTCCATATGAAAGGGGAGAATAATGTTAGTTCTTTTGTTGTTCTTATTAATTGAGAGAAATAGATAACTATTAGCGTTGTATCTAGTATATGTATTCTATTTCTTATTTTAAAAAACAAAATTGCACTTGGAAAGTGCAATGTGCGTTTAGTGGTCATTTTTAGATGGCCACTTTTAGTTCAACACTCTAACAATACTAGCTGCTTTAGCTATTTAAAAAATAAAAAATATATATATATATATATATTGTTTCTTTTTTCTTTTTACAATATACTTATATTAAAAAACTTTTCTTTAATTCAAAGTGGATGAATATACAAAACATAAAGGTGAATTTTGTGAAAGTGTAATGGAAAACTAAAAGAAATTAATAGCATGTTTTCAAATGTTTGAACTTTGAAGGGTTATTCACCAAAAACTCAAATAAATCTCCTTCGAAAGGAAATTTTTTTCGAGTATCAAGTGATTGTTTCTGGGTCTTATATGCATTGTTCCAGGATTTTGTCAGAAAAAATCACAGATGATGAAATCAAAGCAATGAAATTGAAATTTTATTAACTTTAATGGAGAACTGTTTACAAATACTAAGATTTACTCCTATGAATTGAAATGAAAAATTACAAGGAAGATAAAAGAATAAAAGAAAAGATAGCAATTTGTCAAGTTGTCGTGTCTTCTCTATTGCAATTAACTTATTTATAAATCTACTTTAGTAACCGTCGGTAATTTCTAATAACTGCTTCGTCATATTTGAAATGCTACACGTTGCATGCAATTCCTTTATTGCCTCTTGCAATTCCAAACCCAGGACTACCACTTGTCAATTTTGCCTGGACGTGCTCTTCTAAATGTGCCTTTAGCCTGCTCTTGTCTGATCGTACCTCAACTGCTCAGAAGAACGTGTAATCAACTGTGGCGGTTATTGCAAACGTGTGTTTTATGTTTCTTTTGTTACGTTACGTGGACTTATTTCTGAATGATTCATTCAAAATATCTTTCCAGACTTATAATATTATTCTCGCAATCTAATAATTAAATTTGTCAGGGATTATTCGAAAGGAACTATTTGCTGGGCCTTAAAAGACTTCAATGACTTCTCTTTTATTCGATGGACTATTAATTTTACAACATTCGATAGTTTTTTTAACCCTTGTCATTATTATTAACACAATATGATGTAAACAAGGGTGCAGTTTTTAAAACCTGTTTTTAACTAATAAAATACTAAGAATAAAGAATTTGTGGGTAGTGAACACTATCTCAACACTTAAGGTGAGCTACTGTAGCAAAAGTTAAATTGGTGAGCCTCTCATTGAGTCTAGTGGAGCTTTCTTTTTGTGTGTTGGAGTAGCAAAAATAGCCAAAAGGTTATTTTATGTAGTCTTAGGCAGCCGCTCTAAGAATACAGTAAATATTTTTGATATCCCAATCTTGATCTAATTTTCAACCGGGTATAACTTTTCAAGATTCTAATAAAGTTGGTATGCATGGCTTTTTTAAATTTTATGTTTTCACATCCTTGTTTACTGGGTAACCACATCACGCCATGATTAATACTGACAGAGTAATAGATATGACCCTCACTCAAATGGTTTGCTTGTCTCTGTGGTTCTTCATTGTGGATCTGATTTAATGCACTGGCCTTTAGAGCGATTCAGAAATGGTGTTTATGGAACTTTTGACCTTGTGGTTAAATGCGCATTTTGGTTTTTTTATCAACTGGCATTGGTTTCATCGTTTCATTGTTTGTATTGGAAACATCTCCGTTAAATGCTAGCTCTTGTAGTAGAGATTGATGGAGAAAAGGCCGGGATGATTAGAGCCGTGACAGAAAACTACAATACTTATATAGAAGAAGATGAAGACAGCAACGGTGAATACAGGGAGAAATGATATATTGGAAATTTAACGTAAAATTTGTGAACCGTACTCCACCAGATAAACTGTGTAATAAGCTCAAATGGTTATAAGCTCAAAAGGTTATGGCCATATATATAGCTACAGGTCTGTATAAAAATGAGATTTGGTAGAGATCATGAGTCAAATACCATTTGTCTCAGGTGCCAATGTGCCATGGACTCCATTCTTTGCTAATAACTGGTTGTTTACTGTTCTCTTTTCTTCTATGAATTATATGGTTTTTGTATCTGCACGCAGAATGGTGAAGATGGAATCATAAATTTTTGTGGATTCTATGAAATATGTAGGTAGTTTCTATTTTGAGATGTATGCCTGATCTACTTAGATGGAATCATCAATTTTTGGGGCTGGGACCCGAGTAGCCAACTAGGGAAATAATAGCAATTAGTGACTCACATTCAACTTTTGAAATTTTGCATCTCTTTTGTTAAAGAAAATGCCCAAGAGTTTTGTGTCCTTTTGTCAAATTCCTTAGAAGGAATCAAATTCAATTGTGGGCTAGATTATAGCTAAAAATATGTGATTATAATGTTAAGTAAAAATTATAAATGTTCGTTACAACTATAAATTATAGCTTCAAGCAATAAAATTTATATTTGTTGATTTAGGATAAAAAATTACAAGCGAAAATCTATAAGCACTCTTGTTTAAATTTTTTTAATTTTTTTTGTTGTGCTATAAGTTAAAAATTAAAAAGCAATCTCTAATAAGCACACCCTTAGTGGGTTTATCATCTTATTCCGTCTATTTTCTTTAGTGTAAAAGTCTTCTTACCAATAGTAATTATTCAGTAGTTTTGGAGCACCATTTAGCATTGCTTACCTGGTGTTCTTATCCGATTATGTAGTGAAAAATACTTCGCATGAAATAATATTGGTCCACTTTTGTTGGATAAGGAGGAGACAATTGTAACTCCTTTAGTGTGCATCACATATTTTTATTTGCCGACAGTATTACATAAATAATGTCACATCGTACTCTCAAAAGTACTTAGCCACCAATGAATGTTTCCTCGTCAAGAGCATGTTGTAACAAGCCTAGGAGAAGGAATTGTGAGATGAATTTGGGATTTGTTTGGGTTGATCGAATCTGCCCTATTGAGGCTGTTCACTTAAGTACTGTTCAGGGTCAGTGATTCAAGCACTTGCTCAATTATTACTCCTTCACTCTTTAATCTCCCTTTCTTCCTTTCTTTCTTTCTTTCTTTCTCGCTCATAAAGTTGAAGCACTTCACTTTATCCTTTGAATGGACAAGCCCATTCATAAGGGTCATTCGTGAGAAGCTTTCATTGTCACCACATCATTGTTTCAACCAAATTACTATCTCTATCTTTTTCTCTCGAAAAGTAAGCAGAAAAGGCATTCTTCCACTACACGGTTTCTCCATTACTCCAAGTCCAAGATGGCTTTTCTTCTCAATTTAGTATTTACAGGTACGTGGGTTTAAAAACATTCATAATTCATAGCACTGCTTTTCTAGTTCTCTTGGTCCAAGGATTGATTACTAAAAGGTTAAGCCTGAAATGTCAGTTAATGCCAAGAACTCCCTCGGTCACATTTCTTGTTCTCACTTGTCAGAAGCAATTAATACTAGTCCTAAATTGGTCACAAACTCCTAAATAACTATTTTTGACATTAGTATAAACTGGAATATGAAGAAATAAATTTGCCTACCTATTAAAGTAGGGATAAAGAATGTATAATTGATAGAGGAAGCACGACAAAATTAGCCAAGGCCTTTGTAGTTTGTAGCTTAATGGTATTTTTTTAATTTTTCATTGTGAAGTATGTGGGTTTGAGCTTCATAGTGTGCGGTTGGGGGTGAATTTCATTCCTTTTCTTTTAAATTAAGACAATATAGGTTCTTTCTATTAAAAAAATTACCAAAAAATTAATGCATCCAAACTTAAACATAGTATCCTATGGATAGAACTCCAAAGCAAATTCAGCAGTTAATAAATGTAGGAATTGTTATGATGGCCTCTCGAATAGCAACAGTTAATTACAAATGGAACACTATAAATAAAAAATATTACAATGTTTCAAATTCTCACTCTTTTTAATATTTCCATTCTCATTGATTCTTTAGTTTTGGAACTTTAAATCACAAGGCTAACGATATTTTGTTCTTAAATGCATTTCTCTCTGTTCCAATATACTCTCAGTTATAGTATCATATAAAATCATGTTAGTTCGATGACCACAAATATATTTAAGCAAAGATACAAGCAACTTAGTCAAAAGCATCTCGTGCCAAACCGTTAGAAAAGCAGTAGGCCTGAACTAGCAACATTCACTGACAACTACGAGTCAAAACATGACCTTGCTTTGTATTTTTTTGTATTCTTATGCACCTTTTTTTTTGGCTTCGCAGTTAAAACAATTAAGTGCTGCATGCTATAGCACTGATAAGCATGATAGCCACCCACAATTGTCTATTTCAGAGGGACAAGTGCTCTCAAGGAATACCACTTCTCACCCCCCATGTGATGAAGTCCTTTAATTGGTGTCAAAGTTAACATTCATTAGGTCTCCTTGAGGTTTAAAAACCATTTGATTAAGCAAAACTTCACATCTAAGCAACAATTATTAAACCAACCTAACTCAGATATTCTATGTGTTGACGAAGATATTTAATTAAAAAAAGTAAAAGTAGCAGTGGTGTAGCTAGATGAAATCTGGTAATGTACATTCTGTTTTACATGCATAAGATTCTTGTCCATCAATCTCTTGGTATAATGCAACTGCAATAGCAAAATGTTTTGAGATTCTTGTCCACTAGTATCGAATTGACGACTTCCACCAATCTCTTGGTACAATGCAAGACTGCAATGGCAAAATGTTTTAGTTTGAGATTCTTGTCCACTAGTCTCGAACTGATGACTTTCACAATGTTTGTTGAGTTATATCTCTTTCTCTCTCTATGAAGAAATAGACCCGACTAATCCTAAAGCAAAGTGTTGAGAAACTCAGTGCCACTATTCTTGAACAACTTGAAGCCGGTCTCCCCCTGGTTCTCCTTTTGCCCTACTGCATCATAAGCTGCATTTGCCATTTCTTTCCTGTGTCACTCCTGTGTCAATATTGAGCAGTTAAAGCACATTCTCTTCACTATCCTTTATTGCTTGACATTTCTGCTTCTTAATCATCTGTTCTTTCCTTTGTCATTCCGTGTTCCGAGTCGCAATTTTGATTTCAGGTCCTCTGGACCGTCCTTGTTACTGGAGCTTGTCTATGCCACGTGAGCAAAAGCTAGTGATACATGAAGACCAGGGAACAGTCCCGTAGTTCAGGGGGCATCCCAAATTTTGAGAAAGGGAGTTAAGGGCTCCTTGTCTTAAAAAATGAGAAACAAAAATATGGACTGTTAAAACCTGGAAGAAATGTATGAATAATATTTGCAGAGCTGTAAAAAAATGGCAGAAAAAGAAGAACCCAAGATGAGCATGGACCCCGTTAGATACAGTTTTCATGTCGTGCAGCCTCAAAAATTGTCCTTTTTGCCCTTTGTAACAGGGTCGCACCATTAGAGATCCATGTGAAAGCCGGAAGACAACAGAAAGGGGTTTGGATTAGAATTGAATCAACAAATAAGTTCCCCAACAACAAAAGACAACTCCGATAAAATAAAACAAAAGACAGAGTCTGTCCCTCTGATATGTGGAAAGACATGACTTAAAATAACATCCAAACGTGTCCCAGATAAATAACCGGTGAAAAGGAATCCAGTAATATAGCTGTATCAAAGATTTGAAAAGCTTACAAAACAGAGATGCAGAATAAAAAGATATTTGAAAAGAGAAAGAACCTTACAACAACAATATATTTTCTTCTTGTATTCAAACAAGCACACTGGATTCCTCTTCGCCGGAAAACCCATTCTCTGTTTCTTTTCTCTCAATCTCTACAAGTTAAAACTCATTCTAAACCCATTCTCCTTCTGAAGGACACTGGATCAACTCTAAAATTTTGACCACCTCTCCCATGTCTGGCCGATTTGATGGCACTTGAGATGCACAAATCAAACCAAGCTTTATCACAAGTATTGCCTCTTCTGGTGGAAAATCACCGCAAAGCCTCCCATCGACATATTCCTCCACCCTGCCTTCCTCCAATGCTTCTCTCACCATATCACACAGCACCACCACATCATCCTCCATGTATTCCACAGGTTTCTTCCCTGTCACCACCTCTAGAATCAAGATGCCAAACCCATAGACGTCACATTTCTCAGTTATCTTCACAGTTCGACATGCAAACTCAGGAGCCATGTATCCAAGTGCAATCTGAAGCTTACTGCTTAAAATATAACGGTCTACCGTGGGTAGCAGCCTCACCAGGCCAAAGTCTCCAACCTTGGGCTCACCAGAATTGTCTATCAGAATGTTAGTTGACTTGATATTGTAGTGAATTACGTCGACTTGGTGCAAATGTGCCAAACCTTTTGCTGTGCCAATAATTATGTTGAATCTTTGTTGCCAAGTCAGGCAGTTTTTGGACTCCCCCTCCTCGAGATGCTTATACAAGCTCCCACTGCAGACATATTCATTGATTAGAAGCTGTAACGCCGGGGTCCAGTAATACCCTTCAAGTGCCACTAGATTAGGATGTCTGATCTTTCCAAGTTTCTTAACTTCCCTTTCAAAAACTTCTTGGGACTTTATCAAGCACGAGACATTTAGCTTCTTGATGGCCACTGAGCGTCCATCTTGGAGGACAGTTTGGTAAACAGCCCCAAATCCACCACGCCCAAGTTCACAGTCCTTGTTGAGCAGTGCATGAGTCCCAGCTACAAAGCCAGCATCACCAGAGAACATGACAAGCTTTCCATAGTTGGAATCAGTGGTAGGGGAATGACCGAGATCGTCCTCAGGCGACATTGTGAACGCAGCAGCAGAAGGCAGCATAGAAGACCGGACATGCAGATTGAGGACAGTGACAATTACTACACCGAGGGCAATGAAAACAGCTGCACCGATAGCAACGAGGGCAGAGATGCTAAGTACTATTCTTTTGTGATGAAGATCGGGAGATAGTGAACTGCCATTGGAGTCAGACGAAGAATTGGGGTTAAGGACAATCGGTTTAGGATGAACAGCTGGGCAGGAGTGGTTCAAAACAGAGCCACACAGGGAGGGATTACCAGAGACAGACGAAAGAGGGATGGTGTTGAAGAAGCCCCCAACTGGTAGTTCACCTTGTAGGTGATTGTGGGAGATGTTAAAGATAAGAAGGTGAGAAAGATTTGTCAGCTCTTTGGGTAGGGTTCCAGAGAGGTCATTAAAGGACAAATCAACAATCTGGAGATTAGTAAGGTTTGCAATGGCTACAGGGACTAGACCTGTAAGGTTGTTCTTAGACAGAATCCTGTGGAGTTCAAACGAAAAGTACAATTAGTGTTTTTGTTAAAATGTCACGCATTGCTAACCTCATAACCTTTACACTGCAAGCTCAAAACGATGAAGACGACTCATTCCATATCTATATACTGGAAGATATCTCAACATAGAAAGATTGTAATTGTAATTACCCAAGTAAACTATTAACCTAATAGCTTAAACAAAAAGTGTAACAATTCCACCCAAAAACTTAAAACTTAAATTATTAATAGAAG
>JAOTRH010000022.1:20198537-20211569 GCA_034768845.1 Heliamphora exappendiculata
CCTGTTTGTCGCTTTTTTTTTTTTTTTTTTTTTGTTAAAAACGTAAAAAAAAAAAATCAACTTTGTTCATTTAGTAAAAAAATTACAAAATTAAAAAATTAAATTAAAATATAAAATTTTAAAATATTTAAATAAAACTCTCATCATTTTTAAAATATAATAATATTTATTATTCATAATTTATTTACTACCACTATCAGTTATATATAAGTTCCGTTTGGATAAATGACTTATTTGATTTATAAGCAGCTAAATAAGCCACGTCATTTGATTTACCAAATAAGTCAAAACAAGCAAATAAACAAATAAATTAATAAGCCAAATAAGTTAAAATAAACAAGATTTTAGCAAAACGAAGTAGCTTATTTAAGTAAATAAATTAAATAAGTTAAAAATAAATAATAATAAAAAAGTCAAATAAGTCAAATTTTAGCCAAACAAAATTGCTTATTTGCTTATTGGCTTATTTGCCATTAAGCAAATAAACATGTTACCCAAATAGGGCTATAATTATAAATATTAAATATATAAAAAAATAAAAATGTCAATTATGAATAAAAAGTAAAAAGATTAATTTTTTATTCAATCAATTAATTTTTAAAAAATTAACTTAAAAGTTAAGTTATCAAATAATTTATTTTGAACTCAATTTAATTTTTTAACTAAAAATATAAAAACGCAAAACAGCAAACTTTTAAAACTTTTAAACTTTAAACTTTTTTACTTTTTAAACTAATTTTTAAATAATAAATAATTTGTTTTTAATAGCATTTTAAATATTCTTATTAAGCTCACTCTTTTAATTTCAAAGTAACTAAGAAGTATACAAAATTAACTATTTTATTAGATAATGTGTGTGTATATATAATATTTTGTAATGCAAGATAAAAAGAAGTTTGTGTTTGAAATTAAAAAATATATATATATATATATTTATAACAAAAAGAGAGACCAAAAATTAAGTTTAAAAAAAAAACAATAATGCTATGTCGCTATATTTTGGTGATTGTATTTACTATTATATAATATAATATTTTATGTGTTGTATTTAGCAATAAATAGTGAGCTGGTAAAATATAGTAATTATTTAGTGTTTTTAAAATATCATAATATCATGTAGCAAATTTACGCGATATTCTCATTTAATACGGTGGCAACAAATTTTATAACAAAAACACAATAACTCGTTCTTATTAGATGATTATAAAAAAATAATAACTCATATTGTTTAAATTGTTATTATTTATTTGTCAGTAGTATTAAGTAGCATTACTTATATAATAATCTGGGAACACTTAATAATTTACCCATAAAATGATATAAACACATATAAAATATTACATCATGTGTTATACAAATGTGATTATCAAAACTAATTATTTATAGAAATAATAATAATTCTACCATTTATAGCAAAAGTTGTGAATTTTTTTAAAAATATTATAATTTATTATTAAAATTAATAACAAAAAACTAAAAATTACTTACTTTGCCAAACAACTCAAAGCTCACCTTTATGTACTTCGTTTCTTATTTCGGTTTTCTTTAGGGCTAAATGTTGTCTTTTTCTCATTTTTATTAATTGAGAAGTTTTTATTTTTTCAAATTGCCCTAACAAAAACAGAGGAAAAGTAAAAACAATTGATTATAAAATAATTTTTTTACTAAAAACGAAAATAATTAATATAAAACTTGATTTATTAACTTATTTTAGCTTATTTTGTATTTCTTAAATAATTTTATATCTTGGTCAAAAAAATCATTTTTTTGATTTATCTCTATGAAAAAGTTAAACAAATATAATAATTTGGTTAAATAATAAAAAAATAATTAAAAATAAAAAAATAAAATAAACAACCAAAAAAATATCCCAAACGGGTATGTAACTGTGTGCGTTTAACTAGAATCCAAGGTGTAATGTGACAATGGCTCTTGCTGAGGAGTAACTTTTATGATGTAATTGAATGTAATTATAAAGTCATACATTGAATTCCACCAAGTTTATGTAAACAGTTTACCAATTTTATTAAGTTGATTGAAAGTTTAATAATTACTGTACATTGTGTTACACAATTACGACACAATTACGATTTCAACAGCTACAGAAACCATACTCTTCGATTATGGTAAGATTTTCTCCTAATATATATTGATAATATTTAGTATTGCTGAAATTAATAACTTATAATATAAGTTATAAGTGTTTAGTAAAAATTATAATTTATAACTAAAATAAAAGAAAAAATAGTTATAAATTGTAACAGAAATTATAAAAAATTAAAAAAATTTAAAATTTATAACTAAAATTAAAAATTAAAAACTATTAATAATAACTTTGCAAAATACCACATCAGGCTAACTAGTAAATTAGATATCCTTAGAATAGTGGGACACTAATTTGATATTTTACTAACAACAATATTATGAATTCAGAAATAAAACTCAAAAAAATACTTAGAAAATTATTTAAATGATTAAGATTAATATTTAATAAGATATAGAGTACACTTCAAATGAATCTTAACCATCTAAATCACTTTCTAAGTACTTTTTTGATTTTTGTTTATAGATTCATAGCATTACTGTTTTACTAATAATAAATTAGTTATATTTTTATTCCAACCATAAAATTAATTAATGCAATTGTATAAACCAAGAGATCTTGGTCGGTTATTTTATAGAAATCACGCAGCATGGTACTGTACTAGAAAATAAATATACTTACTGTATTGATTAAAATCTTATTAAATCTTTATATAAACTTTGACCTCCCAAGTTAAAATTCCAACTCTACTTTTCACAAAAGTAAGAATAAATTAAAATATATATATTATATTTCAAAACACAATATTTTTCATATGATAGTTATTTATGTGGTATATCTAAAAGTTAAGATTTGTTTACATTTTTTTTCTCTTTTTACTTTTTTTGTTTCTGTCATTTCTCTCACTAATCAATTCACATCTCTTTTCATTTCAAAATTAATTTTTTTCTATTTTAAATTTAATTTTTCTTTTTTGCTCATAAAAAAAGTAAGAATAAAAGTATAAAATACATATTTTTAATATATATACATATATATGTAACTAAAAAAATATAGTTAATTTAATGCATTTTAATCTTGATATACATATATTTTTCTTATTGGCTATAGTTTAAAATTAAGAGTAAAACTGATAAAAATTATTTATTAATACATCGTTACTCTAAATAACTAACGACATTATTCACTGCTTAAAACTAATTTTATAATAAAATTATATATAAAAGGGCCTTTAGCAAGAGCAATTAATAATGCACAAACAAACAGGTAGGCATATGCCTGGCCGTGAGCCATCATGCAATGATAAATTTCATTGAATGCACTCCTCTTGCGCATGCTAAGGACGGCCCCAAGGTTTAAAAGTAGGGCTCATTTGTATAATTGCTTATTTAATTTATTTTTATTTTAAATATTTTTTATTATTTAATTAAATTATTATATTTTTAAAAAATTTCTCCTGGAGAGAGTAAACAGGTATACAAATTTGTAAAAACTATGAAAATATTTTTTTTTAAAAGTCAATAAACTAAAATTTGTGTTATTTATTTTCATCTTTGATAAATATAAGTTTTTTTTTACCAAAAAAAAAAATATTTTTGACTCATCTTATCAAGACAGTCTAAAAAAGTTTTTAAAAAAAACAATTACCCTAAAAGTAAAAAAATAAAAAAAATACATAAGAATTTCAATATCATCCCTATCCATGTAAGTTTTCAAGAAAAAAAATATATTTTTTTTTGAGTAAATTACGCTGACCTCTTCTAAAATTTTGATCAAATATAATTAATTTTATATTTTTAAACAAATTACATTATCCTTCTTTACAATTAAACTGGGTTAACAAAGATGTGTAAAAGATAAAAGTACCCTTACATATTTATCTAAAATTTTGAAGAGATTTTACATTTATTGTCATTTCAATGAACAAATCTATAATGATAAATTTGCCCCTTCTCATTCGAGAAGTGTCCTTCTTAAGTTCCCCAACACTTGTACGGTTAAATGTAATACAAACAATCCTTTTTTCCCTGTACTTTCAACAATTGGATAAGAAACTTTCATGGCAATTCCACAAAGACCTTCCTTCGCAGTAACACCTCATTTTATATATCCATTCTCACCTCAATCAGTGCCCACGAATTCTTAACTAACCAATTCTTTGTCCCGTCGGTGGCCATCTTATATTCGACGGCGGCAACATCGTGGCCAAGGCTCGTCCTGCACGTCCCGACAAAGATGCTGCCGATGTAGAATTGGAAGTCGTATCCGCCAGCGTCAATGGCGACAAAAATCGACTGGTTGGTCACTGCCTACAGTAGAGCCGCCTCGTTGTGTTAGATGTTGAAGAGGTCTACAAAACAAACACGCATACACAAGACACCGAAACTACGTGGCTTAGCTAAACTTAGACTACGTCCACGGAAGAGGAATTTCATTAAATCAAATAAAAATTATAGAGGACCAATCACTCTTCTCTCAGCTCACAACTCTGATAATTTTTCTCTCTATTTTTTGAGTATCTCACTCACTTAATTTCTACACACACTGATGATACATATATATAGCAGAGGAGAGGGGGACAAGATCATTAATGGTAGATGATTTTCTGGCGGCTAATCTTTGACGTTTGTAAAAAAAGTTTCTGCTAAAGTTGGGCGCCCATCCTATGTGACTTTTGTTTGTATCTCATTAATTGATTTTGTCTTCCTTGATTGACACCACGTGGGTGGCTGGCTTAACAAATCACCCCCTCCAACCATGTGATGGCAAATTGGTGACTGCTGATCTGGTGTTGCTCTGCTGTGAATTGACACTATTCTCTAGGCGATTGCACCCCCTATAGGGAGTGCCCGCACCCCCTTGCTGGGGTGTCCTGTAATGATCATCTTCTAGATAGTTTCAGTGGATCTATGAGACCCACTGAATTTGAGCATAGCTCCAACTTCTCTGTGGTCATAGTCTTGGTTAGCATGTCGGTTGGATTTTTGCCTCCTTCAATCTTCTCCAGTGCTAACACTCCATCTTCCAACAATGATTTGATGAAGTGATAACAAAGTCCGATATGCTTGGTTCTTGAATGAAATGCCGAGTTCTTCGCCACATGTATCGCACTTTAGCTGTCACTGTGCAAAAAATTCTTCACCTACTTGAATCCCAGTTCTGCCAACAAACCTTGCAACCAAATCATTTCTTTGCTAGCTTCTGTTACTACCACATACTATGCCTCTATAGTTGATAACACTACAATCTTCTGTATCTGTGATATCCAACTAACTGTAGTAGCACCTACTGTAAAGACATAACCAGTAGTGCTTCTTCTGTGATAAACTTCGCCAACAAAGTATGAGTCTACATAGCCTTATAGTCTCAACTTGCTTTTTCTAAAAGCATAAACACTTATCAACTATCCCTCGAAGATATCTCAATATCCATTTCACAACTTTTCAATGCGCCCTTCCTAGATTAGACATGAACCTGCTGACAGCTCCCACTGCATGGCCAATGTCTGGTTTGATGCATACCATAGCATGCATCAATCTTCCAATAGCTGAGGCATATAGAACCTTCGCCATGAAGTTCTTCTCTTCCTTTGTCTCGGGAGATTGGTCCTTGGATAGTTGAAAGTGACTAGCCAATAGAGTGCTAACAGCTTTAGCATCGCTCATGCTAAACCTCTTCAGGACATGATTGATGTACTCAACCTGAGACAACTGCAAAGTACTCTTCTTCTCGTCTCTGATGATCCTCATCCCAAGTATTTGCTTTGCTGAAACCAAGTCCTTCATCTCAAACTCTCTTAAGAGTTGCTCCTTTAATCTTTTGATCTCCTCCATATCAGGTCCTCCTACTAACATGTCATCAACCAAAAGTAGAAGAATTACATAGCTAGACTTAAACCTCTTGAAATAGCAACAATGGTCAGCGTTGCACTTGTGGTAGCCATTCTTCTATATAAACCCGTCAAACTTCTTATATCACTGCCTTGAGGCCTATTTTAAACCATGTAGGCTCTTCTTTATTCTGCATATAAGATTCTCTTTTCCTTGTTATGAGAATCCTTCGCGTTGTTGCATATAGATCTCCTCTGTTAGGTCACCATGAAGGAAAGAAGTCTTAACGTCTAACTGCTCAAGGTGTAGTCCCTCTGCTGTAACAATGCTTAAAACTGATCGAATGGTAGTCAGTTTCACCACTGGTGAGAAGATGTCGGTGTAGTCAATTTTTTTCTTCTGCTGAAGTCTTTGAGCACTAGTCGTGCCTTGTACCTCTTGAAACCATCATGTTCCTCTTTCACTCGATACGCCCATTTGGTGTGCAGCGCTTTCTTTCTTATGAGTAACTTGGCGAGCTCCCATGTTTTGTTGGAGATAAGAAACTTCATCCCGTCCTTCATTGCAAGCTCCCACTTGCTAAAATTTTTCACCTGACATGCCTCGTCATAGTATTCGGATTCTCCTCCATCAGTGAGTAATAAGTAATTCATGTATTTCTTGTCCGGTACATGAGGTCTAGAAGACCTCTGAGGTACAGGAATAGGCGCTAGTGTATCTGTCTGTGGTGTGCTACTCTGAGCAATGGAATCCTCCGCCTGAGAACTCTCAACTTCCTACTGGGCTACAGTGCTATCTGTTGAATCATTCAGCTCTCAACTGCAAATATGGGATCATCCTCTATTGAATTACTTGAGGATGTTATGTCCCGGCCTTTATACATAACCTTCTTCTTGAATATAACGTCTCTGGATCGGATCATCTTCTTATTTTGGTCATCCCAAATGCAATAACCAAACTCGTCCTCGCCATATCCAATAAGAGTGCATTTTTGTGACCTTAGATCAAGCTTACCCCTGGCATGGTCACTAATATGCACATATGAAACACAATAAAAAAACTCTCGAAGTGTGAAAGTTTTATCTCTTTGCCACTCTATACCTCCTTTGGTATTTTGAACTCTAATGGTACTAATGAATCTCGGTTGATTAAGTAGGCGGCTGTACTGACTGTTTCCATTCAGAACTGCTTCGGTAATTCTGCCTGAATCCTCATGCTTCTTGCTCTTTCTATAAGTGTTTTGTTTATACATTCTACTACGCCATTGTGCTGGGTGCACCTGGAACGATTCTCTCTAATCTGATACCATTGTCATAACAAAACTTCTTGAACTCATTATCTTCATACTCGCCACCATTGTCTGATCTTAGTTTCTTGGTTCTCTGGCCTATCTCATTTTTTACCATAACTTTTCATGTCTTGAATGTATCAAATACATCAGATTTATGCTTCAAAAAATAAACCCATACCTTCTTAGAATGGTCGTCAATGAAAATCACGAAGTATGACTTTTTGCCAATGGATGAGATGGTAGTCGACCCCCATATATCAATGTGGACTAGCTTGAGTCTTTCCTTATTCGGAGTTCTACTACTCATCTTGAAGCTAACCCTCTTCTGCTTCTCTAAGATGCAGGTTTCACAAAGATCGATATTAACTGATTTCAAACCTGGTAGCTTTCCATCCGAGTGCATGATTTTGAGCCCTTTCTGGCTCATATGTCCGAGTATCTGGTGCCATAGATTAGAATATTTCTTTCCTGCAGCAACTGCAACTGTCCTGTAAGCATCTGATGTCATATAAAGAGTTCCTCTCTTCGGACCACATGCAATAGTCAATGCTCCTTTAGAAATCTTCCAACTATCACAACTAAAGGTTGTGAAATAGCCTTCAGTTGTCAATTGCCCCACCAAAACTAAGTTCTTCTTGAGGTCGGGTATGTGTCTGACACCCTTCAATTTTCATGTAGATTCGTTCAACTTGATCTTCATTTCACATGTGCCAGTAATATCACAAGGTTGGTCATCACCAAGATAAACTTTTCCAAGATTACCAGGTACATAATTTTCAAAGAGTTCCATGTGAAAGGTGGCATGAAATGACGCGCCAGAGTCTAACATCAAAGATTCTTCTTTATACTCCAGCGAGCATATCAGGGGGTCATTTGATGCTGAAGTAGAGGCGAGATTTTCTTTCGCCTCCTTTTTTGGATCTTTCTTTGGAGCTTTGCATTGATTTTGGTAATGTCCGACCTTACCACAATTCCAACACTCAACAAACTTTGAGTTGGAATTATTCTGATTCCTAGAGTTATTTTTGTTGTGGTTCTTCAATCTCCCACGGCTCTGTGATCTTCCACTCCAATTTCTCCTATGCGAGTTTCTACCCCTGCTTATTCAGGGTTACTCATGAATTGGTGGTACTGTTTGATTGCATCCTGACCTCATCCGCCATGATCATACTTACAACTTCTTTAAATACTAATTTTGACTTGCCTATTGATTCACTGATTGCAGTAACTGTGCCTTTTCAATTTTGAGGCAGCTAATTGAGAATTAGTAAGGCCCGAATTTTATCATTGAACGTGATGTCAACGGACGCCAATTGGTCTATCACTTCATTAAAGTTATTAAGATGAGCTCTGAAACTCCTACCGTCTGGTATTTTCAGATTAAATAACTTCTTAATAAGATGTACATTATTCGCTGCAGAGGGTTGTTTCGTACATACTATAAAGGGTTGCCACGAAAGACGTCGTTGTCTTCTCGTTCTTGATGTTGAAGGTGATGAATTTTGACAATATTAGTCTGATGGTGCCAAGGGCCTTTCTATCAAGTAATTCCCAATCTGGCTGCTTCAAATCTTCTTGCTTTTCTTGCAAAGGTAAGAACAAATTCTTTTGGTACAAATAATTCTCTATTTGTTTCTTCCAAAATCTAAAATTTTGGAAATATCCTTCTTAGTAGCCATATTAAATCACCAATTTAGAACCTAAAATTGATGAAATAGACTACACCAATGTGTTCGGAACGATCGAATTAGTTGGAAACGACTCTTGAATCAGTTAAATCAAACTTAAAATGCCCAAGATAATCCCTCCAAAAAAATTAGGGATAACGCTTATACAAATGTTGATTGGGCAACAGTGATGATATGGTAGATGACATGGTTGCTGACGTGTCAGATGATGTAGCGCTGGCTGGGTGTTGACGTGGCACTGGATGTGGTGCCTAGGTGGCTGCTGACGCGGCGTGGAGTCACTGCTGATGTAGCGCTGATGCAGTGTTGATGCAAATGAACTATGACCGTCTTCACTGTTCTACGCAAAAAACTAGAGGAGTGCTCTGTTTGTTTTTGTGTAATTTGCAAACACTTTAAAAGGAGTTAGAGGGCTCGTTTCAGCACCGTTTTCAACGTATAATATATTGTTGGGACTCTTCCCGATGAGATCTACACGCCAGTATAACCAAACAATCGTTTCGAAAGACTTTATTTTCGAACAGATTTGATTTTTTGGACAAAAAACCTCTCCAAGAGCTCTTATACCAATTATTAGGTGTTGAAAAGGTTCACAAAACAAGCACACACACACACAAGACACCGGAATTACGTGTTTCGGCTAAACTTCGCCTACGTTCACGGGAGAGAAATTTCACTACATCAAATAAAAATTACAGAGAAGCTGTCTCTTTTCTCTCAGCTCACAACTCTGATAATTTTTCTCTCTACTATCTGAGTATCTCACTCACTTAATTTCCACACACATTGATGATACATATATATAGCAGGGGAGAGGGGGACAAGATCATTAATTGTAGATGATTTTCAGGCGACTAATCTTTGACGTTTGGAAAAAAAATTTCTACTGAAGTTGGGCGCCCATTGTTTGTGACTTTTGTTTATCTCTCATTAATTGATTTTGTCTTCCTTGATTGCCACCACGTGGGTGGCTGGCTTAACACGCTGTTCAACGGCACGTCTTCGTACCTAGTGATCTTGGTGAATGCTAACGGCGCCACCTTCTTGGTGTTGCAAGCGCCATCTTCTTGGTGTTGCAAGCGCCATCCTGTCCGGCGTAAGGGCAATTAGCTTCCATCGTGAGCCTTTTATTTTGCTTAATGAATTCGATGGCACCGTCCATGAGATCGTTGTCGTAGCCCTGGTCGTCACCTCAGACGTCGCAGTCTACGAGCTCTTGCTCGGACAGTGATAGTAGGTTTCTGGTCTTGAAATGGAATTAGTAATCTGTTTTTTATGTTTAAGTTGTTTGGTAATCTGATAAATGGAATATGAAATTAATTTTAACAATTTGTTGTTTATGAAGGTAAGACCGAGAAGTTGAGAAGTTTGAACTTTGAACAAGACCTAAATATATATAGCAGAAACAACTCACAGAGGGGTAAAATTAGAACTAAAACTAACAATACATTGCTACCAGGCTTGTTGCACTAATATAGGGGTAGTTTGGAAAATAAATTCCTTCTGATTGATGATAGCAAACGTTCATGGACGGAACTCTAACGGTTTTGGTGAGTATGTAATGAAATTTTAAATGGTAAGGGAGGCGGTCTGTATTTGACCGAAACCTCAAAGAAGGTCAGTATAATTTATCCTCTTTTTTTGTTTAGGGGGAATTGGGGTGTGATATAAAGGGTTTGTTTATTATTTTGGAAATGATTAGATAAGATAAAATGAATTAATAATATTGAGAGTCCTGTATATTTTTTGATATACCAAGGGATTATAAATGAACTATGTATACATATAAGAAATTTAATTTATATTTGAATAGAGCGGGATAAAGATTGAATAAGTTTTATATTAATAATACCAATGGGACCTTAATATTATTAATATTATGAATGGAGGATTAGTAATTCCTCATTCATCAGATTATCTAGGCTAAATCCCGTAATACAAACGTGAGACTCATAATATTAAGAAATTATTATTTTTGAATAGATCAGTCTTGTCTATTAATTCTATCATTTTCCCTTAATCCCGCAAAACAACAAGGCCAAAGTTCTGTTGGGAGACAATTCAACGCCAAAAAATATATACATGCTCGGTGATCCAGAAAATATATATTTATTAACTTTTAACAATTACAATAGTTTGAAATTACAGAAAAATAAAATAACAGAAATAACAAGAATAGAATTTTCAAATCGAGTACTGCAATCGCAGTTTCCTTAAGAATGATTCACCGCCTACCGAGGGTGTTGTAGGTTTTCCACCGACGTCACTCTCTCAGGATAAAACGGCAACACGATCGTTGGAACACCACCAAAGATCGGCTACGAACGTACTCCGCCTGTCTTTCTCTCTCTTACAGCTTGCAATATAATCTGAGTTGTATATCTCCTTTCTCACTTCTACTGTCTTCTTCTTTTTTGCCTTCTCTGCTCCTTTTTCTTTGAATGAGATGACAGTATTTATAGACCTTTCATTATGGAGGGGGTTACAGAAAAATTAATAACCATGAGTGGTATTGATTTTCAAGATTCAATTGCCATTTGAATGGCCAATTCAATTACAATTGAATTCTGCTATTGAATTCTAAAATTCAATGGCCAATAAATTCACAAAATTCCAATAAGTTCCTTTTTATGGATGACTTTTTATGATGCCCATGGCATTTTATTTGGGTACAAATTTATAAGCATGACCAAACTCCCAGCTCTAGCTTCTATTACAATTTTGTATAAATGTATCTCAATTTTTTTTTAATACTAAATTAAACATGAGACTAAAGTGTAAAGTATTTGAGAAAAAATAATAAAAGAATTTAAAAGTATATTTATAAATAAGTGGAATGAAAATATCAATTTTCATTAAAATAAAAAGAGGCTTTTGATATATGGTCCACGTTTAATATTTCATGCAACATTAGATCTAACAAATTTTTTTTATATTCTTATTAGATTAAATTAAACCAAAATACTCCTACTATTCTAATTACTTATCCTTTCACCTCAACACATTATCCCTCCATCTCTACACTCACATCCCTCTATATCCACTTCCCACGATCGCTAGCGAACTTCAATGACCATCTTTGGCAACTATCGACGAACTTTGGTGCCAGCGACCACCGACGAGCTCTGGCGGCCATCTCTAGTGACCACCAGTGAGCTCTAACCACGATTTCAACGATCAACTCTAACGACTTTTGATTATCAATTTTGGTAACTTTTCAGCAATCAATTTCAGCGACTTCTGACAATAAATTCCAATTCCAATTCATTTTTGATGACTTTTAACGACCAACTTTGACGGCTTTCAACGACCAACTCTAGTGACTACTAAAATTAGAGATAATTTTAACTACTCGTATTAAAAAATAAGTAAACAGAAATAAATTTCACTGGTCGAATACAACAAACAGTGAAATTTTATCTTTAGTGTTCACTTATAATAAAATCAGAAATAATTATATCTTTTTTCATCTAATATAAATTAACATAAATAAAATTCATTGTTCATTGTTCAAACAGTGAAATTTATATACGTGGATTGCCGAAAAAGTTACAAATGGACTGTGGCTGGAATGTGGCTAGAAAATCACTTGAAACCATCAACAGAGAGTCGTCGAAAGTGGCCAAAAAATGGTTGGCGGCGGTGGCCAGAAAAAGATGTTGGCGGCAACTGAAATTGAAAAATGATGATGACGTTGCGAGAATTTGTACCAAATTATTAGAAAATGTGAGTAATAAAAGTAATTTTGTCTATAAAGTCAAGTATTAAATTAGAGTACGTTAAACTTTAAAACTTTTGAAATATTAGACTTTAAGAATTATTAAAAATTAAATAAACTAAATGCACTACAAATAATAAAAATTATACTTATGTCTAATAACTCTTTAAAGAGAGAGACCAGAGGCACACCCCCCGCCACAACTCTGCCAAATCAGGCTCTTTTTAAATAAAAATTTTTAAAAAAATAGGAAGAAACAAAGAGAGGGAAGGACGCCGCACGACCCCCCTCCTTGATGCCACGCCCTCGTCACCTCCGTGGTCGTCACCGTCGCCGTTGTTCATTTCTGTGGTTGCCGCTGCTCACCGCCATTGCGGTGATAGCGGGGTGAGAGTCGGTAGCTGTTAGCGGCGGTAGTAGAGAGCTGATATAGCTATATATATATATATATATATATATAT
>JAOTRH010000022.1:20211669-20228897 GCA_034768845.1 Heliamphora exappendiculata
CGCTATCCAAACATGGGATGACTTGAAGAACAAAGCCCATGCCCAATTTCGCCTGCCCCAATTACCCAAATGGTGAAAAGTATGTACCATGGCCCATAATGGTCTCTATGTACGTAATTCCACTTCCAACTCTAATCTTTTTTTTATCATATATAACCCCATTTAAATCCTCAACTCTAGTCTTCATTGAGATGATCAGTTTTTGGAAAAGACCCATCAAGGTTTCTTTATTTAGAGCCCTTTATTTAGAGCCATTGGCCCCATGTAGGACAGAGAGAGAGAGAGAGAGAGAGAGAGAGAGAGAGAAGGGGGGGGGGGGTGGATAGCACATATTCTTTCCTTGATAATAATGCAAAGGGGCTGGAGGGATAGCTTTGCAGAAGAGTAATTTGACTCTCAAACTACACTAACGTTGCACTTTTCACCATTTAAAATGAATTTTTTAAATTTGAACTATTAATTTTAAATTATATATAATTTTATACAATTTTTATAAGTACATAGCATTTTTTTTAAATGATCCCACAATAATGCATGATTGATCCGAATTGTTCACAAATTTTGAATGACAAAATATAAGAGAAACACAACAGATGGTACAACTCGGTTTACACTATATTACAAGAAATTTTATTACTTAGAGTATTTTGTTGATGAGTACTGTTCACTCATCACCTAGTAACTGAGTACGTCAGTCTAGTCAACTTTGTTAAATATTTTTGAAATTGACTACCTAATAAACACTGTGATCTCTTCATGAGATCAGGGATTGAACTATCGGGACTAGCCAGTCAAACGTCACCTAAAATTTGAAGAGAGAAATTATCCCATGCCTCTATATAAGTAATTCGTTGCTTCAAAAACAATGTATGAGAATAAAAACCTTATTCATTGACTTCTAATTGAATAAGAGGACTAATTTAGGTATTAGATGGTAATCGACAAGGGTCCATCGATGTCAAGTTTTTACTGTTAATCTTTTAGGTTAGATCGAAGAAGACAAATGGGTTGGCCAAGAGGCTGAGGAAATTATTCCCGGTTGGCATCTACTGGATTTCACTCAAGAAAGGTATCACTTGAGATATTATGTAGGTAATACTTTTAATAAATAAAAATATGTGTTAAATATTAAGTGAATTATTTTTAATTTTTATTTATATAATAAAAATAAAGAAAACATTATTTTATATAAAATAATTTTTATAATATTAAATAATATACTATATAAATAATATCATTTACTAAAAAATTAGACAAGGGTGTTTGAAAATGCTACTAATTTTTAATTTTTTTATTATTAATTTTAATTATAAATTATAAATTTTATCAAGCACTCATAATTTCTACTACAATTTATATTTTTAATTTTTTTAATTTAACTACAAATTATAATTTTTTTCATAACACTTGTAACTTATATAATAAATTACAATCTAAGTAATATCTTTTGCCAAATTATATTACAGTATTTTTCACACCACTACCAAAAAAACTCATGACAGTAGCATCCACCAGATTCAGTGGGACCGATCTGAACACATGGCTGATTACTGTGTCAAGAAAGCAATACTAGGTGACCCCTGCCTAGCATATATACCAGGCGCAGTTTAGAAATTAGATGGCATCGCTCGCTACGTCTTTGGAGGTTCCAATTCTTAAATCGCTCGCGCGGCATCGTGCACTCCGCCTCCACCTCCACCTCCTCATCCTCCCCGCTCTCTCTCTCTCTCTCTCTCTCTCTTACTTTTACTTATAACTCTCCATAAACTATACACGCGAAGCAGCACGATGAGTGTTACGATCGAGTCATTCGCACTTACAAACCCTAACCCTACTGCGAGTCTGTTCTCGAAGAAAGCTTCAGTGCAGTTGTGTCCCTCACAGGCATCCCCAACTTCTATACGGTTCGAATCTCTCCGCCGACCTCACAGAATCTCTATTGCGGTTCGCGCCGTTTGTCCGAGGGGGCTTGGCCTTGGCTTGGGGTTATTTCCGCAGCGTCGTCATAGCAACTGGAACCGGTCGGGGTTCGCATTCGCAGCTTCGCACGAGGAATCGGTGAGTTATTGTCTCTACTGCATTGATCTTCACCCTTCTCCTTTCTTATAATTTCGAGAAAAAACTTTTCTTTTCTTTGGGTCTTAAACGGTCGCTTTGTGATGACGTGGCTTGAAAATCTGAGCCCTATGCATTCATTGTGTTTCGATGATACAATACTACTGTTTTTTTTTTTTTTGGTTCACTTGGGAGTAGCTTGAACAAAAAAATTTAGCTTTCGTTTTTATTGGAATTTTCAGTTTCTGACCATGCATCTGCTTTTATTGGGATTTTCAGTTGATGAACCATTTTCCCGAAGAAATGAACATTGTTGGATTGTTTTGCTAGATGTCTTTACCAATAGGAACGACTAGGATTTTGGGATAATCAAAATAAAAGTCATTGGGAGCGTGTGAATGGGATTGAGTGATGATGTTTTTTGAAATTGGTATTCAATCGTGGTAAGTTTTTGGGAAAATGGGATCAAATCACGAAAGGTTACCTGAAAGTTGGGGGAGATGGTTGAACATTTCCGAGTTATAGACAGGTGTGGCTATAATTTTCTCTTTAATTGGAGGAAGTCTGATATTGGGGAAGGAGATGCTTGTTTTCTAATTGAGTAATGATACATCAAGCAACGCTTATGGCTTATATTCTTCTCATTCCGCTTGCATAACATCAACTACACAGTTTGCATCATTCGCGTGGGATTTTTATTTTTATTCTTAAATTCTCTTCTCCTTCTTATGATTACATTCTCAAGTGTATATGTCTTGATGATCTCTTATATGTTTGATTCCTAGAAGCCCACTGAAATTGAATTGGAGGAGGAGAAAAGTGATCTTAAAGTGGAAGCTGAAGAATCAGAAGAAGCATGGAAACAGACGCTAGCCTCTTTCAAAGAACAAGCACTAAAGATGCAGGGTGTGTCACAAGAAGCATATGAGTTGTACTCCAAGAAAGCAATTGTCATTTTAAAAGAAACTTCAGAGCAATTGAAAATTCAAGCAGAAAAGGCAAGTCATGATTTGAGTGTAATTGCGAAGGAAATCAGTGAAGAGGGTAAAGAATACCTGACCACAGCTGCAGAGAAATCCCCTGAACCTGTGAAGGATATCGTTGATACATTTGTTTCGTCAACTGATGATATTAAAGAAATTTCTGAAGTGCGTGACTTTTACCTTGGGATACCATATGGTATGTATAGCATGAATATTTATTCTAGAAATATCCTAAACCTTCTCTCTTCAATGATTTTGTTTATTGATTTATGCTTCTACCAAGTTTTTGTTGTCTTGTATTTATATTAGCCAGAAAATGATACACATTTCTTTCCATTTCAGTAACCCCATTGCTCATGGTTTGCAGGTATCCTTCTTTCAGTTGGTGGCTTTCTCTCCTTCATGCTAACTGGAAGCATTTCTGCTATTAGGTTTGGTGTTATCCTTGGCAGTACTCTTTTGGCTCTAAGTATCTCCAGTCTGAGATCATGGAAAAGAGGAGAGTCATTTCCTCTAGCATTGAAAGGTCAAACAGGTTAGTGCATGGAGGAGTCATCTATTACCTAAACCATGTATCTGTGATAACTGTGACCCATATGGCACTTAGTTGATCATTCAGTTGAATGGCTTCTAAAACAGTTGCAGCCTAACCACAATATGCTTCCCTTGCATCTTTTTGCTCCAGCCATTACATATGCATCAATAAGCACAAGTTTTGAAAGCCTTTATAAAAGCTCATATCAGGAAATTGCTCTTCCTTCTCTAGCCCCTCCTCCTTTCTTTCTCACCTTGCTGCTCCCTTTATTTGGGACTGGGGTGGGTGGGTAGGATTTACTTGTCTGTTGTCACTTGTTCAATAGGAAATTTCTAACTAAAAGGTCAAATGCGAACCTCATGTCCTTCTAATCAATAATCATTGGTCTAGAGTTCATTGGTTGAATTTGATTTCTTTGTTATGATGCTTGTGATTAGTCATCACATTTGAGAATATGCTTACATTTCTAGGCAAGTAGCACATGTGACGTGTGATTTACAGACCGGTCTCCTCAGTCCTTTTGACCTATCATGAGCTTTTCCTCTTCATTGGGTACAAATACGATTCCTGCAACTTGGCATGAGTTCTCAGATATAATGAAGATGATGCCTTAGAATAATCATGCCTTCGTGGGTGAAATTCTACAATGTTCGTTTGGAGCTCGCGAGGATGGTTTAGTTTATGGACACTGGACTCTGGAGTATCTCAAAGCAAGGCATCAAATCATGTTCAAATTGAAATAAATGAAGAGAGTGTGTTTATAATATAAATAGCCTTCGGCTAATGAAGAAAATGTTTTCTTCTTGTAGTTGTATACCTGTTATCCTTGTGGTGGATTTCCAATAGTTGGTGAGTTTGGCTCGATATCTCTTGGTAGATTCCACAGAGTGGTGAGCTTATCCTTTCTTATTAAGCATTAAATTTGCCTTTCTCCTTTTCCTTCTCCCAAAATCCAGTATCATACTGCAAGTATTATTGGGAATCCTTTGTATTTGGGTTAGCCTAACATATTCCTGGAGTTGACCGACCTTTGCCTTGGTGCATATAAAAGTGCCAACAAACAAGGAGATTCCTAGATCCATTGAGATTAATTTGGGCTATGGAGAGCATGAGTTCAATAATCAAAATTGAAACTAATTGGAATCCACATATATTATCCAATTGTGAGATCTATGGATATAACTCTAAAGTCTGTCCTAGATCCTTTTGAGTACCCGAGTTGTGCTAGGCCACCTAGGCTAGAATGGAGGAAGAAAGCAAAGGTGATCAGCAAACATCTGATGTGGACATTGGCAGACACATAACGATTAGAGGAATACTTTCTATTTGCCTACGTTACTACAACCACGATTAAAGCATCCAATGCATACTTTCCAATCCGTGCAATGAGTGAGACTAGATAGAAGAAAATTTTAAAGGAGAATAATGGTAGAAGAATGTAATAAGGGATATAATATGCATCTAATGAGTGAAGAAAATTGGAAAGTAAGCAAATTGGAAAGTAAATTTTAATAGTAGAAGAAAATTGGAAAGTAAGCATCCAATGCATACTTTCCAATCCCTGCAATGAGTGAGACTAGATAGAAGAAAATTTTAAAGGAGAATAATGGTAAAACAATGTAATAAGGGATATAATATGCATCTAATTTCATCTTTATCTCCATGAAATTGACAATGGAAGTTTAGAAAATTAATCAAATTTTTATGTTAAGAAATTCATGTACTTGTATACATTCAAAATCTAAAAACTAAGTCCCCATAAAAATGAACTACATAGTTATATGTTGACATCTTGCTGCCATGTTCATTTTTTACTTGTGTAAAATTTCTTTTTGGCATTTATATGTCTCGTGTCTGGGACCAGGCTACTTAATTCTTAACATATGGCTGCGTTAACAATCAAGGTTTGTGCATGGCTTCTTGGACCATGGGCTAGGGTTTAGGAGGCCTGGCTTTGGGATTTTATTTTTAATAATTCATCCCTCGCATTTCAGACTTATATTCGACATCAATGCTGCAACTGATCTAAAGTGATTTGAAGGTGATTCTTTATTGTTAGTATGCTCCCAACTGACATTTTTGTGGGTGTTATATATAGCAAGAAGCATTCTTATGCTGTATATTTTTTGTTGTTATTATTTACTTGGAGGGTTATTGACGATGGAAGCACATTACACTGGAAGCCTGCATGTTCTTTGTTGTCTGTTGGCAGCATAGTCTTTTTTGATTGACATAAATATGTGGACATGAGTTGCAAATACATTAAGGTTTATGGTCTCACGCCTATTGTTCACTTTTTCATGTGCTATGTTAGTAATTATGGAATGGGTCGTAGAAACCTTTAATCTGAGAAGAATCTGGGAGAAGGCGCAGAATGATTCATCGATGAGATGAAGAGAATCATATGTATATCTTCATGACAATAATGAAAGTAAACATACTGATAATGTTATGGGAAGTTTAATAGCAATACAATTTCTATCAAAAGGTTTTGATTCCCAGATGTAGCCATAGACCTATTGTCCATGCTATGTTACTAATTATGGAATGGGCCGTAGAAACCCTTCATCTGAGAAGAATCTGGGGGAAGGTGCAGAATGATTCATCAGTGAGATGAAGAGAATCACATGTATATATTCATGAAAATAATGAAAGTAAAACATAATTGATGATCTTAGGTAAAAGTTTAATAGCAATACAATTCTTATCAAAAGGTTTTGATTCCTAGATGTAGCCTAAAGCTGGTGTCACTCAAAGTTTATTTCTGTTTAAATTTTAAAATATCTGAAGACTTAGGTTAGTAAAGAACATTTATTGTGAGTGTAGACAATCTCCTGGTATTCACATCTAGGTTAAGTTTGATGCCTTGTTTTTTAACATGTGCGGATTAACCAGTGTCTTGTAATGTTAAAACTAGGGAAATTGGAAATTCAAATTACTTTTTTGAAGTTGCATTTGTTACTTACTTTAATAGTTTAATGTATTATGTCAGTAGAGTATTATTTCAATTCCAGTTGAGATCTAACTTGATTGATTGTACTGTTAATTCTGCAGTGATAGCCAGCATATTATTTTTAAGGGAGACACGCTTGCTGTTTGAAGTAAGACTATCTTGCTATCATTCTCCCACTGTTTTAATAATGCCTTTTCAACAGAACTTAAAATGTGTGATATTTTCTTATGTCTATTTCCTTTCTAAACCACAGAGACCTTCATTTTCCAGCTGCTTTACAGCCCTGTTCAGGTACTTGAGATTCTTTATGCTACTTAACAAGGATGCTATTTAAACCTTTTTTTTAGATATAGGGAGGTTACATGCACCCTTGTACACAGTTTTCCAATCATTTCAGTTTGAACATTCTACGCTGTGTTTTTTATTTTTTGAAATGAACTTGTTGGTCGCCATTTGGGAATCACTTTGAGTCTTATTTCTATCTGTTTCTAGTGCGCTGTGGGAATGGTTTTGTATAGATGGAATAGAAACTGGATTCTGACGAGTTTAATAAACTAAAAATCATGCTCAGTTGAATAAAGCCAAGTAATCCTCTCGTGAGAGAGAGTGAATATAAAGCTTATGTATGTAGATTTTTTTGCCTCAGTGTAGGAAGTTATACAGTTGAAGGCAATTGTTCTTAGTGTTGGTGAATGTCTACTGCAGCCCCATGATTTTCTTGACATGACCCCTGCATACATGATACTTATGACTAATTTATTTGTTCTTTATTTATGATTGCTTCATAGATAGTGTTGGGTAACACTAAAAGATAGTATACTGTTAGGTAAGACTTATTTTATGGTGGGGGGTAACTATATGGTGGAGTTTTTAGTTAGGATTATGGAAGGAAAGGTATTATGTTTAAATGCGGGAAAGTTTGAACTGGATGAAGATGATAGCATACTGCAACTTCCAAAACTAGTTCTGAAACTTCTTTGAAGCACTAGTTGTTGGACAATTGGGAAAAGACTTGTGGGATATCAACATAGTTAGGATTATAGCTATTTCACTGAATCCCTTAAAAGCTAAATAGTTGGACAAAATTTTGGACTAATCTGTCAGAAAGGTTTCCGTAATCAAAGGTGATGCCATGCCATATATGCTTTATGAGGTGTTTAAACTATGCTGTCAAATTGTCAATATTGTCACCTATATGGAAAAGTAATCGATATTGTCATCCATATGGAAAAGCATACGCTCCAGTAATAAATATTTTGGCATACATTGTCTTAAAAACGTGAAGAATGAGGTATTATAAGCATTTTGTGGTTCCATGGTGGTTTTCGGATATCCATATTTCATTGTATGTAGGGGTCTTGCCTCTCTCTCTCTCTCTCTCTCTCTCTCTCTCTCTCTCACACACACACACACACACACACACACACACACACACACACACACACACACACACACACACGCCTGCGCCTGCGCACCCATGTGTACACAACATTTCAGTTCTTGATATTTCAAATTACATGCTCAAAGGCTAAAAAAGTTTGATACCAGAATATGTACTTCAATCCCAAACCTTTGATTCTAACCTTGTCCTGTGCAGTGGTGCAATGGCCGTGTTCTATCTTTATAGGATCACATTGAATGGCGGGCAGATGAACGCATCAAAATTCGACCACGGGACTGATAATTGAGTCTGATAATTGAGTCCTAGTACACTTGTGAGAGATCGACATATTTACAACTGCTAAAGGCTAGATGGAACAGGTTTTGTCTTCGTGTTCATGGAGCATGACATCCCGTCTGATGGAAGTGACACAGCAATGTCTCCTATATTTGAGGTAGAAGACGTATTGGCATATTGGCATAGAAAAGTTTATATTTTAACAAAATAAGCGTTTGTCTGGCATTGTTGGAGAATGGACATTTGGAATTGAAATCCACTATTGTTTTTCGTCAGTCAATAGTATCCAGTGAATGACTTCTTGTAGAATAATTGGGTCACATCTGTCCCTTGGAATGTTGGAAATTTAGGAATGGCGGTTAAATAGAATGTCCTCGTGATGCCGCTTGATGTTCTTTTTTTAACGTACTACTGGTGATTCCCTTCGTTTAGAATGCATTTCCCCTTTGTTTGTTTTGTTTGAGAGTTTGTAAATCGGTCAAGATTTGAATGAGGTATTTTGCTGTGGCTTGTTAAGTATGCAATCAAGTTGTTAAGTATGCAATCAGATGATGTTATACCGACCGTTAACCCGCTTCCAATTCGAGCTTGCTGTAAAATTGACCTTTGGTAAAGGACTTGGCCTTACATACAAAGCCTTTTACAATGTTCAATTATATAAAAATATCCCAAAATTATATAGCAGACAAAAAGAATGAAACACCGCATAGGGAGAGAGACTATATAGATGATTTGTTTGAATGAGGTTATTTTGGGGTTTTGGCAACGAAAAGGGCATGATTTCTCAACATCAACATGAGCAAGACTCTTAATAGTGCGAACAGGGTAGAGTCTGTGGATGGTTCTTCACCTATTTAGTCAGGTTTATTTTTCATACTGTATTTAAAAAAAATGGAAAAAAGACGGTGGACATAGGAAGCGTGACATAGTGAGAGAAAAAAAACTGTTCCGACTTTAAAATTCATCATGCAGTCCCACCCATCGGAAATTTAGCATGTTAGGAGCGTGAGGCACTAGTTTGGATTTATGGATACATAAATATAAACTAGAAGCAGGAAAACAGAAGTGTGTTTGAGAATGATGGGTTGCATTGGGTATTTTAATATTCCATTTTGAGTAGAGCGAGCAACTCATCTGAGCCGTCAGTGTCATTTTCATTCATACACCCATATGCGTATGACCATGGGAGAGAAGGCCATGGTTAGGTACCTCCCCTTGAGCTTGACTATCCAAAGGCATGTACTGCGCCATGATAGCCCGAATCTCAGAGTCCATGTATCTCTGCAAACAATTGAGCTTCAATTAATAAATGCAAAATTTAAATATTCATTAGTAACTATAAAAATTTATAACACATTTTTACAAAAGTGTCTAAACCTTGTATATATCCAATTTTTTTTTAATCAATACATATGTATTATCCTCACGTTTGGGAAAAAGAGAAGGCAAAGAAATAAAAAAATAAGTTGAAAAATGAGAAGTTAACGTACTTAAAGGGTATAGTGTATTTTTATGGGCGCACAAATAAAATAACACAAACAAAAATAAAAATAGATGCAGAATAGAGATATTTTTGCATTTTTATTGGGATGAAAATACAATAATAGGTAAAAAGAAATATAAAAATATAAAAGTACTAGAGGCATTCCTAACTGGTACAATGTTTTCTCTGCCCTTGAATGATGTATAACAAAAATCTGGGAGTATTGGTTAGATTTTAAACTTCTCACAGGCCACCACTCGGACCTTAATTGCCTAATTGGCTCTGCCCCTAGTTCCAATCACATTAAATAACCAAACAAAACCGAGTCTTATGACACTATAAAATGAGATTAGCTATCTAAATCCTTTTTAGTCATTCTCATTACAATAAATACAAGTGAAAAATGATGCAAAAAAACCTGATTTAAGCTCATTCATCCAGTTACTAATAAGGCAAAAAGGATCAAATTTAACCACCCATTTGCAAATCCATTATCGGTGGTTCATTAAGACACCCAAAAGGATCCTTGTGTGCTTGTTTTTCCACTCTCTCCCCACATTGTGCTCCACTTTAAATCATCAAGTTTATTTTTGAACAAATGAAACATTCTCCTTTTGTCCCTAAGATAATTGTTGGCCCCAATGGAGTGTTTTCTGTAAAGTAATCAAACGCATTGGAAGACTTGGAAGCTTCCAAGACCAAAATCTAGACACACCTCAACGGATAGAACAAAAATCCAACAACATGAAGGAACATCCGAACATCTCAAGTGTTGAATGTATCGGAACAATAAAAGAAGCATACCCGGATTCTATGCTTGTAAAGTGCATATCCACCAACTCCAGCAGCAGCTAAACCGAAAATAATGGCCCAAATAAAGCCCCAGCTGAACTCAGTTTTAGCATCTTTACCTGCATTTTCTCAATATAACTTAACTACAGAAAGAAGCAAGGATGACAAGGCAACTAAAAGGTAACTTCAGGTGCAATATATCATATGGAATTCAATTTGTTACTGATTGACAGTCACCCCAAAATTTTATACGGTCATCTTGTAACAGATGTATAATGACAATTATTCGTTGCTATTAACATCACAAAGAGCAGCCTTCAGGTATCGAGACATGCCACCGACTCAACACAACACAATTAGACAAGTTACTAGTTCTTTCAGAAAAAGACTAGAATGATGCTCATACTCACTTATGCATGTGTCATGTTCTCGCATGTACAATAAGTCGCCGTTGCAGCTGCACTCATAACTGCCCCAAGTATTCTTACATTTGCACTCTGGGCATTGGCAGGCCAACTTTTCTTTGCATTCATCAATATCTGGAAGACACGAAGTGAAAAGGATTAAAATGTGCAGGGCTCAGCTTACAAACCTACTAATTTTTATTATCCACAAAAAGGAAACTGTCAACAAGACTACAGGAGAGACTAAACAATTCAGAGAATCCCAGATGTATATTTAACAGTTTTCATTGGCGGGAAAAATTTGCATCAACCTGTTAACCATAAAAGATACAAGAAAACACATAAAAGAAGAAAACAAAATATGATGATCTGAAAAGAAAACAAGAACTTGGCCATGTAGTAGATCCACCAATTAATACCCCAGAATGTGCAACTTGCATAAATTGCCTAAGAAGGAAAAACTGAATGTCGGAAGAATGCCCGCACCAGATTTGAGATAGGCATAGTAAAATAATAGCCCAAGAGACATTTAATTAATCCTTGTAAAACTGCATCATCTTTGTTGTGTGTCATGACATCAACCCATAAAACTAAGAACCAGTGATGTAATACCTTCACAAGCGTTGACTCCATCACCCTTGAATCCTGGTGGACACTTGCAACCCCTTGAATGGTCATCCTGAAAATTCCAATTCCAACTCAAAAGTAAGTGTGAATGGTCATCCTGAAAAGTCCAAGTCCAACTCAAAAGTAAGTGGACGTGGAAAAATATCCCAGAAATTGTTATCTACTCTGACAGTGAGAAGTGTGGGGTTGGGGGTACAGAGAGTGGGGCACACGGTTAAGTATCCAGTGAGATTTACAGTGCAGGCAGAATAGGTCCTGCCATCCTGGGTCATCTTCCAACAGCCTCCATTGTTTATCTTGCACCATAAAGTACCTGAAGCTGTCAAACCAAATATACAGAAAAAATAAGTAAATATAAGCTACAAAATGTGTTGTTTCAAAGTGTAATATGACCCTTTGAGTTGACATCCATCATTCCAACTCAACAACACTGTTATATGTAAAATAGCCAACATATAGATAACATGCATAACGTGAAATAGGTATGGCCACAGGATACTAGTCAAGCATTTCCACTGGGAGAGGCCGCCAAGGGTTCCAACAATTGAAGGCAAACTCTTAAGCACAATGTTTCAAAGAGAGACCATGAATTACGTTGGAGACCATTTGTTAATCTATTTGATGATTCATATTACTTAATATATAGAAGTGGAAAAAACTAAACGCTTCTGACAAATATCATTCCACACACACATGCAAGCATCATACCCCGTAAGTATGAAGGTGCTTTAAGTCTTTAACCAAATAAGAGCATCTCCAATACTGCTAGCCACTTTAAAATAGCTTCATATAACTGGTAGGATGCGGAGATCAATGATCAATATGAATCTCGAGACTGGATGGTTGACCATTCATTGCAACTAGTATTTGGGTGTTTTTCTACTTGAATTGTACAAGATGAGAACGCCATATACGATTCTCAATGGGGGGAATACCTTCTAGCAGAAAAGCCCAACTAACGACAACAATAGAGTGAGAGAATACTATACCAATAAGCTAAACGAAGACCTCCCTCCACAGGGATAAAATACACTAACATAATACGAATAAACACCGCTCTCCTTTCATTCCCAATCGACCAAACGTTCCGAAGGTGTATTGCATACGAAAGACCAATCGGAACATCACAAGGGGTTCATCTTTCTATTAGTAAGCGAGTGGATGTGTATGTAAAAAAGTTGGAAAAATGTACGCAGAAACTTTATGAAACAGTTAAAATATATTATATCTATATTACAAAACAAGGCAGTGTTTGATGAGACAGTTGTCCACGTGGATTATTTAATGGTTGGGATTTATTTAATCCAACGTGGAGTTGTGTTCATGTCTCTCTTGCACTTTTTCTCTTATTTTCTCTCTCCTGACACAATTCTACTCTCCTCCATTGCCGGCTCTTCCTCCTCTTGTGCGCCTCACTCTAAACCATTGATTGGATTAGCCGCTCATCGGAATCAATGATGAGTTTAGCATACTGTTGTGCATTTATTCATGCTATCCAAACCACTGGTGAACTTGATCTTCACCATAGAGACTTTTTTGATTTTTTGTTGTTGTTTTCCTCTTCATTATTTTCCTTTTCCTCTTTGACAATTTTCATTTCTTTTTTCTTTCCTTCTTCGTTTGTGTATTAGTCATGTTTGGCATCTCTCAAAAGTTATTTTTTTATTATAAAAAGTTAGTTTTTAAACTGCAGTGTTTGGTATTTTTAAAAAGTTACTAAATTATTTTTCACATTTGTCTTCAAGAAACAAAAGCATGTACACATCCAAACACTCTAAATTTTTTTGGAGTAAAATGACAATAAACCCTCAATTTAAAAAGTCAACTCTCTTTACAAAAATAAAAAATTATGTCAATATCTCAAATATTACAACTTAAAAACAAAAAATAAATGCATATTAAATAATAAAAAACAAAAAATCAAAAAAGCTACTACAAAAAACTATCCCAAATAATTTAAATTTTTTCCTAAAAAAGCTAAATTTCTTAAAAGTTAAACCTTTTAGCATCCCAAACAGAGCCTTATTATCAAATGCTGGATTGGATCTACCTAAATTGTCATGATATTTTATTTTTCCTTGAAAGTTTTTTTTTAGTCATACCCATTTCAAGACCTCCCACCTTATGCTATCTTTTTTATTTTTTTGAAGTTATTAACAGTATTTTTTTTTATTTGACTTTTTCTTGAATGAATTTATTTTAAATAATTATTTAGTTAATAAATATTGATAACAAATAATGTGATCTGGATTAAACAAGTACGTTTAATTAAAAACTTCAAAAAACACGAAAAAAGATTTTAATGTTTTCCAAATTTGTTTTGGAAACAAATTCCAATTTTTTCATAAACAAAAAGAAATGAACATATAAAGTTGTATTTTGTCCTAAATATTGACACTGGGTTAATTTAGTAAAGTCTTCACATTGTTAAAACTTTATAGCAAATAATTTTTTGAGAATAAAAAATGTCAATAAAAAATAGAATTAATTTACTAAACAAATTAAGAATACTTGAATCCAAAATTTTTAATGCCTAATATTTTTATTTGTAAATTTTATGGAGTGCCGTAGGCACAGGTGATTAACTAGTATTGTAACATACTTTGGCATAAGATGTTATTACTCAATAATGTACTTGAATTAAATAGGATTTAAGGGGAAAGAAATTCTATCTTTTTGCCTTCTCTTTGACAAAAAAAAAGTTATTTTCACTTTACTAAACTAAAAATTGCCAAAAATTATTGCCACAACTAATTCTTAAATGATTTGCCTGCCTCAACTTGTTAGTTTCCATTTCCTATGTTACATGGAAGAACTATAAGTATCGGTTGTCTGTGTGTACTCGTATAGGTTTCAAACCTATACAAGTGGGCGTGTATGTAAAAAGTTGAACATGTGGAAATGACATGAAGCGTGAAAATATATTATGAGTGTGTTTGGTGTTACTTTTCATCATAGTTTATAGTTTCCTACTATTAGTTTCAACAATAAGTTATAATTTTTTTCAAACATTCACAATTTCTACTACAAATTATCGTTACTTTTTCTTCTATAAACAATTGATTTCAGCTATAAGCTAACATTATTTCCAAACACTCACAGCTTCTGCTACAAGTTATAATTATCATTTCTTTAACTTGAATTTATAAGCAATTAGCTTCAGTAACAGCAAACATCACCAATATATTGTAGCATACTTTGGCATAAGATGTTATCACTCTAGATATACTTGAATGAAATGGGAAGTAAGAAAAAAACAAAATTCTAGTTTTCATCCATGTGAGAGGCTAGAAAATTTTCTTCTCTATCAAATGTGAACTTTTTCTTCTTCAATTTGGGAAGGAGCGTTGGAGATGTATCCCATAACGTTTTGTCTTATTCAAGGGACACAGGTACAAGTGGGGGGGAATTGATTTACCTGAAGAGTCCATGTAACAATGGTTGTCTCTTGAGCATTACAGCAAAACTTAGACTTGTTATTTGAATAAATACTAACCTTCACAGTGAGTGTAACCATCACCAACAAACTTTACACCCTGCACAATAGGACATTCACACACTCTCCCTCGGAAAGTATCCTACAAAAAGTTTCTGAATTATCAGAGAAAAAAAACAGAGAGACCAAATTATTTATTGAACAGACAAGAAAAAAATGAAACTGACAAATGGTTACATACCCGGCATGCAGTGATGTTACCAGCCCTATCCTGCCAGCATCCACCATTGTTTTCTAGACACTCGTTTGTTTCTATATCTGCAAAGAAAGTACATGAAAAAAGATAAGTCCAACAATAAAAAAATGCATATAATATACACCGACGGCTATATTGTCAAAGTTAATCATCCACAAAGAATCAGATCCAATGATAAAATATAAGGACTACAATCGCATTTAGCATAGAAGTTTTACAAGGACCCCGGAACTTGGATGGTTTAGGTTGCTCAACTAGTGAAGACAAAAAAGCACTTGGTGTGAAACAAGTTCATCCATTTAACATGCATAAAACACCACACTGGTAGAGACCATTATATCTCAATAGGGGGCGACCAAAGTGTTCAATTTATCTCTTTCAAGTTGGATGCCAAGGATTTGAGTTCAAATAGGTACAACATTATCCACGTTTTCAGGTTCCGGTTGAATATTTTTGCTTCATCAAATAGCTGGTTTTTCTGGTCAAACAAGAGGTTGCTCTAAAAAGTCAAGATTTATTGGGAGTCAAATCAAAGACGCCACTAACAAACCAACCCATTACAATCTATTATTGGATTGACTAATCCTTTATATTGGATTGGGTAAAAGGTCAAATGTTGTGGCAATTCTTCGCAAGGGGATGAATTGAGAGAATTAGAGCTTTGGAATGAATATAAAAAGGTTATAATCCTAGAATTCTGGCTTATAACCTCGAGTTTTTCTACAATGGGAAAGAGTCGTGCAATTGCCAACAAACCAAATTAAGCCTTTGTTCAAATCAATTGAGGTCAGCTACATGAATTCTTTTATGCTATTCTGCTCTGTTAAGGGCCATATCTTCTATTAATTTTAATAGGTTTATATTTTTTCTTAATATAGCATCCCATGTCAATTTAACTCTACCCCTACCCCTAGTGTTTTCATTATTCATGATCTTATCGATTTTTTTTTACTACTGTCTCAATTGGTTTACGTTGTATATGTTCAAAATATCTTAATCTATTTTCTATCAGCTTGTCCCCACTTGGTGTGACCCCTACAATTCTACGAATCTTTTCATTCATAATTTTGTCTTTTTTAATTTTACTACACATCTACCTTAACATTCTCATTTTCGCAACAGTTATCTGATTTATGTGATCTTTCCTAACAGTCCAACATTATGTCCTATAAAAAATCGCGGGTCTAATAGCTGTCCTATAAAATTTTTCTTTTAATATTGTCGGTATCCATCGATTACATAAAATTCCAAAACGGAAAGAGTCATGCAAATTGCCAACAATGGAAGGGAAATAGTTGTAGAGGCGTTTAAGTACAATATAAGAAGACAAGACTTATAATGATGACCTTCGCTTAAACAAATCGCAGGCTCCGTGGTCTCCTGGAAACCCGAACAGATGGCTTTCAAAACTGCGCTCTTGTCCAGCTTACCTAAAACAAGGGAGAAATATACTCCAGAAGCAGGAAAATGGAATCAGACAGTAAATGAAATCATCAAGTATAGTTTCTTAAAACCTCTATACTGTCGGTTATTTATGACAAGAGTCGGCAATATAGTCACGTCCCCGCGTGAGCCTTTGCCAATCTGAAACCAGATATCCATGAAAATAATTGCTATCAACAAAATGCAATAAGATTTTGTTGCCGGAATACAAGGCTACAAGAATGATCAGAAGGATATGCCCTTAGGTTACCTGTGCTTCCTGCTCAGCCTTAAGAACCGGATTCTCTACATCTGCTTCAGGATCTCCAACGCATTTGTCTATTTGCTTGACATCAATCCCTTTTATAGTTTACCAAAGAAACAGTAAGAAAAATTTGTTAGATTATACAATTGGGATCCTAGAAGATCAATGATACTTGTCTGATCATATCCCAACAAATAAGCAGGTACCAAAAAAATTGAGAATGCAAAAAGCTTATTTATGTCATCCTAGTTGCCGTTGAAAAATCAGCCAGGACAAACAAAATCTAAAGCTGCTTACTTCAAAATCCATACATCTACAAGGGCTATTGATTTAAGAACA
>JAOTRH010000022.1:20236317-20256955 GCA_034768845.1 Heliamphora exappendiculata
CATATATAACAATAATATTTATTACAAACTTGAGAATAGAATTAAGTATATTAATATAGGTAACCGATAGAGAACTTAAAGAATAGAATTAAGAGTATTAACATAAATAACCGGTGAAGTATTTAAAACACATTTGAACCTAAGCTTTGTTCGTGTGTGTGTGTATATATATATATATATTAGTGTCTCGGTAGTATATTAGGCGAGGTGAGAACAATAGTATACTGGAGGAGGTGAGAATTGCTCAAGTGAGAGAATTAGGGTAAGAAAGGAAAAAAAATAGAGGGAGAGCGACGTCGCACAGCCCGACTTTCCGCCCACACCGTCGGCCACCTTCGCCAGCCGCCGTTTACGCCACCGCCGTTGCTGGCAATCTCACCAACGCCGTCACTGTCCCACACCACCGGCCTTCGATCATCTCTCTCCCTTGGTTTGGTCTCTCTCTCTCTCCCCCTCGGTGGTGGAGATCACTACCACCCGAACCACCCACCACCGGCCTTCGATCATCTCTCTCCCTTGGTTTGGTCTCTCTCTCTCTCTCCCTCTCGGTGGTGGAGATCACTACCACCCGAACCACCCACCACCACCAGAATCAACCACCACCATCACCGAGGGCACCTAACTTCACCCCTAGTGACCCAAAACCACCACCGGTCCACCATCACGTTAAAACTCACACAACCATCTCGCACCGCCACTGCCACCACCATCCGACACCCTCTGAACCACCATTTTGAGGCCCTAACGCCGCTAGTAAACAGTTTCGATCACCAGAAAACTGTTCCGGTGAACCCGAACCAAAAAATCATCAATTTTGAGAATTTTGTTTTGGCCTAACTTTGGACTACCATAGCTTTCACCTCAAACCTCTGTTTCGACCGCTGTAAGGTTTGTTAGATTCATCTCACCACCACCACCTACGTGTAGCTGCAAACGGTTATTGAAACCAAGATTTGAATTGCTCGAACAGAAGCGTCAAAATTTGACGGAGAAACCCGAACCCAAGCTGCCCAAACTGCACCTGTGCATCGTCTATTGCATGATTGGGTAAATCTAAGCCTCTGTGTGGTTGTTTGTTTTATAAAGTTTTAATACTTGTTTGATTGTTTTATAAAGATAAAATTTAAAAACATAAAAAGAAAATAATTTATAAACAAAATCTAATATAAGCAACAACACATTCTTAACTAAGGATAACATTTTTTTTAGGAAGTTAGATCAAATTTTAAGTTTTAAGAGCATTTGATTAGATTTAAATAATTGAGTTCTAGAAGAATTTATTTATTAAAAAAATTTGAGTTTTATAGTTTTACATTGTAAGATAAGAAATAAATGAAATTGTAAAACAAGTTTTAAAATAAAAAATGTTATAAAGGAAATTTATAAGAAACTTATCTTTAAGTTTAAATAAACGATTTAAGTGAATGTAATTTTAGAGTTTCCAGTTGTCTATAGTAGGATAGTAGCAAGCGCATGGATTTAAAAATAGAAATGAATTATATATAACAAAATTCAACTTAAAACAAATATAAGAAACTCTCTCTTTTCTTAGAAGTTGATGGAATACTAACGCTTGTAAAATAACTAAGGAAAAGCCTAACAAGACAGCATAGGTTAATGTATTAGATGTGTGTCGTAGGAAATGGTAAAGCAAGACTAGCAGCAATAAGCATCCAAGAACTAGATGGAGAGATTTAATATGTAAACACTTAGTTTTTTGGAGAATAAAGCAATAAAAAAAGAAACGAATTTAAGAAAATCCATGCTATGTGATAATGAGACAGCAAACTACATTAAAAGATGGTGACTGCATGTGAGACCCGGAACCTTGTTCTTTTATGTTGTTTATATATTTGTTGTGTTCGTTTCAGTAAATGAATAGTATCGATACATGATTTATGCTTTAAAGTTGTAAAACAACATGTATAAGTGTGTTATACGCTTTTCGGGGTTTGGTAGAGGCTCGTTTGGCTTGCGTTTGGACCAAAAACCTTGTTTTGCTTCACAAACCCGAGACCAAAAATAGTAAGGGAGTTCGGTCGATTGGGCTGTTGAGTTCGGTCGACATAAGTTTTTTTCTTGGGTTCGGTCGACTGAACCGGAAGTTCGATCGACTGAACAGTGGTGGTTCACATTTTTCGAGGTGCTTCAGTCGACTGAAGTGGCCTCCTCAGTCGACTGAACTGCCTTTTGGCGTGTTTATAAGTAGTTTCAGGGGCTGAAATGTTTGGAAAAGCTTTTTCTTTCCATTCTCTCTGCCTTCTCTCTAACTTTGAGGGCCTGGGACTTAGTTTGTTGTTGATTCCTTTGAGGATCCTTGCTATCGGGGTTGAGGGCTTCGCATCCAACTGGTCGAATTCTCATTCTGACGCTGTTCAGTTTTGAGACGTCGAGTTCTTGACTCTATGAGGTAGGATTCTAGACCCTATTGCTGTATAAGGGTGTTTTATGTAATTATATGTGTTTTCACCGGGTAAAAAATACATCAAATGCTATTTTCATGTGTAATCGTAATTTTTGGGTAAAAGTGAGATTTTTACGCATTTTCTCAGTTGTATGCATGTTTTGGGTACGTGGTATCCGTAGTTTTCGAAAGAAGGCTCGAAAACAAGGTGTTTTGTAAAATCGGGTGGAAAACGTCTTTTTGGAGGTTTGGAGCTAACCTGCGGGGTTGAATCTCACCTTTTAAACGTTTTGCTGAAAATAATTTTAGATCTCCATTTTGATGGATTGGATCTCCTTTTATACATGTGTTGTATAAATCATTTTATGAATTTTCGTAGTTGAGTTACGGTGGGTTTTAAAATGTTCTTCATAGATGTATCGTGACAGTGCGTGTGTTGAGTTGGGCTTCCATTCCTCATCGGTGTAAGCCCAGAAACGTGCGCAGAGTAGGTCCCTACATACCTTCGGGTTTATCCCCGTAAATGAGGTTGGTGGGTGCTTAGTGCCCTCGGGTTATGGTCCTATAAACTAAATGGTTGTGTGGGTGCTTAGTGCCCTCGGGTGTGACCCCGTAAACTAAGTCGGTTGTCTCCGTTAATGGTGTTATTGTTGTAACTCTGTTTAGAACTTGTTATTACTAAACCTACGGGTCGAGAGTAATGGACGAGAGTTTATAGTTGTTACCTTTGTCGATGTGGCATAGTCGGTACATAGGACTATATTTACATCTTTCTCCTCGGCTGAGTGGCCTGAGTGGAGCTTACTGTTTTATTTACAGCTTTCCCTTAACTATGGCATGATATCTGTTAGGATGATATGCATAGTTTGAAGGATGAAAAATGTCGGATTTTATGAGATAAAACCTTTTTGAGACTCGTAATAGTCTGACGGAAAACTTATAATTTTGGAAGGAAAATTTTTTTGGCTCCCGTGGTTGAGCCTGTGTGTGTATAATTGCATAGCCTACTTTACAACTTTACTGTCTATGTTCTATTGGGTTTCGGCTCACGGTGTAAAATTTTGCTGTAAAATATTTTTAGGTGAGTATGAGGAGTTGACCTAGTTGCAGAGGTGATGGAATACTTGCTGTAGTTTTTTCTATTTTGTACATGTACTTTTACATTAGCGCCTATTGAGGCTAGTTTTGTACGCCTTTTGGCGATATGTTTATTCATATATGAGATGCATATTTTCGACTTATGAGAGTTGAACTGTGGGAATCTTTTATACAAATGTTGTACATTTTAATTACCAATTGTGAAACCTATTTTCTTAAATGGGTGTTTTGGTGGACTTTCGCGTGATCCGGATGTTTGGGGCGTGACAACTTGGTATAAGAGCTCTAGGTTCGAATACCTATGAGCCATGGGAAAGAGGGTACATCACCTTGTGAGGATGTATGTGTGCTTGATTGCATGTGTTATAGTATTTTCCTAACATAACATGATAACTTGTGGTGTATACGTGGGCATGGAGGTTGGACCTTAGGATTGATTAGTCTTGCCTTCGGGTGTTTGGATTAACATACTTGGGAGCCATTTTAGAGACGCGTTTCGCGGACGTGATTTCTAGCAAGGAATCTGAGTAGGTTGTTCAGAGTGATGAGTCTTTCTTATTGGTTCTCTTCGGTATGTGAGATATGTGATGACATAATATTAAGTGGTTAAGTGTTAGCATGTTTATCTGTCTTACGTTAGCAATAACATGTTGTATGGATTTTTATCCTGTTATGTTATTTTTGTATAGAGTTATGTCCGCGCGGGGAGGACGAGGCCGTGGCCGTGGTTCTAGCCGAAGGGACGTTCCAGTCCTAGATGTTGGGGATACTAATGCATCCCAAGGACCTGTTGCTGAGGGAGATCTGTTGCTTGAGATAGTCGGCCCCATCCGACAACTGGCTGAGGCCTCAAGAGGGAGAGAGACCATACCTGAGTCGAGGGCGACGGTTGCGATGCATGAGTTTTGCCGTCTGGACCCTCCTACCTTTTCTAAGGATCCCAATCCCACGGTTTCCACAGAGTTGTTGGAGCTGGTTACCAGGATTCTGGATTCGCTTCAGATTGAGGAAGATGATCTTCGTGCTCATATGTGGTGGAAGTTCGCCAAGACCACAGTGGTCGGCACTTGGGAGGCATTCACGAAGGTATTTCTAGAGAAATACTTTTTAGCGACTCTGAGGGATCGCTACAGAGAGGACTTTCTATTTCTGACGCAGGGAACGATGATAGTGCTTGAGTACGAGACTGAGTTTACTACCCTGTCTAGGTTTGCATAGGAGATTGTACCTGCTGATGAGTTTCGTGCGAAACGGTTCGATAGGGGTTTAAGACCCGCTATTCGAGACAGAGTGGCAGCGTTCAGGATGCAAGTCTTTACGGAGTAGGTGGAGACTTCTATGAAAGTGGAGGATACTCTGAACGAGACGCTCAGAGACAGGGACAGTAGGGGTCAGTCAGATGGGGGACGTACATAGTTCTAGGGACGCAAGGACGAGTGTCGACGGACATCTGGTCCGAGTTCTCATCCAGTGGGGTTGTATCCGCCACAGTCTTTTACATCCGCTCCACCCGTAGCTTCAATAGGAAGGTCGGATCAGAGAGCGGTTTGCTTGTCATAGATGCCAACGGCCAGGGAATCGTGCAGCAGAGTGCTAGAGTGCAGCGCCTGTACAGGCACAGTCGCAGTCACAGGCTCAGGGAAGAGGGCCGGTGGTATGTTTTGAGTGCGGCCAGTCTGGGCACATCCGTAGGGACTTCCCCGGAGGAGGGAGTGTGCGGAGTACAGCAGGCGCACCAGCTGTTCCATCGGGCTAGAGGAGACAGATGTATTCACAACCTAGAGCTCACACGTCCTGTTTTGGTGATGGAGGAGCTTCAGTGCAGTTGGGCAGGCAGTCGGCGGTGCAAGGCCGCAGTGGGCCAGCAAGAGCTTATGTTCTTACAGATCCTAGTTCATCCAGAGCACCGGTCGTACCCGATGCTGCCGCTACCACCTCCGTGATCAGAGGTACTCTTCTAGTCTTCAGATCATGGGCCAGTGTTCTTATTGACACTGGAGCATCACATTCATTTATATCTTCTGCTTTCGCATCTGCATTGGGGTTGCAAATGGACTGGTTGGGTAGTACCTTAAGTGTAGAGACTCCAGTCAGTGGGAGTGTGACGTTGAGTCTTGTCTGTAGATCCTGTGATTTGGAGGTTGCCGGTCGTTGTTTAGAGCTTAACCTTATCATTCTAGACATGACTGCGTTCGATGTCATCCTAGGGATGGATTGACTGACCACTTATCGTGCCTTTATCGATTGCGATCGACAGAGGGTAACGATTTGTACACCAGCTGGAGATTGCTTTTGCTTTGTGGGAGACCGGGATGAGGGTTTGATGTCTTTGCCCAGTGATGTGAGGAACCAGGGCAACCTGGGTTTCCTTTTCTCAGCTCTCATGTTAGATGAGGAGGTTGGAGTTCGAAAAGAGTTACCACCGGTGGTGTGCAACTACTCAGATGTTTTTCCTGACGATCTATTTGAGTTTCCACCGTGTCATAAGGTAGAGTTCTCTATTGACTTAGTCCTCAGAGCTGCTCCCATATCTATACTGTCCTATCGTTTTGCACCCGCTGAGTTGCGTGAACTCAAGGTACAGTTGCAGGAGTTGTTAGACAGTGGATTTATACGTCCGAGTACTTCTCCATGGGGAGCTCCTACTCTTTTTGCGAAGAAGAATGATGGATCGTTGCGTTTGTGTATCGACTACAGGAAGCTAAATCAGGTGACAGTGAAGAATAGGTACTCGATGTCGAGGATAGATGATTTGTTCGACCAGCTGAAGGGTTCGAGCTGTTTCTCGAAGATTGACTTGTGATCAGGATACCACCAGTTGAGGATTAGGGACGAGGTCATAGTGAAGACTGCTTTTCGAACTCGCTTTGGTCACTACGAGTGTCTAGTCATGCCGATCGGTCTGACGAACGCACCTGCTATGTCCATGAGTTTGATGAACCGGATCTTCCATCCTTATCTGGAAAGTTTTGTAGTGGTATTTGTGGATGATATTCTGATATATTCAGCTACTAGAGAGGCACCCAAGGATCACCTGCGGATCGTACTATATACTTTGAGAGAGCACTGCTTGTACGCGAAGTACGAGAAGTGCGAGTTCTGAATGCCTGAGATGAGATTTTTGGGACATGTAGTGTCTACACACGGGGTAGCTGTGGATTCGTCGAAGACTGATGCTGTGACAGGTTAGAAGCGACCGAAGAGTGTCTTTGAGATTCGTAGTTTTTTAGATTTGGCAGGTTACTACCGACGGTTCATGAAGGACTTTGCTAGACTTGCTGCACCGATGTCGCGTCTGATGTGGAAGGGAGTTGTGTTTGTTTGGAGTGAGTCATGTGAGTCTGCTTTCCAGGAGTTAAAGACGAGGTTGACTAGTCCGCAAATGTTGATCATTCCAGAGCGAGGCTTAGGGTATACGGTGTACTGTGATGCATCACATGATAGTCTTGGATGTGTTTTGATGTAGGAGGGAAGGGTTGTAGCCTACGATTCCCGGCGGTTGAAGACGCACGAGTAGAACTACCCGACACATGATTTGGAGTTGGCAGCTGTGGTCTTCGCCTTGAAGACATGGCGTTACTATCTATACGGTGAGCATTTTAAGGTTTTCTCCAATCACAAGAGCTTAAAATACTTGTTTTCGCAGAAGGATCAGAACTTGTGCCAACGGCGGTGGATGGAGCTGTTGGGAGATTATGATTTTGATTTGCAGTACCATCTAGGGAAGGCCAATGTTGTGGTAGACGCGCTCAGTAGGAGATCTCACGGGTTGTTAGCTTCTGTGGCTATACGTGAGTGGGATATGCTTGTAGATGTTGGGGAGTTTGATTTGTGCCTCAGGGAGATCGCGAAGGGTGCTACTTTGTTCTCTGTAGTTTCACAACCTGCTTTGACAGCATGTGTGCTAGAGGTCCAGTAGACGGATCAAAAGGCTCAAATGATACGAAACTGTGTTGCTAGTGGCAAGGATACAACAGGATGGATTGTGGGTTCTGATCAGAGTCTGAGGTTGGGTGGGAAGTTGTTTGTGCCAGAGTCATGCTGAGCTGATCTTCTACATGAGTGTCACGATTCTCGTCTTACCGTGCATCCTGGAGGCACGAAGATGTACTATGACTTACGTCATCAGTTTTATTAGACGGGAATGAAGAGAGATGTGATCCAGTTTGTTTTTCGATGCCTCACTTGTCAGCAGGTAAAGACGAAGCATCAGAGACTGGCAGGATTGCTACAGTTGTTGCCTATATCAGAGTGGAAGTGGGAGCATGTCACGATGGACTTTGTGTCAAGACTTCCTCGGTCACCTAGAGGATACGACGCCATGTGGGTTGTGATTGATAGGTTGACGAAGTCTTCACATTTTCTCCCCATCCGAGTGAGGGATTCAGTGGAACGACTGAGTAGCTTATATGTCAGAGAGATTGCCCGATTGCTTGGAATGCCAGTGTCTATTGTTTCTGACCGAGACCCGCGCTTCACATCGCGCTTTTAGCAGAGTCTTCAGAAGGCTTTGGGGACGAACTTGATGTTCAGTACTGCTTTTCACCCCTAGATGGATGGTTAGTCTGAGAGGACTATACAGATTTTAGAGGATATGATGGGGTCTTGTGTCCTTGATTTCAGAGGTTCGTAGGAGGATCATCTACCGTTGGCAGAGTTTTCATACAACAACAGCTATTAGTCCAGTATTGAGATGGCATCGTATAAAGCTTTGTATGGTAAACCGCGTAGATTGCCCATGTGTTGGACAGATGTGGGAGAGACCACAGTCTTGGGACCCGACATGGTGCAGAAATGACAGAAAGTTACTGTGATTCGCCAGCGCCTACTGACAGCGCAGAGCCATCAGAAGATTTATGCAGATCAGAGGAGACAACCTTTGGAGTTTGTAGTGGGGGATCATGTGTTCTTGAAGGTCTTACCACATAGAGGTTTGATGAGGTTTGATCGTAGTGGGAAGCTATCACCGTGCTTCATTGGACCATTTGAGATCCTTGACAGGGTTGGAGAGGTTGCTTATCATTTAGTTTTGTCACCTCAGTTAGCATCTGTGCATAACGTGTTTCACGTTTCTATGCTTCGGAGGTATGAGCCGGATCCTTCACACGTGCTAGATTGAGCTGAGTTGCAGATTGACGAGGATGCCACCTATGAAGAGCGTCCAATGAGGATTCTTGATACAAAAGAGCAGGTGTTGCGGGGCAGAACCATTGCTTATGTCAAGGTTTAGTTGCTTCATCGCAGGGCTGAGAAAGCGATATGGGAGCTTGAGTCTGGGATGCGTGCTAGATATCCAGACCTGTTTACCTCGTGACCTTGTAGCGAATTTTGGGGGCAAAATTCCTTAAGGGGGAGAGTTGTGAAACCCGAAACCTTGTTCTTTTATGTTGTTTATATATTTGATGTGCTCGTTTCAGTAAATGAATAGTATCGATGTATGATTTATTCTTTAAAGTTGTAGAACATCATATATAAGTGTGTTAAACACTTTTTGGAGTTTGGTAGATGCTCATTTGGCTTGCGTTTGGACCAAAAATCTTGTTTTGCTTCACAAACTCGAGACCAAAAATAGTAAGGGAGTTCGGTCGACTGAAGTGTTTTTCTTGGGTTCGATCGGCTGAACCAGGAGGTTTGGTCGACTGAACTGTGGCAGTTCACGTTTTTTGAGGAGCTTCAGTCGACTGAAGTGGCCTCCTTAGTTGACAGAACTTCCTTTTTGGCGTGTTTATAAGTAGTTCAAAGGGCTGAATTGTTTAGAAAAGCTTTTTATTCCCATTCTCTCTGCCTTCTCTCTAGCTTTGAAGGCCTAGGGCTTGGTTTGTTGTTGATTCCTTTGAGGATCCTTGCTATCGGAGTCGAGGGCTTCGCATCCAATCGGTCGGATTCTCGTTCTGACATTGTTCCGTTTTGAGACATCAAGTTCTTGACTCTCCGAGGTAGGATTTTAGACCCTACTGCTGTATAAGGGTATTTTTATGTAATTATATGTGTTTTCACCAGGTAAAAAATACATCAAATGCTATTTTCATGTGTAACCGTGATTTTTGGGTAAAAGTGAAATTTTTATGCTTTTTCTCGGTTGTATGTATGTTTTGGGTACGTGATATCCGTAGTTTTCAAAATAAGGTTTGAAAACGAGGTGTTTTGTGAAATCGGGTGAAAAACGTCTTTTTGGAGGTTTGGAGCCAACCCGCAGAGTTGAGTCTCACCTTTTAAACGCTTTGTTGGAAATTATTTTAGATCTCCATTTTGATGGATTGGATCTCCTTTTATATATGTGTTGTATAAATTATTTTATGGATTTTCGTAATTGAGATACGGTGGGTTTTAAAATGTTCTTTATAGATGTACCGTGACAGTGTGTGTTGAGTTGAGCTTCCATTGCTCATCGGTGTAAGTCCGAAAATGTGCGCAAAGTAGATCCCTACGTGCCTTCGGGTTAATCCCCGTAAACGAAGTTGGTGGGTGCTCAGTGCCCTCGGGTTATGGTCCCATAAACTAAGTGGTTGTGTGGGTGCTTAATGCCCTCGGGTGTGACCCCGTAAACTAAGTCGGTTGCCTCCGTTAATGGCGTTATTGTTGTAACTCCGTTTAGAACTTATCATTACTAAACTTACGGGTCGAGAGTAATGGGCGAGAGTTTATAGTTGTTACCTTTTCCGATATGGCAGAGTCGATACATATGACTACATTTATATCTTTCTCCTCGGCTGAGTGGCCTGAGTGGAGCTTACTGTTTTATTTACAGTTTTTCCTTAACTGTGGCATGATATCTGTTAGGATGATATGCATATTTTGAAGGATGAAAAATGTGAGGTTTTATTAGATAAAACCTTTTTGAGACTTGTAATAGTCTGACGAAAAACTTGTAATTTTGAAAGAAAAACATTTTTGGCTCCCGTGGTTGAGCATGTGTGTGTATAATTGCATAGCCTGCTTTATATCTTTACTGTCTATGTTCTATTGGGCTTCGGCTCACAGTGTGAGATTTTGCTGTAAAATCTTTTCAGGTGAGTATGAGGAGTTGACCTAGTTACAGAGGTGATGGAAGACTTACTGTAAATTTTTCTATTTTGTACATGTACTTTTATATGTAGCGCCTGTTAAGGCTGGTTTTGTACGCTTTTTAGCGATATGTTTATTCATGTATGAGATGCATGTTTTTAGTTTATGAGAGTTGAACTGTAGGAATCTTTTATCCAAATGTTATACATTTTAATTATTAACTGTGAAACCTATTTTTTTAAATGGGTGTTTTGGTGGGCTTTCGTGTGACCCGAATATTTGGAACGTGACACTACAACTATGTGATCCACGGTAAAACTAAGGAAATGAAAATGCTAAAAAATGGATAAGGGATTAAATCACAGAAAGGGATTATTATAAAAAATAAAATAAATTAAATTAAATAAATTAAATAAATAAAAGTTTTATTTAGATTTAAGTGAATTCTTATAAAAAAATCACTTGTTAGGTTTGCTGCTAAATTATTTAATATTAAAAGTAGGGTGATAAAATAGATTTGATACTTAATAACTAAAGATATTATAAGAAAGAAATACAAAAGTAAGATAAAATTTGAGTAACCTTTTAATATGTAAACACATAACTAAAATGTCATTTCTTTACGTGTTGCCTAGATTTGGATAATCCTGGACAAGATTGATTGAATAAATTCGGGTAAAACATGTGAGTCTCTGATATCTGAACTAGTTTTTATTTCGCGTATATGCCTGATATGCTACATTGTTGAAGAATGAAAATGAATAATGAAAATAAAAACGAATGATAAAAATGAAAACAAATGAAAATTATGCATGAATGAATGATGGGTTAAACGACGTTCTGGCTACTGGGGGACGATAAGCGTACTAACGAGGCGAGGCAATAAGAGTGGGAGTCCCGGCCAGGTGGTTATAAAGAATGATCATCTTCACCGTATAAAATGTGGGGTCGCTCCCTACCGAATTCTGGTTAACCGTTTGATATATATCATTATAACACTGTGTAATAATTAAGAGTTCATATATCATTGAATGCACACTAGCTGTGCTAATGAATATTGAAACATTTCACGTGACGGATGATGAAATGAAGAAAGTGGTAGCCGAGAAAGAAATTTATGAATTGCATTTTAATTATTGTATCTATTTATAATGTTTGAATGTCGAATGCACTGTTAGAAACTCTAGGAATTTTGAAATAATTTATTGAAAATGTTTATTGGAAATGATTTCTTTTCAATAAATAAGTTACTTTTGTTTCAAAACTAGAATTACCTAAATAAGATCAATGAAAAAGAAAAAAAATTCAATCGACAAAACTTCAAAATGAGGAATGGAAAATAAAGAGAGAATGAGGTATTTAGTGGATTTTGACTAATTGGCCGGTCACAGACGTCATAAATAAAAATGGGTCGTGACACCTCTCCCAAAAAGCCCGGCCTGGTCCTGCTCATTTTTTTTGGGAGTCTGTCGGGCCAATGCCGGGCTTGGCCCACCGGAGCCACGATCGTGTTGGGTCGGGCCAAAATTATACCCCTATCTATAAGGTAACCAACTTCTTTGTTCATGCATGCTAGTGGCAAGTTGCTCACCCTTATCTAAAGTGCCACTTTACTAGGCTCATAATTCATTGCTCTTAGTCTGCTGTCAAAGTCTTCCAGTGTCAGTAAGTTGTTATAAAATGCCCATGGGCCATTGGAAGAGATTCGTAGTTTATCAGTCACACGACTGAACTGGAATAGGAAAATATTCTCCTTTTAGTGTTTTGCATTTGCAACCTTTCGAGATTTTCCACATCCAGCATACGTTGTTCTCATTGCTTCGTAACTGATAGATTTTCTTGTAATTAGTTTTCTCACGAGGCATATTTTGCATGTGGCATCATTGGATCGAGTAATGTTGTGATCTAATATTACCTCTTTTTCCTCATCCATTATCAATACTAGCCCCTTGTTAAAGCCCTAAATAGTTTCTTTTATTTGTTCGATTTTTTTTTCTATCTTTACTCTTGTGTTAAGCTCTCATTGATGGGAGATCTATGCTTACGCTCCAACAAGAGCTAGGTTTCTACAGAGATGAGTTATTACTCACTTCGTTCTTTGAGTTTTCGTTTGAATTGAAAAATTTAGAAAAAAAGTGAAAGATTTGAAATTAAAGAGCTAGTTATAATGTTGTGTGGATAATTTTTAAGAAAAAAAATAAAAATAAATAAAGGGAAAGTGAGTGAAAAAATGGTCCATTTTTAAGAGATTTTTATCCCTCCAAAATTGGGAGGAGACAAAAAGAAAATGAAGAGAATGATACGATTATTTTTATAATATTAATTATAACTTTTTATGTCTATATTGAAAGTAATTGTTTAAGCTAATATTAAAAGGTTATAAAAATAAATAAGTATCAAATACCTCACTTTTCTTTATTAATTAGTATCAAACAAATAAGAGAAAAAATAATACTCTCTTGTATCTCTTGAATAACCAAACAAGAGTATGAATAACTCTCACTATTTTTTATCCATTTCTTTCATAAATAACACTTCACTTCATATCACTTCACTATTTATATCTTTAATCCAAATGAATACTTATTTTATAACTTTTTGCTAACTTTACTTTTATATTTTAATGTCACTTCTTTTAAATGTCACTTCTTTTAAAGTGAATTTGCATGTAAATTTAAGTCAGAGAACGAATGAGAAGAAGTGGATTTGTATAGAAATTAACTTAGTTTCTGTTTGATATCTTTAAAAATTATAATTTTTTAAAAGTTAATTTTTTTAAATAGTTATTTTTTAAGTCATAATATTTAACATTTGTAAAAAAAAATAAATAAATAAATTATATTAGTTTTTTTTTTGAACTTCTCGTTATAGGGTTGCAGGTTTGAAACATATTGTGGGCAATTAGTGGGTAATATTCGTTCTCTCTTTTTCTCTTTCTCATTAGGATAGTGTAGCAAAAAAGCGAATGGATAGAATTATAGAAATTGAATAGGGATTTCAGAGATTGCTAATCAGCAACGAAGCGGAATAGCAGAGGCTCACGACTTTCCTCGACAGCGGTTCTCCTTTGTATGACTTCAGAGCAGCAAGTTTATGCTTAGTTAATCCAGATTTTGGGACCTCAACCTCAACCTCAACCTCATCAAATCTAGGGCTTCTTCACCATGTGTGATGGCGTATCTTCGCCAGCACTCCTTTTACCTTATTCCGGCATTGGATCCCCAAATTCAAGGTTTAGAAGAAGCTGCTCCATACCCAGAGTTGGTCGCACGCTACATATTGTGAGCCGTAATTTGTATGGCGCAAGCTCTGGAAATGGCGGGTATCGCTGTTCACAATTTATCAGTGCTTGTTTCAGATCGAATGAAGCCGAAACGAATACAAAGAAATCGACAAGTTCACTGAAGATCAGTGGAAGTTCAATCCGAATTGCGTCGGGTGAATATGATTTTCACGGGGATCTAGATTTTACGGAGAGAGGAAAAGAGCAAATCGAACTCGAATCGACCCAAAGTGACAGGCGAGAGAAAGAGAAATCGAAAAGGGAAAAGGGAATCAATATTGGTGATGGAACAGACGTGGATGATCGAAGTAACTATGCCACGGCTTCGTCTGCTGTCAATTTTATCGATTTCAACAGTGAGAGAGGAGAAAATAGGGAGGGAAGATTGAAAGATGAGGATTTGGTAGGTGGTGGGGTTGGTTCAAAGTTGGAGGAACCGGAGCAACTCAGTGGCGGGCCAATTACGGCGAGGAAGGGAAGACGGCTCTTGAAGAGATCGAGCATGCTAGCAAAACAAGTCATAAGCATGCAATCCGCTCTCAGCATGGGTTTTGTCTCGCAACTTTGGGTCGACACAGTATCTGTAAGTGTGTGTATACGTCCATTTTCACTTGAAACCACACATCTTCTGATACGTGTACTTGATGAACTAAACATTTTTCGAGCCATATTTACTTGTTGCAATGGAGTGCATTACCTAACACATCTGTTGCTACATGATTTGCAACTCAGTGGCAGAAATTTGAAATGCAGTTTAGCTGATCATCCCCCCCTCATATTGTCAATTGTATGTTAGAATCTGGTAATTCTATGGCGACACTTATGTCTGCTATTGCCTCTCCCCTCCAACCCAAATTCTTCATAGTGGACAGTATCGGTGGCAGAGGTGCGGCCAAACTTGCTTTCTGGGGAACTAGAAAGGTTTTTTCTGGACGATGTTAGTCAGGTAACATTGTTCTCTTCACTTGCCTGTTCTCTCTGTCTCCCTCCCCCTATTCCTCTCTATATGTGCAGCGTGATTGTGTAATATGCCCAGCATAGTTGTCGTCTTTCCATTTAAACGACTGTTATAACTTGAAAAATTAAGATAATACGTTTTAGCAATGTTGACAGATGTATTGGTTCTTTTTTCCAAAAAATAAAAAAGGAAAAAAAATCAAGAATGGTGGCATGAGAACCCCTCAGCCTATTGCCATTTTCCTGTACTTCCTGGGTGAGTGATTAGTATAGAGTTCTTGAACATTACACTCTGCAGTGTGACGGTGAGCTTAAGTGACTCGTTGACGGTGACAGAAATCTTCTTTTATTTGTCATTTCTTTTCCGAACAATGTTGTGATATATCAAAGTTACATGGTATTTTATGTTCTAAGATTCATTTATTCGGGTAAACAATGAGCCAATGACATATATGCATGCCTTGTGTTACTTGAAAATGCTCACTCTTTGGCAAATTACATTTTGGAACACACAGTTTCGAAATAAGGTGCACCTTTGTTTTAAGGGAAAAGCTATTTCTCCCGAAAATTTTTACCGAAATGTTTTACCGAATTTTAGGATAAATATTTATATGTTTTGATTAAGAATAAAAAGATTTTATATATTGTATTTTTTTAAATATATTTTTATAATAAAATCGTTTATTTTGTAGTATTTATTAATTTTATTAATAACATAAAAAATTAAGTTAATTGAATATTTTTAATTACATGATTTGATTGTTTTTGTTTATCATTATTTTTTGTAAAATTATATTACCATTCATTTATATTTCAACAAATGTGATCTACTCACAAAACTATTAATATCTAATTAATTTAATTTTTTATAAAAATAATCTACTTAATAAATATTACATAATAAATAGTTTCGATTGTAAAAATATATAAAAAAAGTCCGAAATAATAAATTAATTACATCCGAAATAAAAAATACTAAGAATATTCTGAGAACATTCTTAATGTGAAAAATACTGAGAACATTCTCAGTGTTAACAACTCTGAGAATATTCTCAGTGTCAACAACTTTGAGAATGTTCTTAATTGTGCGTCTCTAAGAATGTTCTTACTGGTGTGCCGTGGAATGCGGCGTTCGGTAAAATGGAAAAGCAGGTCTGGCTCCTCCACTGCTTGGCCTACTCGTTCGTGCCCGAAGCGTCTATCTTCCAAGTGGGAAAAGGATGTCGATTTTTAGAAGTGTACACAGAGAGTGTGAGCGGAGAACCACCATTGTTGCCACCTGATGGCGCAACGGAAACTGACCCACTGGTGGTGTTCACGGTGGTTCTGGGGTTCATAGCGTCATGGTGGTCTTGGCGGCTTGACTTTAAGAGAGAGAGAGACGGAAGAGAGACCGGCACTATTTGTCAACCTATCATGGTCATCGGAATAGATGGTGGCGTCGAAGCCGACGGAGATAGCGGCGGTGAACGGCGATAGGTGGCGCGCGTGTCGCGCCCTGCGTCTTCTTCCTTCTCTATTGCGTGTTCACCAAAGGTTCCTCCCCTGTGTTGCACACAGCTTATGCTGAAACTTGATCTTCCTCGGAGCAGAATCAAAATTTTCGGTAAAAAATTTCGATAATGGTAGCAGCACTCTTGTTTTAAAAATTGTGAATTTAGCAATTCAAAGCAATTCCCAAGTCTTTCCTACGGCAATATTTTCTATAGGAGAAAAAAATCAAATGCAATAATGTGAAACCTTGAGAAAGTCTTGCTTGACAAAAAAGAAAATGTAAAAGCAATAGGATGTAATACTGAAAATTTCATTTTGTAGATTGATTTGCACTAATTGATTTTCTTAAATAAGCTAAACGTTGCAAAAAAGTCTAAATTAATCAATTACACAAGCAGAAACTAAAGCAACTACAATCACACATGAGATGGTAATTTTTACATTAGAAAATTCCAAACTGGATAAAAACCACGAAACCACTTTGGATCTAGGAAATCAAACACTATATCAAACGTTGGTTACAAAGAAATCTTACAACCTCGACGTTGAACCCACAACCAATGGTAGTAAGTCTATCTTTGCCGAATTTATGTACACCAACTCTTGTGTTTGATTACCGCTGGAACGCACCATCGGATTTCAATGCTGACGGAATCTTCTACCAGACTTCAACACTTGAGAATTTTCTCAAGCGACTTCACGAACCGGAACAGATCGTTGAAGGTTTGAATCCTTGATGATAGACTAGACTACGCAGAAGCTAAAGATTCATCAAGTTGTAAACTAGCTTGCTGCGAGTATATAGAATAATGTAGGAGGCTCTCTGGCAGCCAGATATTATAACTGTATCAAGGAAGCACGAAATATGAAACTCTAGCAGTCCTATTTATAGTCGTCTGTCAAAACCCTAGTCTGTTGATGGCAATTAAAAACTGTTCTCGCCGCTGACCGCTCGAGCTGTCTTTTCGCCGTTCGAGCAGTGAATTCTATGTTGCAGCAGTTTGTTGTAGAGCATGAAATACCGAGAGTCACTTTTGACCGCTCGATGGACCACTCAATCGGTCTGTTAAGCAGTCTGACACTGCTTGCAACTTTTTGACGTTTTCTGTTCATTTTTCGCTGCGCTGCAATATCAAATAACAACTCCAAAAAACAAATGTCAAAATATCAGCGAATAAAATATAAATAATTTAAATAATAATTTGTCACAGATTTGTCAAATTAAAAACGAATTAGACCAAGGTTAAAATTCTTAACAATACTATGCTTTATAGAATGTTTATCGCTGAAAATAAGTACATTCTAATAGTACATTCTAATAGTACATTATATTCCAGAGTATGTGACGTATCACGTTCCCGTTCATGTTCTCATTTCTCATACCATAACGAGTTGCATTCTAGATAAACATAGTACATGGCAATATTTTAGTGTGGCGTTTGTACCCCTGGCTCACTGCCATGTTTCATGTATGGGCATAGTTAAATTTGTAGAGTTCCATCCCTTTTAGACAAGCTTATATGAGTATATCATATATATGAGAAAAGGTATTCCAAATCTTTACAAGTTGTTCTTTGTTATTTTTTTATAGCAACTCCATTGTTCAATCTAATAGAGGATATGATATTGTTTTCACAGGTTGGTGATGTTGTGCTAATCCAGGGTGAGAGTGTGATGGAAAATGAATTGAACATACTTGGACTTGAAACATTGGTACGTCCAATTATTTTTAGTTCTTTGTTGATTTTGCAGATAAAGGTTGCTGGGAGAGAGGGTTGTTGTGTGGGAGAAATTCCTGCGGAATATTTCCCCGTCGCCCCATGCTCATTTTTAACTCATCACTTTATTCTATGTTATGTTGGTATGTAGACTTGTACATGTTAACCCTAAAGCATCAGTATTTTCCACTTTTACAAGTTATCTTTGTCACATATGTCGTCCCGGTGTAGTGCTTTTATGATGCGACCTAATGTTCAGTATCTTAAAAGTTAAAACTGATAACCAGCCTTGAAATTGCATTTTTATAACATGGACATGATATCTCTCATTGTTTCATAAATGATATTATGTTAGACCGATATTTGTTATTGCAAGAAATATGGTTCTCTATCAGATTTGGTGAACTGATATGCTATAATTTGATACATACAAGTACATAACCAAATCAAATCAAACCAAATTAACCCTTTTGTCCTAATTAATTACAGTCAGCTACATGAATCATTTTTCACCATTCTACTGTGTCAATGGAGATCCTTTAAGAAAAAATCTATGTGAGAATACGTGTAACAATTTTATTTGTCTCTATTGTCAAGAAAATTTTTTGCCAAGCCCAAGAAAGGGGAGCAAAAGCTGCAGTTTTTATATACAGGTAATGCCATGCCTCTAATTGATCCTTCATGAAGGGAACTTCTGAACTGCTAGTGTGGTTGTACGGCCTTAATAGACGACTATTTGAATGGTGAGGAGGAAAGTGTACTAAACTGGGATAGGATGGTATTTTGTAGATTCAATTGAGCGGTAAGATCCCACCGCGAAGCAAACAACAACTAAAAAAGAAAAAAAAAGTGAACTACACGATTATTTGTTTTGCAATTATGAGAGAACTCAAGAAGTCAATTTCTAACCCATTATCCTTTAAAACGTCGTTGCATGCATGATTAACACATGCATACTCTTATCCTTAAAATTATTGCTATGGGTTTTATAGACTCTCTACATATTTAATTCCATGATTTTTAGTAAAATATTCTACTTTATCATGGATGCCATTCTCAAAGATCGATTTATGCCTTCCCTTGCATGGGAAGAGAATTGAAATTAATGTGTGCCCATGGAATGTTTTAATGCCCCTTTATCGATTTCATCACCTTGCTTGCATTGTTGTATTCAGTATCCTGTATATCAGTTTTTTTTTGTGTTTAATCAGTGTATTTCTTGTTAGGTAGGATACAATGTAGTAACACCACGTCAGCAAAGCATTGGCAAGGTATGCCTGTGCTCATAACAACATATTCCCATGCACTGACAGTTGATGGATCTTCCTTCCAGAGTCATCTTATCATCTACATCTTATTACATTTTTAGGTGCGAGGATACAATTTTGACATTAACTCAGGAGCTGTAGAATCTCTCGAGCTTGATTCTTTTGGAGTATCCATCATCCCATCAAGTTTGGTAGGTAAAATTTTGCTTGCAGACAGTTATGTAATTTGCCTAGAATCATCCTGACTGGACTAGGCGATTTCCATTTAGTCACTAGTTCCATTTCACAGTAGGGATACATTTGACATGTCCGTTTCCAGGTGAGCACGTTTGCTTTGCTTGTTGAAGATGTGTTGGAAGTTGTATCTGACACTGTTATAGTGCACGAAGCTGCAGCTTCACACATACAAAGGCTAACAAAGGTACTTTCCATGAATCAACTGATGATGGCTTCTAGCTGTAATTTATATATCACTAGATACCATGTCACAAGAACTTGGGTATGATTGTCAAGTGCAAGTTTATGTCTGAAATGAGCGTGACTCGTCTAATTCTCATATTAACAACACTAGAACACAACAAAATATTCATATAACTTAATTTTTTTTTTTTTTTCATTTTCAAGATAAATGGTATTTGCAAGGTTCCATTAAGCATTTTATGCATAATATCAGAGTTATGCATAATTTTATAGTAAACTTGCATTACTAAATATGTTTCTTAAGTGAATGTCTTAGTAAAAATATCGGGCACATATAACATACCCTTATTCATACCCTTAAGTGAGTGTCGAGTACATCTAGAAAAGTCCATGTAATATAAGCTACCAAACATTATTGGTTTAAAATTTGTTATTGATTTAAAACTCGCATGCATGCTTGATTCATGTGCTTGAGCACAAATGAACATATGTAAAAGAGATATTTTTAGTATAACACTCAAAATTGATATTGCTAGCAAAACCTCCTACAATGCACCTGCATGTGTGCGCGTGGACACTCACGCATACATGGAAGCATGGTGTTTCAGGCCATCCAAGTTGCCTCTTGAGTAATTTGTACTAGTCGATGAGAATCATGTATTATCTTTACCTAAAAGAGAAGGAATTAGTGGAACTTCCCAATTGCTGATGGCAGGGTATTTGGGGTTCTCCAAAGTTGGGGAAATTGATTGATGAGATTGATGATTATTCTGACCTCAAAAGACATCCTGTTCAGTTTGATCATAGTGGGGACAGGCAAAGAAGCTTTGGCAGCCGGAAGTTCCACCAAAAAATGAGACGAAGTGCAGATGATTGGGAGCTTCCACTGGATTATTTGTGATATGGTAGGCTCGGGCTCTTCATCCTTTGTATATAATTTAATTTAGATGTGATCTCTCTTTGCTCCACTTCTTGTGTTTGTTCTTTATAT
>JAOTRH010000022.1:20274104-20294662 GCA_034768845.1 Heliamphora exappendiculata
ATTGATTAACTCACTGTGTCCCAAGTTGAAATTGAGGATAAAATTGAATAGCAAATGAATTTGTATAAGAGTATTTTAGTTAATAAGCAAAAAAGTTAAAAAGATAAAAATTATTTAAACAAAAAGATAATAAGCCAAATAAACCTAACAAATTGGAAAAGGTTTTTTTGAAGCTTTAAACCAAAAATCAATATGAAGCTCAAAGCTTCAAATTCAAAGCAAATGAGGCCAAAGTTTCTTTCACAGTTTGAATTTCCTTTTGAAAAAGGGAAAGTCAATGAAAAATATAACATCTGCGCTCAGCAAATAGACGGCCTCCGAGATAAATCAAAGTACACACATTACACACAAGCCGCAAAGCAGCCGGACCCCTGCACCAAAACATATACGCAACAAGCAAGGGTCCAGGGCATGTAGCAGCTACTTAAAGGCGACTTACCTAACATTTTAAAAGACAATAATGCACGTATATAACATTATTTATCTATTATAAAATACATACTATTAATATGATACTCTCAGACTATATATAACAGCTAAAAAAGCACAGGGTATATTTCTCACGTCAAAGTGAGACAATCAAAATGTAAACCACTTCAAATATCTCTCCCTGTCTCGGCATTTTAAGTAGCATCTCATAATGGCTATATAGAAAGCTTTCCACATAAGATAGGGGCCTCATGAGCGATGAAAAACAAAGGAGAACACAATCATGTCCCAGCCTTCCTACGCCCAACCCGAGCAACAAAACCAGCCTTGATTTGAGCTACAGACCTCCCGGAACCACACTGCAAGAGAATGCCAACAATATATTAGAAGAGAAAACGGACCCCGTCTGACATTTGTTTGGCCACCCAACAACCATTTTATAGTTTATCACCAGAATTAACACATGATGTTCCAAAAACTCGTGCAATAATTGAAAATCCAGCCAAGAGCATAAGAATCACCAAAAGTTTGCTTCAAAGTCTCAGATTTTGGTTTATTCTATATTTCAATGCAATTCTGTTTTGGACAAAAATATCACTTCAAGAAAAAACGACAAAAAGAAGACCTATGAGGAGGTGACTGCCCAGCACAAAAATTTAAATCACAGGTGATGCCAGCTCCATTGGGTGGATTCCCTAAGTTAACCAGACAACTGCCTCGATGACTCCGTTCAGCTGGGGTTATGTGGCAATGTGAGGTATCAGGCACCTAGGCAGCCCTATGTACCTGGAACGTAGATACGTGAAATGGGAGTGGGAATGGGAAAATGATACGCTACGTGCTAAATTTAACGTTTTGAAACGAAAGTGTACTATGTTTTGGAACCATACATTTTTACAACGTGAGTCGTGACACTGTATTTGCATTTTACAATGTCGCTACGGCATTCGAGTTTATGGTAACACTGACTAGGGTAACTACACATAACAGTGTATCTTGGGCTTGACATTGATGGCAAAGGTGCCACAAATCAACTTGCACCATTAAAGCCTTCGACGGACAGAAATGTTCCAGGAGAGTGGAGCCCCGAATACACCCACTCAACAAAGTAACTACTACTCAAGTATCACTATCAGTTGGGAGCGTTAAACCCAACCCAAATATCTTCTAGCAGAGCCAGATAGCCCTAAGACTCACCACCACAATGCAAATCCATAAAAGAATTGTCTTCCTCGAGGGCTCTACACTTCCAGCTTTGAAACAGGCCCTTAAAGTAGGCATGCTTTGAAGACTCCCTCACAGGCTCACACCATAACATAACAACGTGACACCGAGTTTATTTCTGCATTTTTCTCATAGGTAACATCAACCGTAATGGATAGGTTATATTGTGAAAACTTAACCAACTTTTCTAGTAAAAAGTTTGTTATTACACTGATGCTCAAACCTTTTTTTTTTTTAAAGGTAGGAAAAAAAGAATGCGCAACATGAAAACAAAATTGTGATGATCAAGCACCACATGCTCACATAGCATATCAAACAAAAAAGTACTGCCACCATACAGATAGATAATATTGACTTTACCTGCTCACATCTGAGAAAGAAGAGACGATTCTCTTTGGAAAGAATTGTATCTGGACTTTTGCAGCCATTGCATATGACGTACTCATCTGTTATCGCAAAGTATTGTTAGGAGAGATTTTGAAAAAGCTGATAGAAAACAGAAAGAAATGTCCCAAAAATTTGCACAAGATTCGCTGCTTGAACACAAGCAACCAACAATAGATTAAGGACATAAGAAGGTTTTCCAAGGTAAAGGCAGACAAACAGTTCCAACTTCCAACAGGTCCATGTGGCAACTATATGTCAGGCAAAGCTGCTTAAGTTACAGGCCTATTTCCCAAATTTAACTGCCGATCTCACATGATAAACAAGAAACTTACTAATGTATCTACGCAGAATCCCTTCAAAGTTTTTAGGAGCAAATCTACCCTTAATAACCAGTCTCTGCTGCCCATCAAGAGATCCACTTGTTCCCATCTCAGCAAGCACGAAAGTCATGACATGCTCTGGCTGCCTATGCATCCTGAAATGGATAAAACAAACCATTTTAATTTTGACAAAAAAAAAAAAATAAATAGTACAACTTTGTGGCCCCCAAGAAATTGCATTTCATCTTCATTCAACGTAAATAAAGGTACAGTTATGGAGTTTTATTTATTTGCTTTTTTCTTTTGGGGGTAGGGGGACACAGAGACAGTAAAATTTACGCATTGTATGACAAGTGAGGACGACACTTCCTCAGATTCTACCTGCAAGCACAAGGCCTGTGCAAAGTTTAAATAAGAAGGCGACATAATATTTAGATCTAGAAGAAGTGAAGACCTTTCAGATTCGCACAGCCACATGTGCCAGCCAAAGGGTATCACCATGTTAAGAAACTAATGATTTTTTCCCCTTGAAGTTTGAAGCAAAATGAGGCCAGATGGATATCAGGCAACGAAGCGGTCAACAAAAATACAAACTCCCATAAAAGGAACTCTGTCGAAGGATAAATATGTGTGACTCAAAGAATATGAGGAACTAAGAACAATTTCATTTGAGAACCTCGTACAATCAATGCCCCTACAAGTACTAAAAAGCCATCTTCAAAAGTTTGAATTAAATTGTTTTCCGGAAAAGAAGAAGCAAACTTGGGGATTTGCTGATGTTGCCAAGAAACAACTGACCCTGTTATTCTTTCACAGAAGCTAATTTTGGCAAGTTAGGGGGAATATTCACCCTCTATTTGAACACAAAATGATAAACATGCAACTAGAACACAAAAGGATAAACAAAGTGCCTGATTTGAAATTACTAACTGATAATACATGCTCAAATGCTATACATGTCATGATAACCAAATGTTCTTTTGGAAAAAAAATTTGGGAGGACAAGCAAGAGTCTGCTGCACAATTTGCAGTTTATAACTTATCCAAAATGAGGACATTGAGGAGTACTGTATTTATGGAAAAGGTGCACATAGTGTCTAAAGAAACAAAAAATTCAAGATATATGGGATTTATATACCCAGCATCAGCAATCAACAAAATGAGAGAATTCTCACTGAAAGACAGACCTAAAGTGCAAATCCCCTTTTTTCCCTGAGATTTTGGTTTGTCTTTTCATAAAAGAAAACCCAAAAGAATTTAAACATACGTCTTGCATAGATCCATAAAATTCACAAAGACAGTCTTCTTTGTGCCTTCTCGAAGAACCTGTGGTGGCCTCATGACAGTTCTACGCCTGTCTCCAGCAAGTTCTGGATTGTTCTCCCGGAGGATATTGAAAACTCTGCCTAGGAGCTGCACACTCGCATGAAGCACATAAAAATAGTAACGCAAGGGGGAAGGAAGGAATAATATAATCACAAGAACATCAAACATACCTCCTCATAGTCATAATCTCGATCACTTCCTTCCCATGGATACAGTTGCTGTAAGACAATTTCTTCCCCTTCTTCATCCTCACCTACAGGCTACAGGATTATTTTTATCTCTAGAACAATGTTTGACACATTTTAAGTGTAATCGTCCGATATAAGCTTGTTATTTTAGCTACTTGTTCAATTAAGACATAAGAATTAAAACTTATTACCATTGAAATCATCTCCATTGTCAACATTTTCGTCATTCAAGGAAACAGTTTCTACCTGCAAGAAGCAGTGTCGAGCAAATAAGAAGCTGCCAGTTTTGTGCTAGAGCAGCAAGCTTCATAACTTACCGGTTTCTTCTTCTTCTTTTTCAAACCAATGAATTCATTTTCAACTCCCTCAGAAACTGCAAAAGAAGAACAAATAAGTTTCCATAAACATTAATGCAATAACATGCATATTACAGGGTTGCAAGTACTTTCCGTAGGATCGATAATTGTTTAGACACATGCGTACAAACGCGAATACTAAAGATATTATTGTATAGAAAGTCTGAGGATATATTCTTGAAAGACATCTTGCACATACTTGAAAGGTTGTCTATGTTCTCGGTCAACTTGTCAGTGGTATCAGCCGCAGCATCCTGGATGACCGGCTTCTTTTTCTTCTTCTTCTTAGTAGGATCAAATGGTGCGATCTGAAATCGGTAATTCGTAATAAAATGAGCTGTGAACAATTAAAAAGACAAAGTAATTTGGATAGCAAGATCAAATTCCATTACAAAAATAGAAGTTAAACATCATGAAAAAGAAGCCCGGCCCCTGGGTCACTCTTAGTGGACCACTGGTAAGGGGACTACCATCTAAATGGTTATGTGCATATCCCCCATTACTGGGTCAAAGCATTGTTCTGAGTGCCACAGAGAATTCAGGAACCTCTATGTACCATCCAAGGTTGTAGCATCAATCTTGGTTATTACTTATTACAGGAAAAGTGCAGTGTATAGAGCTGGCATCCGCCTTATTATTGACTAACCCCGTCTCCCAACCCCCTACTATTTCTTTATTTCTGTCTGTCTTTCTTTCGCTTTCCCCCCTAGCCTATAGACGTAGTATGACTGACTTAACCGAGGATGCCTCCCATATTGCATATGCAGCAGTTCAAAATGCATGCATCGGTGGGATGCCTGCTTGATGGTTGACTCGAATTGGTTGGTTTGGTTCAATGTCGACCAGTTCAGTGTAGGATCCGGGTAGATAGGCAGAGATAGATGGATGTCCAATTGACCGCGATTACCAAAGCAATAACGTTGTGACTACTCCTTCCTCCCGGATTCAAGGTTTAGTTCTTCTTCTTTCCCTATCAGAGTGCTTCCTTCAAGGCTCTTCCTAGAAAAGCCTTAGATATTATCTGGGCGCTGGAACTACGTTACTCATTGTGCCAAGACGCTAACGGCCTAGCCTAAACGACAAAACTAAGAGATACAAATCTCATGAATAAAAGGTCCCAGCTTGTGCTCATGAGATATACTTTGGTCAATTTTCATATAGTTTCCATCGCCAATATAGTCAATATACTTGCGGTGATTATAGCAATGAAGGATGAGAATACATTGCAAAGTGAAAAAGAAGCCCACGAGCCAAAAAAAAAAGGCATACTGTACAGAAATACAATTATATACACATAACAGCCGTGTGAGTGTGTGTGCGCGCATTTATGGAACATTGAGAGAAGACTCACTTCTGGAACATCCTCTTTTGCTTCAACGTAAGCTTCTTCTTCCATGGTTGCTCAAAACCCTAGACGATGAAATCCCCAAATGAATATATGAGCTGAAACGGGTTGAAAAAAAATGAGAGTAATGAAAAAATGCATAATACTTTTTCAAGTTGTGCCAATCATACCTGCAAGGCTGGAAGAAATGCACTGTGTTCAGAGTTTTATGGTTTGTGATTTAGGGTTTATACTTCCTACGGTAAATTTGGTTATTAATAATTGAAAAAAATAATTATTTTTTTTCTTTTTATTTGAATTAATAAAAGAGAAACAAAAATAATTTTTTCACGTGTTGTCTGGATAGACTTTAGTAAGAAAAAACAGTTATTTTATAAAAATAACTTTATTATTATTATTTTTATTATTATTTTTAAATAGATAATTTAGTTAATATAAAAAGTAACCAACTATTTTTTTCCCACAGGTTCTTCAATTTGGAAAAATTTAAAAATAGTAGTATGAATGAATTTCTCTTTCTCTTTGATTCTCTCTATTATTATTAATATTGTACTGTTGATAAAGTAATTGGCAAAATATTTTAAGACGTATCTAAAGACACTATCTTTAGAACGTAATTTACTCATACTACTAAAGTCTACTATTGAGAGGATACAACAAAACTTTTTAAGTTGAAGAACAGCAATCAACAAAATTGATGATTCTTCCCAAAATTATTTTTTTTGAGAAAAATGATTTTTGATATTTGATATGAAAACGGGTTTGAATTTTTTAAAAAGACAAAAAAGTGTCTTTTCGAAAAAGTTACATCTTTTCTTAAAACATTTTCAAAAATATGTTATAAAAAATAATGCCTTTTGGGCAAAAGGCACATTTTTAAGAAATAATCAAAAATGATTATATATTAAATTAATCCGTTTAATCAATTTAATATAAATCGTTGATCAGACGACTCAAAATAAAAAAATTAAACGATTTTTAATAAACTGCGCAATACATGTAAAGGCATGCACAAAAATCTGCGCGATGCGCAATCGTGAATTCATTCACACATGAGCGTATTTCACACTCACACCTCAACCAATCAAATCATAACTAATTATTTCTATTTATAAGCTCAAAGGTTATTCTCTTCCCAACAAATGTGGAACAAATTCCACACACTTTATACAATCAAAATGAGCTTGGCTAAACACGTACCGTATTAGTCGGTATTAGTTGGTACATACCGGTTTAAAATAACACAAGTACGCTAAGATTATATTTGTTTTGAGGATAAAAATTATAAGGTATTTAGTATCCCCTTACTAATAATTAGGGATATAAACGAACCGAACCGAACCGACCCTAATCGAGTTTGGAAATTTTTAAAGTGTTCAAGCTTGCCTCGAACTCGAATAAATTTGATCATTATTGTTTGAGCTCAACTCGTTTAAATACAATTATGTTTGAACTCAGCTCAAACTCGACTCGTATAATTTAAACGAGTTGAATCGAGAACGAGCTCAAATTTGATGTTTTTTTTTATTTACAAGTAAATTTAAAATCTTTTTTTAGAAATATAGTAACAAAGATTTAAGAACTCTTTAAAAAAATAAAAAACTAAATTTAATCAAGAAAAATATCCAATGCATTGTTAATTCTTCATTTTATCTATTCTCATGTTTGGTTATTTTATGAGACACTAAAAATTATAATATTTAATTTTTTGTTTGTAAATTAGAAAACAAAATTTATGCATAAATGACAATAATACGCTGTACAATTGTAACAAAATTAGTATGAATCAAACTAAAAAGTAAACAATTTTTAAAGTAGAAAAAATATAAAAAAATAATTTTTAAAGAAACAAGAAAAATAAATAAATTTTAAAATAAAATAAAAATAAAAAATAGTTAAAACAGAAAAACATATTAAAAACATAATAAAAAACAAAATAGTTAAAAAATAATAAAAAAACAAAACAGTTTATATATATATATATTAAAATAATTAAAAAACAGACATTAAAATAAGAAATAATAAAAAAATAGAAAAATATTAATAAACATATTTCTTTAAAAAAACAACAAACTGTTTTTTTTTTCAAAAAAATGATACACTGTTTTTATAAATAAAAAAATAAATTATTTTTCTAAAATTAATAATAAAAAACTTTTTTACTAATTAAAAACATATAATATTGTTTTAAAAAAATAATAATAATTTTTTTTTACATTTGAGTATGAATTATTCAATTCTAAATTGTCAATTCCACTCCTTATCCTATGATAAAATTATTTCATATTTATGAGATTAAGAATTCATCCCAAATAATATATCTGAACCTATTAATTGTAATTAATCATGGAATACATGATTATCAATTCAATTTTAAATTTTTTACCCTCAAAACAAATTTGTCTAAATATTTAATTTTATACTGATTAAAATATTAATTTGTACTAAATGTATCATTAATATCGACTTGTATTAATAAATACTGAATAAGTACATATTCATAATCATTGAGAAGAATGCATGAGAAATGTAATTACAATATTGGGTCGTGCCTCACTGAATGCATAGAATAAATAAAATAAATAAATTTTTTTCTTTCTTTAGTTAATTATCAAAAACTTCATGGTCACTTAGTAGGAAGCGAAATTAGACTATAATTTTTACTTCCTTTTCTAATTCAAGAAGAATACATGAAACTTTTATCTGGCACAATTCTCAAGTGATAAGAAAAATTTATTGGACGGCAGAGTTATTTAATATTTATAATTGGTGGAATTATAATTAATATGTAAGCAAATTATTAATTATGTCATCAATAATTCCACCCGTAGAATCTTTAATAGCCATGCCCATTTTCACATTTCACTGCTAATTGAATATGGGCCCATCAAAGTTAGGGAGTGTTTGGCAATGCAAGTGCTACTAATGTTTTAATTTTTTATTATTAATTTTAATTATAAATTATAAATTTTTTTAAATATTTATAATTTTTTATACAAATTTTAATTATTATTTTTTTATTTCAGCTATAAAATATAATATTTACTAAATACTTAAAATTTTTATTATAAATTACAATATATAAGTTATTAATTTCAATAATTCAAAACATCACCTTAATTTATAACAGTCCTCGGGGTAGGTTTTTGAAGCCCTATGAAGTGTCAAAATTTTTAAAAACAAGCACACAGAGGTTAGCTAAAGCACAAATATGAAGTAGAAGATAAATTTTTTATTTTTAAGATTATGACGAAAAATTAAATTGAAGGAGAATATACTTCTCATACTTTTAATGAATACCAGAAAAAATAAAAAATAATTCATAAAATTACTCTACCATATTCACTTAAATCAAATAAAATAGTTAAAAGATAAATAAAACTCTAAAAAACATAATGAATGCTATGGTTCTAAACTCGAGAGCACCTAACAAGTTTTGGAGGAAAGAGTGTTTGAGCAATCTTGTCCGCGTGTAATTTATAAAGTAGAATTTCTTTTAAAAAAACTCTTTATAAGCTATGGGTAATTCATGCCCCTAACACTTCATACCTAAAAGTGGAGGTGTCTTCGTAGAGTAATGCTTCTTTAATTAATATTTTTTTTTAATTAATATTATTGCAATTACATTTAGTGATTATATTTAAATTTATCACATGATGTGTTATCTCTATATAGTGATTATGCCATTTTATAAATTCATTATTTATTTTTAAATATCACATATAAAATATCACAATACATAATACACAAATATAAACATCAAAACATAATCACCCTAATATTATTCATTCCGTTTTGTGCTAATAAAGATCTTGCAAATAGACCTCACAATTAGCCCTTATTTCCTTACCCTTCTGTTTGACCAAAATTTGGTTCCTCCCAAATACCCTCCAAAAAATTATAATGAATAATCTTACAGCATCTTCATCAGACAAAGGCCCTGTTTGGGTGAACAATTTATTGCTTATTTATTTATAAGTAAATAAATCAAAACACAAATAAGTTGGTTCGTTTGGATGACACAAATAAATCGTTTCGTTTAAACTTGTTTCGTTTGGATAATTTTTAGCTTATTTGGACTTATTTACTTAAATAAGCTTGGTTCGTTTTGGTGAATTTTGGCTCATTTGCTTAAATAAACTTGATTTATTTGTGTAATTTTTGACTTATTTGGTTTATTGCCTTAAAATTTGACTTATTTGATTCGTTTGGGTAACATAGTTTATTTTTGACTTATAAGCCAAATAAACCAATAAACTGGTTTATCCAAACAGGAAACAATTCAACGTACGTAATAGAATATTAGTCCCACACCTTTGCTGCCAGCTCGCAATCTTAAGAGGTAATGACGAACTGTTTCCTGACAGATCGCATAAACTACATGATGCAGCTCCTCTTTAATAGTTAAGAGGACTAAATTAATTCAGTTGTGTCAATTTTGATTCCAAAAATAAGTTTATTTCGATAATTCAAAACATTCATTTTATTTTGTCGGAGTGTAAATTATTTATGTAAAAAATAAAATTAATAAGACATTGTTAAGCGTACAAATCATATTTTTGTTAAAAAAATAAATATTTTAAAAAAAATATGATTTATTTAGATATTTAGTTATATTCGATAAACTTAATTGGAGATAAACCAATTCTGGATCCAAAATTAGTTATATTACATTTTATTAACTGCTTGACTAGCAAATTCCTCCTTACCGCAAATTTGTTTTAGCTAGATAAGCTTTCAAAGCAAACACCTTTGCTTGGAATTTCTTCAAAGAGCTGTCCAAAATTTCCCGTTTCCATCCTAAAATGCCAGCCTGTGAGGAACTCTCGTTTTCACTCATCTCCAAATGGTAACGCAACTTAGCTGTGAATATCTTTTTTTTGGTATAGTACCAAAACAAAATATCCTATGGGAGCCTAGGGCAAATAGGTATGAAGTGCGTGGGTTAAATTTTATGAGCTCATATAATTATGTTTTAATTTTTATATATTTGAGTTAAGGTAAAATTATAATTATATGAGAATTAAAGTTTTTAAAATCTTCGTATAAATAGAAATTTTAAGAATTCTAGTAAAAGTAGGAAGAATTAATCAAAAAGTAAAAAATATAAAAAGAAAAAAAAAACTGAAAGTATCGTAATGACTTTTGAGTCATGGATAGAGCTGTTAAGAAATGAGTATGGGCGAATGACTCCATTAAATTTTTTAAAATTTTAATTTTTATATTTATATATTTTAATAACTTATATAATTTTTTTTCTTTTGGTTATTATTTTGCCCTTTTCAAAATTTTTTACTTATTTTTATCTTCCATAAAAAAGAAAAATTTACTATTTTTACATTACATATCATGTTTAGCTCTCGGTACCATTTGAAATCTTGAAAGAGTTATTAAGGACTAAGTAATCTACATTGTCAAATTTTATTCAAATTTATCTAATGTTGATGTATGAGGGACTTTTAATCAATTTAAAATTTTTTATCTTAAATGTATGTTTTAGTATTGAATTTTTAAATTTTAAAAAATTAACAAGCTTGCTCACATGATGGTTATGACTATAAAAAAAATTAAAAAATTAAAAAATTAGTCTTAGATTCTTAAAGTGGTGGCGATTTTATTTTTCATTCACAAATAAAATTTTTAACGCGCGAAATTCAATTAAACCCTAAAACAGATAAATTTATACGTGTATTTTCAAAATATGTATAAAATACACAGATAAATTTATCTATCTTGCATAAATAAGCATATAGATAAATTTATTTGTACACTTTATACGTGTTTTGAAAAATGTATAAAAATAAATTTATATATCTTGTATAAATAAGTATACAAATAAATTTATCTGTGTACTTTATACGTGTTTTGAAAAAGTACAATATTTTTTATACAGATAAATTTATCTGCCTATGCAGATAAATTTATCTGTTTATCTGTCTCACATAAAATAAGATAACAGATAAACTTATCTGTATGTATTACATATAAATTTATTTGTTTGTGTTAAATTTATCTGTATTGTAGACAATTGAACATCGCGCATTAAAAATTATTTTTTTAGACTTTTGGCTGAAAATTCTTAAAAAAATACCATATTATTTGTTGTGATCAACTGTAAAGTCAAATTTTATGAATATTTTGATTAATACTTTAATTTAATTATTTTTTACTATTATAAAATACAACAAATTTACATATATGATTAACAACATTTGCCACCACTCAGCTATAAACATGGCTCCTCTTGCTTTGAGTGAAAAAATATAATTGGTTTTAAAGCTCAGATTTTGGGATTTTGGGTGTTGAGTATTTAGATATTTTTAGTATATAATTATAATTTTTACAGTTATAGTGAATTAACTATTTTATCCAAAAAGATAGACAAATTGTGCTCAATAACATAATTTTTTGTATGCTTTTTTTAATGTGCACATAATTGTATTTTCCATTGTGTTTAGAGATGGTGAAAAATCCTAACATGGGAATTTAATACTGAGAGAGTCGAGGATATAACTTTAATGGTGAAGGCTTAGGAATCCATTTACTTCCCCAAATCCATCAACCTTTCCGGCCAACACAGCCGTATTGAATGCTAAAGGCTCTTAAACCCCATCACCCCATCCTCCACACAAATCCTTTGATTCTGCATAAGAAATTCCAACTCTTACAATGAATCTAACTACCATAGCGTTGCAGTTGCTCCCAATAGAACCTACCCACCATGCGGTTAACGTCAAAGCATAAGCAATTGGGGAGTTGAAGGCATAACATATGTTGGTATCTTTCGAGTGCTAGAGTTATAACAAACTCTACTTGAATGAATGAAAAACAAATATAGAAAGAATTAAGAATAAAGAACAAAAATAATACACACAATTTGTGCAGTTTATAAAACTAGAGTTATGTCTACAACTGCTACAAAATTTTACTATAACAAACATATGAAGAAATTACATCCGAATTATAAAATTATGATATATATGTATGTATGTATATATAGCTAGAGTTACAAATTAGTAAAAAAATATCAAAAGTACCTTCAAAAAATTTGTGTCGCTCTATGTAAAATAGTTATTAGATTTCACACAACTAATATTGTGGAACAATTTTGATTACCACTTCTAGTCCTGCCACAGGCAAAAATGTTTTCTTTCAACTATGGAAATGTTTGACAAAGTTATTGCTAATAGTTTTTAATTTTCTGTAACTAATTTTAATTATAAATTATAATTTTTTTTAAATACTCATAACTTGCGACAATGATTTAACTAAAATGGAGAATTCTATTATATATGAACAAATCATGTTTTGTTTTACATAATGAATCATTTCGTTTAAAATAAATAATTTAAGTTTAATTCGTCTATTTATAAATCAAAATATGGTTTATCATATTGCTATTCTTACTTGTAGAGCCAAAGTATGTCTTGTATTCTATATAGTCTATATAATTATTTTTTAATCTATATGTATTTGGGTTGAAGTGGGTTATGAGCCCAATAAGAATCTAAGTTGTATAAGGTTTTATAATTATATGGGTTTATCATTTCTATAATGCACTTATAAATACGATACTTGTAAAAACTCTAGAATTATAGGAGAAAAGTTAAAGATATTAACTGGTAGAGAGAATGAGCAAGGTTATATACTCTTTTACACCTGTCATATTGAAAATTTTCTTACTTATAGACGTAAATTAGTGTTGGCCGAACTACGCAAGTCTTTCGTGTCGATTATTTTTTTTATTTTGAAGTGTGAATATCTATTAAAGTTTGCGTACGAGGATTGGTAATTCAATCCCGATAAGAATACTTGATTAAATTATCTTTTTGCATTGAAATTATTTTTTGACAAATTCTTTTAGATAAATAATTTAAATTATCGTTATGAGTTGATTACAAACTAACAAAATAAAATCCTGAAGAATATGAAGAGTAAAGGTTAAGGTAGCTTCTCCCAAGCTAGGCCTAATCCTTGTTTGACATCTTTGACAGGTTAATTTTTTTAAAAAAGAATAGTTTTTAAGTTAGATTATTTGGCATATCAAAAAAGAAAAAAATCTATACAAATCTTAAATACTTTAATTTTTGTTAAAATAAAATTATTATAATATTTTTAATCAAAAAATCAACTCTAATATCAAAAATAAAAAAAAGTAATTATCATTATTCAAAACACGATAAATTTAAATTAAAAAATAAGCATCATATTTACACATTTTGACAAAAGCCAAAGAAAAATCTTTACATTTTGACAAAAAGCCAAAAAAAAAAAGAAATTTACAATATAAAAAACTATCACAAATAATTTAATTTTTTTCCTTAAAAAACTTCATAGATTGTTAAATTGAGAAACGAGCTCTTATATATGTTGTGATAGTGATAAATGTGTGAATATGAGCGAGATATCAGCTGTCATTCATCTCTATTTTTTTGGTTTTGGATCCCGCGTATACCCACCGCCCCGTCGGGGTCAATTTCTCTCAGGACCACCATCCCTTAAGATTCCCTTAAGACTGTCATTTACGAATCTTAGATGGGTGTACAATAATAATTCAAATCGTTTACTTTATAGATATTATATAGTAGATCATTTATACAAACAATTACTTCGATCAGATATTTAAAAATATAAAAAAAAAATGACAGTTCATTGCACAAAATAGACGATTTTAGTTTGAAATGAATTGTTAAGTTTTTACCGTCCATTTTGCTTATTGAACTACCATTTTTTATATATTTTTGAATTTCTAATCGAAGTAATGTTTTTATATAAATGATCTACTATATAATATTTATAAAATGAATAATTTAAATTATTATTGTAGACCCATCTAAAATCCGTAAACGACAGTGTTGGGAGTCTTGAGGGGGTCTTGAGGGATGGGGTCTTGAGAGGAATTGACCCCCGCCCTGCACCTTACATAAATGGCAAATTAGTAATTTAACTAACGAAAGAAGGATATTTTCGCCAACAAATGTTGCTGCAAATTCATTGAACAAAAAGAGTTATTAATGCAATGCGTTTGCTCAACCAGAAAGATACAAGCTCCCAACTTCTTTCCAATCCGATTTCTCTCATTGCCTTCTCTCCCCCTCTCCCCCCTAATCTGATTCCCTTGTCTCTCTCATTCTTCAGATTTTCAGCTGATTCAGAGCTAGCATTTCAATTTTGTGGAGACACGGCCATCTAAACAAATTGACTGATCTCTTCATAGTATTTTCCCTCAAGGTAGGTAACTGATCTGCTGCATTTCTTCCTTTCTCTCGTCTCTCCGTTAATTCGTAGTTTCCTGGTCTTTGACTATCGAGCTTGTTTGTTCGCTGGATCTGGAGGCTTCGTTGCCGTTTTAAGTTAAGCTCTGTTTTTTGTTATGCATTGTGCTCTATTTTACTTTTGTTAGCTGAGATTTTTAACCTGATTTCATTTTACTTTAAATGCTAAATTGATTCTGATCTTTAATTTTTTGCTGCTACAACTAAGCTTGATCACCAATGTTTCTAGTCACGAGTTTTTTCTTTATTCCTTTCCTTTTTTCCTAACTGAATTTGATTGGACTTTGGGATCTAAGACGAAGTTCCAGTTCCACACACACACACACACACAAACACGCTTGTATAATGTGCACATGGTTATAAGTTTTTGAAAATTGGTTCTCCGATTTCAATTGATTTCAGTGTTTTGGGTAGATTCCCAACATATCTTCGATGACGAACGAGGACAAATATCATTGCTTGCCGATCTTCAGACTTCTGTTCTTGGGCTCTGTGTTGTATTCAATCTCAGCTGCAGATTATGTTCCAACCGATAAAATTCTCCTAAGCTGTGGGGGGCCTCCAGATTCTACTGATACCGATGGTCAGCAATGGACATCAGATAGTGGGTCAAAATTCGCGTCCGCGAGTGGGAATTCGTTGACGTCGACTGCTGCTACCCAAGATCCTTCTGTTCCCGAAGTTCCTTACATGACCGCTAGGATTTTCAAATCCGAGTACACCTATAGCTTTCCTGTGGCTTCTGGCCGTAAATTTGTCCGTCTCTACTTCTATCCTGCTTCTTACTCGGGGCTAAATGCCTCAAACGCCATCTTCTCTGTTACTGCTGGGCCATATACCCTTCTCAAGAACTTCAGTGTGGCCCAAACAAGTCAAGCTCTGAACTACGCTTTTATCGTGAAAGAGTATTCTGTCAATGTACAAAACACAACTTTGAACCTAACTTTCACACCTTCTTTCACTATCCCAAATTCCTATGCCTTCGCAAATGGGATTGAGATAGTTTCAATGCCTGACATCTATAATACTGCCCATGGAACTTCTATGATTGTTGGACAAACTGTAGCTTTTATTATAGACAATGGTACTGCTCTTGAAAATGTTTATAGGTTGAATGTGGGTGGAAATGATATTTCTCCTTCTGGTGATACGGGGTTGTTTAGGTCCTGGTATGACGATTCACCCTACATCTTTGGGGCAGCATTTGGGGTTACAGAGACTACTAGTCCAAATGTTACAATTCAGTATCCATCAGGCATGCCCTCTTATGTTGCACCAGTTGATGTCTATTCCACTGCTAGGTCGATGGGTCCAAATCAGAACATCAACCTAAATTATAATCTAACTTGGATCTTCACAGTGGACTCAGGGTTCTCTTACCTGGTTAGGCTGCATTTCTGTGAGGTTGAACAAAGTATAACTAAAGTTAATCAAAGAGTGTTTGATATATTCCTTAATAATCAAACTGCTCAGAGTGGGGCAGATGTGATTGCTTGGGCAGGACAGAATGGAGTTCCATTTTATAAGGATTTTGTGGTCCTGGTTCCCACTGGAGCTCCTCAGCAGGATCTTTGGCTTGCACTTCATCCAAACACTGCATCGAAGCCTGAATACTATAATGCAATCTTGAATGGAGTGGAGATATTCAAAGTAAATGATACTGTTGGAAATCTTGGGGGTCCTAATCCCATCCCAGCTTCAGAAGTCATAACAGATCCCCCGTCATCTAATCAGCCGTCCAGTTCCAGTCAGTCAAATAATCAAAAAGCAATCATTGGCGGAAGTGTTGGTGGTGGCATTGCTGCAATCCTGCTTCTTGGTTTATTTGTTTGTGTTGTTTCTCGTCGTCGTAGGCAGGGAAAGTACTCAAGTCCAAGTGATGGACCATCTGGGTGGCTCCCTCTTTCTTTATATGGACATTCACACTCTGCAGGCTCTGCAAAGACTAACACCACAGGAAGCCATGCCTCCTCCCTCCCTTCAAACCTTTGCCGCCACTTTTCATTTGCTGAGATCAAGGCTGCCACTAACAATTTCGATGAGGTTCTACTCCTTGGAGTCGGAGGTTTTGGCAAAGTTTACAAGGGAGAAATTGATGGTGGAACAACTAAGGTTGCAATTAAGCGTGGGAACCCCCTCTCTGAGCAAGGTGTGCATGAGTTCCAAACTGAGATAGAAATGCTCTCGAAGCTTCGACATCGCCACCTTGTTTCGCTGATTGGATATTGTGAAGAGAACTGTGAAATGATCCTCGTTTATGATTACATGGCTCACGGAACCCTTCGAGAGCACTTATACAAGACCAATAAGCCTCCGTTGCCATGGAAGCAGAGGCTTGAGATATGCATTGGAGCTGCTCGTGGTTTACACTATCTCCACACTGGCGCCAAGCATACTATTATCCACCGCGATGTCAAGACAACTAACATCCTATTAGACGAGAAGTGGGTGGCAAAGGTTTCTGATTTCGGCTTGTCAAAAACGGGTCCAACATTGGATCATACTCACGTCAGCACAGTCGTAAAGGGTAGTTTTGGGTATTTGGATCCAGAGTACTTCAGGAGGCAGCAGCTCACAGAAAAATCTGATGTTTACTCCTTTGGAGTAGTACTTTTTGAAATTTTGTGCGCTCGGCCGGCCTCAAATCCAACACTTCCAAAGGAGCAAGTGAGTTTGGCAGAGTGGGCTTTACATTGCCGAAAGAAGGGTATTCTGGATCAGATTATCGATCCGTATCTGAAGGGGAAGATCACACCAGAGTGCTTCAAAAAGATTGCTGAGACAGCGATGAAGTGCGTGGCAGATCAGGGGATAGACAGGCCGTCAATGGGCGATGTGCTGTGGAACCTCGAGTTTGCTCTGCAACTGCAGGAGAGTGCGGACGAGAATGGAAGGGGGGTTGGTGGAATGGACATAGAAGAAGAAGGTTCATTTGATGTTGTAGACTGTAAAGGAAAGAACGACCCAGATGCATCAGCCGGTTTTGATAGTAATGTGACGGATTCGAGGAGCAGTGGGATGATGTGTATGAGCATAGGTGGGCGGAGCCTAGCTAGTGAAGATTCTGATGGATTGACTCCAAGTGCCGTGTTCTCACAGATAATGAATCCAAAAGGACGTTGAGAACTTGAGATCCAGGGCTGTGCTGATTAACTCACTGAAGTAAAATTTCTTCACTTATTTAGTGAAGAAATTACACAATCGAGAGACAGAGAGAGTGAAAAACAATTTGTTGTATTCAATTTGTCATTTTGTTTTTGGGTTTTGTGTGAATGCTTCAAGCCTTCAAGTACTTATTTTAATATTATAGGTTGCCGTCTGGGATTAATCAGCTCAGCCGTCGTCCATACGCGAGGAAAAACAAACAATAACAACGGTGAAGTGAATGGGGTCCATGTCTGGGTTGTTATCCAACTTTCAGTTTGAGTATAAATATTATTAGTGTTATCTTAAATTATAGACAATGATAGGAAGAATATCTACATCGCGAGCTGGCAGGACGTGGCGGCCTGGTCGTGGCCGGTGGGCGGAAAGCTGTTTGTTTGCTGTGATTACACGGTTTGAGAGAGCGAGAGAATAGAATATTTGTGGCATCAAACATGTAGTAATGCTCCCTTCAGCGCAATATTCTTGTTTCAATAATAATAATATAATATTAATATGGTGACATGTTTTCGTGACTGTATACAACTAACCATATAGGATATGTGATTGGATTGCTAATCTCATCGACATATTGATTTTTTGTTTGATTGTTTTAAAATAAGTTGGATTATTAATCTTCTTGGATTGTTAATTCCACCAAAATAGAGTATTAATAATAGGTGGTTATTAGCAATCCAGTTCATTTGAACTCCTACTAAAATGACATTATTATTCCTATCGTTTTTATGGTTTCAATGATTTTGAAAAAAAAAATATATTGTATTTATTTAATGTAGAGATAAAATTGAAAGATTATAAATTTAATTCAATTTCATGATTTAATTCATTGTCTATTTCGAAGCATATCAAGAATAAAAAATTAATTCAGCCTTATTTATATTAATCTCATTTTATTGTTAATTTTATTCAATTTACAATGGTTATTAAATAAGCCATTTAAGTATTACATAATGCTCCATTTCAGCATTCTCAAGTGTTTGGTACGATTAAAAATAAAAATTAACGTAAAATATTTTTTAAGTCAATATCTTTTGATCTTTCGACTATTCTAGAAAAACTAGGTCTCTTCTTCATATTGTTAGGCATCTCTTCTAGGCTTTTCATCAATATTGGTTGTTTTTTTTTCTCCACTTTCGTTCTATGATTCTTTTTCGTTTATCTTGTTTCGCTTAAGATCATAGCCTTATTTGGGTGGACCTTATTTATTTGCTTATTGATTTATTTATTTATTAACAAATAAACTAAATTTTATTTAAGTAAGATCATTTAGGTGGCTTGTTGTTTATTTGCTTATTTGACTTATAAGCCACTTCGTTTGGCTTATAAGTCTGCTTATTTAGTTAATTTGTTCATCCAAACGAACTTATTAGACTTATTTTTTTATTTTTTTATTTTTTTATTTTTAACTTATTTAGTTATTCAAACGTCATAATTTATTTTTTTGACTTTTAAATCAAATAAGCTATAAGCAAAATTACCCAAACTGGCCATGTATTTTGTTGTGGGTTGGGGACCGGGGTTGCTGATTTTTTCGCCTTCATTTTTTGGCTTCGTCCCCTTCGGACGATGGAGATCATGATCGTTTGATTACGAGATGAATCGAGATCATCCGTTTGGACGATGGACGCGGATCGGGATGAATCGAGACCATGCGCCTCAGTATAAGATGATTTCATCTTTTCGGCACACCATTTGACTTCTCCCAGTTCAATCGATATCACGCGCCTCAGTAAAAGATGAATGAGATCATTTCACTTTTCCCAGTTCAATTACGGTCTTCGCCTTTTTGTAACTTATGTGGCTTTGTCTGCTTCGTTGATTTGAGGGAAGTTTGGTCATTTGGATACTCTCTCCTTTTGTTGATTCGCAGACATCTTTTCCTCTTCTTGAGATGCCTTCTCTTTTCCTTTTCTTGAGATGTCTTCTTTCTCCTTTGAGTTCTCATCTAATAATTAGGGTTTTTCTCTCTCCTAATTGATGTTTGAGAGCTAATCTCCTGTTCTTTCATGGCTTCTGATTATTAGATCTTATCAAGCCGGTTCTGTGTTCAGTATTAGGTTGATTCCTTCGATCTTCGCTTTATTAATTCTTGCTCTATGGTCTCACATCATTTCTCTCCTTGAGTGAATGAGGAACGGCAACGTTACTTCGCGGACAATGTCAATCAGATCTGGTATTTATTCACCCTCCCAATATGGTCCCAACTTCCGTATGTGACTGCAGAATTTTGTTATCTTATTTGATTGTCTTTGAGTTATTGCAGATTGATCAGCCTTAAAATGAAGATTTTGAGCTTTCTACAAAGCTGGATGTTGCTTTTGGGAAAATTCAATTGGTATTGTTTCATGTATCCCCATTACTCAGTTGTTTGCTTTTCATTCTATTCACAAAGAAAGTATCTATTTCTCATGCACGCAGACAAGGGATCACATGATTAACCAAACAAAACAAAAAAATCAGACCATGAGTTCAAATCATGAAATATTTCACAATTGGAAACAAATATGATCCTCTGTTCATGTCGCTTGCATGGGCATTGGCAA
>JAOTRH010000022.1:20297485-20309985 GCA_034768845.1 Heliamphora exappendiculata
ACAACGTCCCCCCCCCCCCCCACCCAAAAAAAGAAGAAGAAAAAGTACCGATCATTAATTTAATTTTCGTTTGGTAGCTGAGAAAACGTAGGAAACTGAAGGAGAAAAAATAAGCTCAGTTCTGCCAAGTTTTTGGTTAAACTTTAAAAAATAATATCTGTGTTTTTCCTTTGGTTTTTCCGAGTAACCAAACAAAGTGCACAATGTTATTTTGCTCACCATGCACGAGGATTTGAGTTCCTTCAATCGATACAACCTATCGACCTCAATTTCAAGCTGCTTCTGGACTTCCCCTCTCCTAACTAGCTCCTTCATATTCGTCTGCAGCACCAAATCCCTCTCTCTCAGCATCTTCTCAGTCTTCTCCTTGTCCACTTTCAGTCGTTCGAGCTTCTGGCGGATCGCGCTGAGCTCCTCTGCCAGGGACACGTCGAGTGATTCAATCTTCGTCGGAGTGGCATAGACCAGATGAGGATTCTCCTTGTTCGAATCGTCCATCAGTGAGATCTCCATCCATTCCGGCTTCGGCTTCGGGTTTATTTGGTTGTTGATCGGAAGATTGACCGGAAAATTCCTCGATTGCAGTGGTTTGCGACCGCTTTTTGGCTGTTGGATCTGATTACTTACTCGGGGAGAATGAGCTTTCAGCATTTCTTGGTTCTACCCGAGAGAGAGAGAGAGAGAGAGAGAGAGAGAGAGAGAGTGGCCGCGATTTGAATTTGAAAGGAGACAGGCGGTTAGGCTAAACATATACATGTCAGTCACACTTTCGTTAAAAAAAAAATTTTCTATTTTGGATCGTTAAAGAGCCAAAAAATAAGAAATTTAATTAAAAAATACAAAAAATTCACTAAAATGAAAACAAATAACATGAAATTTAGCTGGTTAATTTATTTTGACTTTTTTTAATTATTATTTTTTTAAAAAAAATTGATTAAAAAAATTATTTTTTATTAGTACTAATAAAAAAATTAAAAATTATAATTATTTAACTAAACCATAAAAAAATTTATTAAAAATAAAAACAAATTAAATAATAAATAAATAAATAAATTATTATTCCAAACCTGGCTACATTTATCTAACTTTTTAAACATTCATAAAATAAAAAATAAAATATTTTAGAAAGCTAAAAGCAAACAACATCACATCAAATAAATATTGTTTTTTAGTTTTTTTTTAAAATATAAGTGACATTTTAAAAATTAAGAGTATTATAATTATTATAATTAAAATACTGTTTCACTTTATCTAGCCTAGAGTGGATTCCCCTCGTTCCCTGATCACTGCGTTCATAGTTACCCCCACTTTAATTTGAATAGTTTGCAATATTTTTTTTTCTGGCTAAATTACATTGATCCCATGAGGTTTTTAATAAAAATACTAATTACTCTTGTAATTTCAAAAATTATATTAATACATTTTTATATTTAATTTTAACATTAAATCAATTCAATTCCGTTAAAATTAACAGAATTCATTCCAAAATCACCATCAATACCACCCTAACCCGAAATCACCCCAGAAATCACTCCCAACCCACCTAAAAACCACCCTTCCAAACCACCCTCCAAAATCACCCCCAAACCCTCTCTCTCTCTCTCTATCTCTCTCTCTCTCTCAAACCGCCACCACCACACCCCCAAACCCTTCTCCCGCCACCGCCACACTCCCAAATCTCTGGTCTGCCACCGCCGCCACACCCCTAAATCCAGTTCGTCGCCCGAGTCCACTCATTCTTGGTTCGATGCAATTGGATAAATTTCAGGCTGAGTTCGCGTACACGTCGATGCTCGATAATCCAAAATACCTATATTTTCACAGTGGCAGACTCGAAGCGATGTCGATCGGAAAGTAGAGGATTGCGGCACCGGAGAGCTTGAAAAGGGTTGATAGCGGCGGGAACGGTGGAATGGTGGTGGATTCTAGGACTACGTTTACCATTTTGCCTTCGGAACTGTATGAATCAGTGGTGGGTGATGAGGGAAAGTGAAAGATGAAGGTTGGTTGCGTGATGCTGATGAACGGCGGTGATGATGCGGATGAAAGTGGGAGGCGTCCGCCGCCACCGCCACACCCCCAAACCCTTATATATATATATATATATATATATATATATGTGTGTGTGTGTGTGTGTGTGTGTGTGTGTGTGTGTGTGTGTGTTAGTTACAGAGAGAGAGAGATGACCGGCGCTAGCGCCGCCGACCCCCACATCAACTCTGTCGCTCGCCGCCGACCGCCAACCCCCACACCACCAACCACCACCGTCTCTCTTTATCTTGCTCTCTGCTCTCTGCCCTCTCTCTCCCTCTGCTGTCTCTCTCTCTCGCGGCGGTGGCGGGAGAAGGGTTTGGGGGTGTGATGGCGGCGGCAGCAAACCAGAGGTTTGGGGGTGTGGCGGTGGCGAGAGAAGGGTTTGGGGTGTGACGGTTTAGAAGAGAGCAGAGAGAGAGAGAGAGAGAGAGAGAGAGAGAGAGAGAGAGAGAGAGAGAGAGAGGGGGAGGGTTTTGGGGTGATTTTCAGGTGGGTTGAAGGTGGTTTTGGGGGTAATTTCAAACTAGGGTAGTATTAAAGGTGATTTTGGGATGAATTTCATTAATTTCAACGAAATTGAATTGATTTAATGTTAAAATCAAATCTGATGAGGTGTTAGTGCAATTTTTGAAACTACATGAGTGGTCAGTATTTTTGTCAAAAACCTCAAAAGGTTAGTGTAATTTACTCTATTTTTTTGTGTGCAAATTTGAATGGCTTAATCTCATATATTTTTTGTGCAACACATTTGGAGCTGCTGGACCGTACATACACCAAAATTTCATTTACATAAAATTCTGCCCATTCTCATCCATTGCCGTGGGTCCGCTCTCTATGTGGAATGGAAAAGAGGGAGAAAAAAAATTGGCACCCCATTTATTTTGATAAAAAATATTTTTTTAAAAATAATTCTTATGTATTTAATTACGATTTAGAAAATAATTATACTAATAAATATAGTAATGTTATAATTAATGGCAATAATAGTGATAGAAATAATGACAACAGTGATGACAGTGACCTCCTGACCCTGAACCTAAACTCCAAACCCCCGACTCTAACTTAAGACTCGGTAAAAGAGAGGTAGTCCTTCCATTGCCCATAATCCTCGCCAATGCAGATGAATGTGGGCTTTGATCTCAGGGCTGACTTCATTTTCCATGCTCTTTAATTTGAGAAAACCTGTCAATCAGTATTGGAGATAAACTTCATTTTCTATGGGAAGCAAATTTAAGTCCTTTACTTTTCTTCTCATCCCCCTAGGCCCTATCTTATAGTTCATGTGAGATGCTTCTGAGTGCCAACCCAATGTACACCATGTCTTGCTTGAGGCAGGGGGAAACAAAAGGATGGTTTTTAAGTTTTTTTTTTTTGGGTAGGTGAACGCGTGGAATATGGAGTTTTCTTGAGCTAATGTGTGAACTCGTGATCAGATGTGTTCTGTAAAAAAAAAAATGAATGTTAACTCCTGCAAGAACTAATTACTGGGGATCAGATTAATGAATCTTATAAACAATCCCTGATACTTGATTTTTTGGTGGCTTGTAATTGGCGGAGGAAGTCTCGCACAGTTGATGCACGAGACAAAGTTGTGAATTAGTTTTGAGGATATGTTCCAAGTAGAATTGTCCTCATTTTAAAATTTAGTGTAGCAAAGGCTCCATATTATCTGGGTATGAACAGTTTCAAATAGTACTGATAAGCCATGCATCAATAGCACTTATTGCCGTTCAAACAATCTATCATTTAAGCATCAATAGCTTCCATTCTTTTATCGCTCACCGGCTTTGTTTTCAAAATACATGTGGTTATATCATGTGGGCATTTTTTCTTTCCATACTTGTATATACAGTTTAAAGGTCATCATGGTACATAAAGGTCTCCAAAGGATGCTTCTTCTTGCAACCCCAATGGCATTTCCAAGAACACAGGGAGTTGAAGGTAGCAAGCCTTGTCGATTGAAGAGAGATGACATTTGATGTCGAAGGGAAGTTTGAAAGCACGATTGCATACCCGTCATCCATGTAATCGGTCCCTTCAGGAAACAGCTGCCACAAAAGGCTTCCACCCCCACTACCTCCTTTCTTAGTGGAGTCCAAGAGGGCCTTATACACTGTACCGACGAGGGTGTCCCGGAATGATGAATTGTAGCCAGGGTCTTTTGATGATACACCAAACTCACCAAATACAACGGGCATGCTGAGGACATTCTCGGCATCCTCAATGTGGGCTTCCATCCATGACTTCACAAATGGGATATGAGCATCAGAAATGGCTTGTGAAATCCTTCATCAAAGATTTCACTTTTCATCATCAGAATCTGTTATACCAATTTGGAAGAAGAAAAAGAATGGGCATATAATGTGCATATATAAATATGCTTTATGATGCATAAGACGGCATACATGTTAAATCTCATAAATGACTATAATAAATCACTCCCAGAGAAAAGACCATGTTTGAATATCGAAATGAATAGTGCACTTGCACATAACATCTAGACTATTATAATTAAGGAAACACCTATACTATTATAATTAAGGAAACACCCAAGTTGGTAAAACCTTTGTGATATTTTATTTTATTTTATCCAAAAATAATTTGATATTTTCATCCTTCGTATTCTCTTTTAAAACGGTTAAAAAAATTAAAAAAAAAAACTATAAAATCTCAATATCTCTCAATTCATGACCCACGTGCAACACGTGGGTACAACTACTAGTTATAAAAATAAATCAGACACACTAATAAGTATTGATAACCTTCCTAATTAAAAGATTAAGGATTAATTCTAGTTGAACTTCCAAGAATGATACTTGTTACTTACCAAGAATCTGCATAAATGTGAACTGAAGCAAAATCAATACCAAGAACCTGATGGTTCCTGATGAAGTCAGTTCCAACTTGTTGAGCATATGTATTTGGGTTAAATTGAACCTTATTAGGTGTTGAGGGACCATAAAATCCTTCCAGCCCAATCTCTACTAAATGCTTCGGATCAATGCTTTTTACGTAGACCGCCATTTCTTCTATCCATGCCTACAAAACAATGACATCTTATTAACTAAGAAACTAATTGCTCATGAGACGTCATAACACATTGTTTATAACTATTTTTTTTCAGCATACGATAGTATGCTAGAACATTTAATCAATCCTGCTTCTGTCTTGTAATGTAACCGAAATCGGATATAAAATCCTCACTGGTGAAGGAAACAAACCTGCAGTTTATCCCCAGTAGGATCTGAGACACACCGTGGCTCATTCATCAGTTCCCAGGCAAAAATTGTAGGATCATCCTTGTAAGTAATGTTGGTGAGTGTATTCATTCTATTAAGCACCGTCTACACAGTCAAAATATTGGGAGAGAACCAAAATCAGACTTCAGACAAAAAACACAAGGGTTTTTTATGATTAAACAATACTAATCATGTATGTGACTAGCTAATGATTGAGGCTGGAATTGGAGACTGACTTTGTTACTTAAACAAGTAAACAGCTAAAAGGTGGCCATAGAAGCAGTTTAGGAACATGCCTTAACATGGGCCTTGTAGTAGCTTTTGAGAGTTGGATGAGCAAAGAAGTCGTCATCTGAGGTTAAATTCAAGCCAGCGGCTTTACCCCACTTCACATACTGTGCTTTGCCACCATATGCATCCCAGTTGTTGGTTAATGACAATATGAGCCTAATCTTGTACTTCTTTGCTTCACTGACAACAAAATCTAAGGCCTGTAATTCATCAAAAAAGAAAATGAGATATATTGCCAAAATAGCTACATTTACAGTTCCTTTTCATGTCTTTGAAGATATATATCATCAAGGAATTATAAGGCTTAGGCTGATTGAGAAGCATATTCAAAGATTTTGGATTAAAATCTCTACGAAACTCTGTTGAACTTATATAACTCAAGGCAGTTAGCTGCTGAAGCAAATCAATCAACTTGCTTTCTGTGGGAAACTAGAAAACTCTATTATGGAGGTTGAATCAGAAAAACTTGAAGAAATCCAAGCCCAACTACTTACAAAAGGCATTTAAAATATATGCCATCTAAGTCAGCCCATTATCAAGACCCATGACAAGTCAGTCTTCAATAAGGTTTCTCTTCCAAAGTCATTGAACCACAGGCACCAAAGATGATGTTGCAGGACATTATTGAAATAGAACACAATTGTGCATGGCGGTGTATTCAAAGGCATGAAAACTGAGAAATAGGAATTACCTTGAAAACTTCTTCATCATAGATGGACGGTGATTTTTGAAGAGCTCGCCATTGGCCATCATTGAAAGCCCACGTACGGCAAACTGTTAGACCCACAGAAGATGCCTGCTGAAACACCTCGCTAACCTTTCCTCTCGTAGATTGGTCCACAGCAAATACCATCAACCAGTAGGTGTTGAACCCATTAACGTAAAAAGGCTGGTCATTTACCACGAATTGGTTCCCCTTTTTCCGCACCATGGCCCATGCATCATCCTCCATTTCACCAGATTTATACATCCTGTGCAAATGAATAAATATATCAGATAATTGAAAACAAGTATACATAGGTGATAATCAAAATAAAATGAACTTTCTCAATGAGTACCCATGCTTTATGTTAGAACATGCTAAATGATTGTCTGAGCTCTCGACTCCTGGTTCCATATCTTCATTTCCATTGGCCACAAAGACACTACAGCTCAAATTGTTCATAAAAATCACAAGAATGGAAGCCCAAAAAATTATCTTAAATCCAAAGTTTTTCCCTCGGATATCCATTGCTGTTCGAGCCTACAGCTGCAACTCATTTTTCTTTCTTTCTTGAAGACTAGCATATATATATATATATATATATATATGCATAAAGATCCGAGTTTCCGGTTATGTTAGCAACAATATTGTGATCCACAAGAGAAGTGTTAATGAGAGGATCATATCTCTACCTTGGAAGCAAAGGTAAATTTTCTTTCTTGCCTCAGCAAAATTTCCTGTTTCAGATAAAGTTACAGAAATGTAAAAGTAGTTGGAATGAAGTTTTCTATTCTTCTTCTTATTTCCTTTCTCATAGTCTTTTGGGTAATTTAGGTATTGTAAAGTTGCAAATTACCTTGTTTAATGAGGGGCCTGCAATCAATTTTTGGAAGCCACAGAAAAAGAAGCCCCAATAAAGCATTGCCCTAAATTTTCTAGGATTTCTTCAATTTTTGCATGTTTTCATTGTCAGTCTCAGAGCTCTAGTTCAGATGTCTTACTCACTCACTCCATTTGGTGGCAAACTTCAAAGGGATGCTTAAATTACTGATTAACTACATTATCTACCGTCTACTCCAACTAAAGATTAACGTTCTTGGCTTCAAAGCATAATACTCTATAATTTGAAACAGACAATTCAGTGAAGATAAATCCTCAAAATAACTATGCATTGCAAATATGCTTTTTTGATAACATATCGATAATTTCGAGTGAGTCAATCTTCATCGGAGTGGCGTAGACCAGATGAGGATTCTCCTAGTCAGAATCGTCCATCAGCGGGATCTCCATCGACTCCGGCTTCGGGTTTATTTGATTGTTGATCGGAAGACTGACCGGAAAATTCCTCGGTTGCAGTGGTTTGCGGCAGCTTTTTGGCCGTTGGATCCGATTACTCATTCGTGGGCAATGGGTTTTCAACACTTCTTAGTTTAGTTCTACCCGAGAGAGAGCCAGAGAAGAGAGAGGTTGGGGGAGGGTTGACGGCTAAACATATACCCTAGGGAAACTTATTTCATAAATGACCACCTCATCCTTTTTTCTCTCTCTCCAAAATAAGTTGACGGCTAAATTATCATCTCACCGTTAGTTTGTACCCGGCGCAAGTTCGTCTGGCCTATTGAGTTAAAATTCGGTTAAAACCCAATGCTTGGGCAAGCTCAACCTGTGGGCCAAAATTGAGTATACTTATTGGAACCCGATCCATCCAATGGTCTATCCTACAAAAGCCCATCGTTAACCCACACACTATCCGTATTAAAAAAATTCTTCATCCCATGATCCGTTCTAGACTTCTATTGCCTTCTTCCATCCATCCGTGAGATCCTGATTTTAAGTCATCAAATTAATTTGTCAATTTAAACCAAAATCATTTGAATATATTTTTTTGATCGAATTTATTTATTATGTACAACTTATTAAATTTATTACTTATATAAAAAATAAAATTAATCTAATATAGTAACTATGTGAATGAATTACACTTATTTATAAATAAATAAATAGTAATATAATTTTTTTTAAAAATAATTCAATAAATATTTTTCGATCATGTAGCTAAAGATATTGAATAAATTTTTATTTTTACATTAAAACAAACTCAATAACCTCTACAAAATAAACGAATTCAATTCAAAAAATATATAAAAATTTGTTAACTCGTTCCTAGTCTAACTTGGCTATGCTCATTGGGTAGGATTTAAGCTTAAGCTTAATCATTTAAGTTCAAATCCTACAAAAATAATCCATAACGTGAATAGACCTGAACACTAATTATGCGAGTTGAGTTGATTTGAACCAGCCTTTTGATGATCCTACTCCAAAATAATACACAAATATTTTTACATTCTTTCTCAACAAAATTCACTCATAATTAATTTTTTTTTCTTTCTCTCTCACCTCATTTCTCCCCTTAAAATAAAATTAAGATCTAACAAATTAAATTTCATATTCTAATAATATCATGTACACATATAATATTATTTAATAAAAATAAATCATACCAGATGCTTAGTTTTTTTTTCAAATCTAAATGTCAAATACAATATATCCAACCGAATAATAAAAATTTTTACACTCTATTTTTGTTCATTTCTTTTTTTTTCTTTTTTAGTGGGGAGGGAGACGTTGGGGGGTGGGTTGAGGAGCCGGAGATGATCGCGTGAACGAGGATGAGGGGATTATAGCGTGAAGAATCGCGACGATTTCGATTGCGTCTTCTTCGGAGGTGACAACAGCATAAAATGGAGGAGAGGGGTACGAAGTTTCGTCTCCAATCAAGCCCATCGCTAGAAACCTGTTTCGTACTCAAATTCATCGATCTATCTCCGAAATCAAAACCAGAAACAATAGATGGGTGAGAAATAAACTTCTCTTTACATTAAAAACCCAAATCCTTTGATCTTGGTACAAGAAGAGAGATGAATCTGAAAGAAACGAGGAGTCGGAGAGTGAATTGCCGAATGCGGAGCCGCCTGGATGGGCTTCACCTTCTCGCCGACATCGCCACCGAAATCCTTGGGATTTAATTTTTAGCTTTTTTATTTTTAATGAATAATGTTTTAATTAACTAGGAGGTAAAATAGTTAAATAATATTTTTTGTTAACCATATTTACCTGTTAAGTTTGACAGAAAAACCAATGTCATTAGATACATCAAGAATGGCCTTTGTATTTATTAAATACTTTAAAGGAGGTAATTGTGATTTATTCTAAAAAAATTTAATTTTTTTATTTTCCATTTTATTAGTTAAAAAAAACTAGATAAATTATTTGACAATTGTTTTATTTTAAACAAAAAGATACACTTTTATAAAATAAAAAAAAAAGGCAAAAATGGTATATTGTTTAACTTAATCTCTTAATTATTTAGTTTTTTATATCAAAATTATATTTTTTTTTCATTAATATATATTAAAAATAATTCGTATTATGTAAGAAGATATTTTATTCTTTTTATTATGATGTGATATGTTTTAAAGCACATAAAAATAAATGTTCACAGTTAAGACAACTAATAAAAAATAGAAAAAAAAAAATAATTACATCTTTATAGCAACATATTTTTGATATTTCAATAATAACTTGTACAAACTTATTTAATAAACTGGTTACATAAATTTCTCAATTTTTTGGTTAAATCTTCTCTACTTTCAAATTTCAAAATTTACAAAGCAAAATTCATTGTTTGATTCTTTTTTTTTCCCTTCCATTTTCTATTAATACATAACTAATAGCAAAATCATTTTTTTTAAATTTCAGTCATAAATCATAATAAATTATTTATGACACAAATTATTTCTTTTAAAAATCAATCATTTTCTTATAAAAAAAACTTGGTGATTATTTTGGCATCCATGGCATGTAACTATGCATATATCCGAGTATGTAAAATGAGAGTAAAATAAAAGAATTAATTAATATTTTGACGACATCACTTGCTTATCGTGACCATTTTAACGGATCATTGACAGATCATTGATGAATTGGATCTGCAAAGGTGTTTAAGAAGGCTATTGTTAGTAGGAAAAAATTAAGAACTAACTTAATTTGATTTTTATGGGTTGAATTTCTTTGATTCTATTAAGTAATGACTTAGTTTTTGAGTTTTAAAAATATTAAATAGATATAATCAGCTCAGGTTTTGGGGTTAAAGATTTTTTAAATTAATTCAATTCGAAACTTAAAAAATAATATATAAATCACATAAAATTATTATTTATATTATTTGTGCACTTAATTATATTTAAAAATATATAAATTAAAAAAAATAAAGAAGAATAGAATTTAAGCTGCTCAATTTAAAATCTTATAAAAACAATTAAGCTATTTATAGCATAAGACATATATTATTATTTTTAAATATTTTATTTTAAAAATATTTAATTTAATTAAATAGATGTTCCAACTCAAATCACCTCGAGTTTATTTGGGTTAGGTTAGTTCTGAAGCATGAATGGTTCGATTTTGAGTTTAATATATTAAAATTAATCTTAATCGGGTCAATTATAAGTTAAGTGCCAAACTGTCTCACACCGACTTATGTCCACTCCTAACTGCTAGTAGCATATATTTGTAATTTGTGGTATAAATTGTAAGTGTTTGGCAAAGATAATAATTTATAAATAAAATAGAAGAAAAAATTATTATAAATTGTAGCAAAAGTTATGAGTATTTAAAAAAACATATAGATTCTAAGTAAAATTAATAGTAGAAAGTTAAAAATTACTAACAGTAACATTCTCAAATACTCTTTAAATATACTACGAAAATAAATACTAGTAATTTATTTTAAAGTATATGTCAGAGGTTATTGATGGTCTTTAACATTGTTAAAATTAGTAACTTATTATTTTGTAATTTGTAGTATGAGTTATTAGTGTTTAGTAAATGTATTAATTTGTAACTGAAATAAAAAAAATTATAATTTATAATAAAAATTATAAGTATTTAATTTATTTTTAAAATTAATAGTAGAAAATTAAAAGATGCTAACAAAAACTTTGTCTAACACCCCCATTAAAAAAATAAAAAATAAAAAATAAAAAAAAAAAAAGAAGAAGAAGAAGAAGAAGAAGTTGTCAATCATTCCCTTAGCGGAATTAATGGAACAAACGTCCTACGCCCACTGAGGCAAAAAAGAGTATACAACCATTTTCTGTTCTTCGTCTCTCTCATCTGATCATCATCATTATCATCTTCCACTATCTACCAATTTCAAACCCTAGCCTCTCTGTCTTCAGTTTTTCAGCTGATTCGAAGTTTGCCTTTCGATTTTGTCGAGCTCTGGTTTTCAGAAAACATGGCTTGAATCGGAGTTTCTTCATTTGGATCTCTTCATAAATTTTTTCAAGGCAATTTCTCTACTGCGTTTACTTTGTTTTTTTACTCTAAACCGTCGCTAATTTTCAGTTCACAGTTTTGACCATGGAGCATAGTTTGTGCGGTGGATCTGGACGCTTCCATCTTTTTGAAACGAAATAAATTCTGTTTTCTTTATGCGTAGTTCTCTTTTTCTTATTTAATGTGTTATCTGAGATTTAAGCATATTTATTTTTCTTTAAATGCTCAATTGTTTCTTTAAGAGCCTCAGATCTTCTGTTATTTGTTGCTAAAGTTGAGCTTGAGCACCGATTGTTTCTACTGACATCTTGTTTCTGTTTAGCTTACTGAATCTGATTTGGTTTTGCCTCCACTTTTGCGCACACAAACATATACTCATAAACATGCAAGTATTATGCTTATAGCTAGCATTTTAAGTATTTGTGTCTGATTTTCGGTTCACAATTAATTCCAGTGTTTTTGCCTACATATTCTCCTCGGATGATGATTATGAACGTGGATAAAAATTATTGCTTGTGGATCTTTGGATCTCTTTTCTTGGCCTCTGGACTGCATTTAATCTTAGCTGCGGATTATGTTCCAACTGATAAAATTCTACTAAACTGTGGGACGTCTCCTCAAACTACTGATGCGGATAATCGCAAATGGACCTCCGATATCGGGTCAAAGTTTGCGTCTGCAGGTGGGAATTCATCAACCTCTACTGCTGCTACGCAAGACCCTTCTGTTCCTGAAGTCCCTTACATGACTGCTCGGATTTTCCACTCTGAGTACACTTATAGTATTCCTGTAGCTTCTGGTCGTAAATTTGTCCGTCTGTACTTTTATCCTGCATCCTACTCGGGCCTAAATGCCTTAAATGCCATCTTCTCGGTTACTTCTGGGCCATATAC
>JAOTRH010000022.1:20312485-20314030 GCA_034768845.1 Heliamphora exappendiculata
ATTTGTTAAACAAGCTGCCCAATGCGCAACTATCGATGGAGCGGGGTTGGATAGGGTAACATCCTTATTTGTTGCCCTTGTTATTTGCTTGATATGAGAGAATTTAACATTCATTTAGCTATTAATGCTTGATGCGAAACCAAACAAGATGCTGTTCTTCTAGGAAAATTATTGAGTACTCTTTGAGTACGACGAGGTATCGTTTACGTGGTACTCTTAATAAATAATTAAATAGGAGTATCGCGTAAATAATGTCAAAGTGTTTCTCCAAGACTAACAAATAATTACATGATCTTCTATTACATTGCTTTATGGGATAAATCAAATGTCGACAATCCTTATGAATAAAATTGCATACAATTTTTATTTTATTTTATATTTTACTCTATATTTACAGAGATTTGAAGTCTCATTTCAAGTGATGGAGTGAACGTCTGAAGTAAAATATAAAGTTGACAGTGTCTTCATCTGAATCGTCTTTGAGTTCCCTTCCTCTACTTGTATTAACACCAGTAACTATTAGGATGGACACTGGTGTGGTAACGGTCAAAATTTATCTGACGGTCAAGTTAGTATCTCTGGATGGAGTAATGGCCAAGTCAAGAATGAAGAAATTAATGATAGTGATAATGATACTTGAATCTCTTCTGTCTCACCTCTTTAACTTGATTCTTGTTTTACATGGTAGATACGCCATGTGTAAGCTGTTTGGTCCGTATTGCTTAACATATTTCGTAAGCCCATTTGTTTCTGTAAGACGTGCCCAAGAGGAGAGATCCCATTATTGTGAAGAATGTCTGAGTAGGATTTTGACTGAGCTAGTATTACGGGTTGCTCAATCGAAATGTCTGAAACAAATTGATCAGAAACGTGGAGAATGAGTTTTCTGGTCAACTGATTAATCGACTTCCTATTAGTGGGTCAGAGGGTGGTTGGCCTACCTATGCATGTCTTAGAATACCCATCAAAAGTAAAATATGAGTTGTTTTTAATAATCAAAAGTAAAATAAGAGTTGTTTTTAATACTGTTGAATTATTATTGATATAGACAAGTAATAACTATGATTATAAAGCAAACACAAGCAAGACCATGAAATTCATCTTTCGCGTCTGTGTGGGGCATTGCTGCTGTTGTTTGATTTCTCATGAGGGTGTTTTCTTGACGTTAGCTTAGCATTATTTAGAATTTAACCTTCTCAAGTTAGTTTTTTATTTTTTTCCCTTTTTGAAGTAAGTGAGAATATTTTTTATAATTTTAACTTTTTGCTTATGAATTGAAATTAACTTTTAAGTTTTTAAAAAAATTATATTACTAATTGTTGGTAGAGTTTTCAACGCCGACATAAAATACATGTTCGGGGATCCAAAAAATACATCTTTATTGAGCTTTCAACAAATTACATAAATTTGAAATTTACAGAGAATGAAATAACAGGAATAATAAAAAAGGAATTTGCAAACCGAGTCATGCAATCGCAGTTTCCTTAAGAATGATTCGCCGCCTACCGAGGGTGTTGTAGGGATTTCACCGGCGTCACTCTCCCA
>JAOTRH010000022.1:20369051-20379074 GCA_034768845.1 Heliamphora exappendiculata
CTCTATCTCCCTCTTCTGCAACTAAACCCTTTACCAATCCATTGATTGGTGGTCTTCAAAAAGCGATGTCAGGTCTCTATAATCCCAACTTCTCTCCTGCAAGAGCTGTTTCTCCGCAGATTAGAAGTACCCCAGACGTTAACAGGCAAGTCTTGTTTTGTTGTATGCTTCTTTCAGTTGTTTTCTTTTTTGGTTCGTCCAATTTTCTTGCTCTTTATTCTGGATATATGCTTCCTGGTCTCCTTCATGTCGTCACGTTTCTGTGTTTTCGATCGATTTGTTTCCCTTTTTTTCCCCCTTTTAATGCGCAACTCTTCGTGATTACGCAGTAATCAATACTTGTCGGAGCTGTTGGCAGAGCATCAGAAGATTGCACCCTTCATGCAGGTCCTTCCGATATGTAGCAGACTTCTGAATCAAGGTTAGTTTCGTACTGCCCACCATTTCTGACTTTGAGATCTACGATTTCTTGGTTTTCAATATTGATTTTAACTGCATTACTTTTACACAACACTGTGTTTGCTTCTCAGCCCGAAGTACAACTTAGATCCCCCTCTCCTTTGTAGGGTCTACCTTCATGAATCAGGCTTAGTTTTCTTTACCCTATTTCGCAGCCATGATTCTTGCATTCTTCTATCTATTTTTCTCTCTTTTCTTTCTTTTCCTTTTCTTTTCCCCATCCTCCCTTCAGAGACCGTGTCTAGAAACTTAGCTCAATCGCATGCACATTGGATTTTGATAATTTTTCCATGGGGCATTCGGACTGTCCATGGAAGAAATCAGTCAAATGTGTTTGGCATTGCATCTGAGGCATTTAAGTAGGTATTGTACAATGTGGGTTATCTGAATTATCTCCAAGGCAAGTGGAGTTCTTTGTTGCAATACTGAAATGACCACCTTCAAACTGATCCGAAGAAGAATAGCTGGATCCAAAATGTTTTCTTGAAGCTACATTAAACACTGGATTTATTCAACTTTCATGGGAATGCTTAAATGTTTCTATATTCTATTGACTCGCATACAGTTTTTTTTTTTTGGTCTAATTGTTCTATTGAAGCACAATTCCCTTTTTATGTGATATTTGCCAACCACTGTCAATTTCTTTGTGGATTTGTATTGTACACGACAAGGCAAGAGTTTCTGACCACTTACCCACCATACAAACCCACTGTAAGTTTGTACTTGACTTAATGGAAATATGGAAATTTCATATTTCCTTAGGAAGTGAATTGTAGAGTTTGCTAGTTTGGTAAATGGTCTGGCGTGACAAACAAAACCGTTTGGGAAGATTTGGGCACTATTGAGAGTGAGAGATCACTAGAGATGAAGGAGGTGAGAGGTGAACACATTTGGACTGAAAGGGATGGAAATAGTCTTAATGCAAGAGAGTAACTGAAGGAAAATGGTTGGTTACCTTATTAATGGAGAGACCCCCTATATATAGGGGTGAACCGAGAGAGAGGCGACGGGTCACACGAGACACGTGTCATGTTTCTCTTGGTTCGTCCGCATTGTGATATGTCAGTGACACATGTTGACGTTCATATCATTGGGTGAGAATAGCAGTGACGATATGTGACCATTGCTCTATGATACAAGCTCCAAGGTGTAAGAGTTTTGGTCAATGTACCTGTCCCAAGGCTTGTTAAGGAAGATTACCCCCAAATGGGTTTTGGTCGAGTGGCATTGACGAATTTTAGCACCAACTTCGAAGCCATGGATTCCCTTGCGCGAGGGGGTGGGGGGGATGCATGGGGGCGTGAGCTCACCAATGGATATTATGCGTGGCATCATTGGTTCATACCCACTGATGGTATTTTAGACTGCATCATTATAATGTGAAATTAGTTTTCTAGTTTAGATTGCTTATTTCCTATCAAAACAGTCCTTAAAGTTGTTACATTTGTATCATTATTGATAAATGCTTTTGGCCTTTGGGTTTCAGTAATACCTATTTCTTTGTGGTATTAGGTTAAAATGGCCCACTAGGCCACTACTAGGTTTCTACATCATGTTGATTGTTTCCTTTTGTCTTTCTCTTCCTCTAAACTATCTTCTATATCTTGCATTGCCCTTCATTTCTCCACCATTTTCTGTTGATGACTGAATGCTGTTAACTCTATGCCTCCTTCTTTAATCCCTTTTTGGTGTTTTTGCTGATTCTAGAGGTTAGTATCTCATATTTTTATTGCGCCTTTACTTTTTCAGAGATTTTACGGGTGTCTGGGATGATGCCCAACCAAGTATTTGGTGAACTTGACAGACTGCGGCATAGAAGTCCCAGCCCCATGGCTTCTTCAAACCTTATGTCAAATGTTGGAGGGACAGGATTAGGTGGATGGAATGGCCTTCCTCAGGAGGTAATTGGTGTCTTCAGCTTTGCTTTAGCATCAATTTATGGCTATCACTTCATCTTTACATATATCTTTTTCCTTTTCCAGACTACAAGTCTACAATTGTATAGCTCTCTGTCAACGATTTTATTGATAATTTACAATAATAGATGCGCCAATTGATGCCAAATGTAATGAGCTGAGGAGCGCGTATTGTCAATGTTGGTTGGTTTGGGGTTCTTGATGAATCTACCACAACATCATGCCCGTACTTCCTGGTTCCTCAACTTAAATTGAACCATTCAATATAGAATAGCTTTTTGGAACTTGATTTTTTCTTTTGTTCTTCTTGTTTTGTCATTTTGGATTATGTCCTTGACCCCAAAGCGAAATCTTTCTTTTGCACTGTTATGCGTTTTCCCTAATATAAGGTGGTAGGCAACTTGCAGAATTAGTGCTGCTACAACTTACAAGCTTTCAGGCCAAACCACGTTATTGGTTGTGAAAATTTTTAAACAACTGATTTTAGATAAAACCTTTTGTAAACTTCTAATACATTTTTAATAGATGATGTAAACCATCCTGTTAAACTAGTATACTAACTTGGATATATTGTTTTGTCTCCAAATTCTTTGTTCCTGTTGTTATGCGTTTTCCAGGTTTCCCTAATCTAAGGTGTTAGCAATTTACAGAATTAGTGTTATTGCAAGCTTTCAGGCCAAACCATGTAATTGATTATCAAAAAAATGCTAACTACAATTGATTTTGATAAAACCTTATGTGAACTTTTAGTGCAATTGTGAAAAATAGATAGTGTAATTTATCCTATTAAACTAACAATTGTAGCTTGAATTTGAGCATAATCTAAAGTTTAAAGTGTGTTGCACTTTTTGTTGTTGGGTATCTTTCATAATCTAGGGTTTTCCAATGGTTTTATTTGTTAAAGCCATCAGGGGAACATTATCATCCAATCAAGGATTATCGCGTACTTTTCAGGGAAAAAAATTACTGGATTGTCTTTAATGAAGACACGACTTCATTTGGGTAATCACAATGAACCTCCAACAGTTACTGTTACTTGTCATTATCATACACCTGCAATGGTAAAACACTATCATATACCATAAACCATCAATTCATCAAATAATTGCACTTTCAATTTTTATGTTTCTTGAACTTTTTGGGTTTGAAAGAATGTATACATGATTGATCTTACTTTCCATGGACTTCTTAAGCAGACCAAGTGACGGGTAAGGAGAGAAAAATCTGTTGAACATTACGCAACATTAATAATTTCGACTTTTCCAAGATGTGAATTAATGCTTTAACCACAACATGAGATCTGGGCCATCTTTGTTTATGTTTGTGATGAAATTATATATGAACTAGAGATATCTTTTATTTCATGAGTTTATTATTTATCATATGGAATTGCGAATGTGCGTGAAGTTATAGTATGACTGACTTGTTGCCGTGCTTCTACTTTTTGTGTGGCTGCATGTATACCTTTTCCAGTATTGTCGGTACTTAAAAGTTTTGAAGTAGAAGTCAATGAAATATTCGTTTATTTGTTAATGTTACATCCACTTTTGTTCCTTTATGTTATTATTCTCCTTGCTACCAATGAACTGATCAACATCTGTTCCTCTTGCATATAAGGCCCTCATCCTCTGTTTTCATTTCCTCCCCGAACTAAATAAAAAGAGAGAATATCTTGGCCCTAAGACTGTTGATTACGTTACAGAGATTAAGTGGACCGCCAGGGATGACGATGGACTGGCAAGGGGCGCCGGCAAGTCCTAGTTCATATACAGTGAAGAGGATTTTGCGCTTAGAAATTCCAGTGGATACTTATCCAAATGTAAGCTCTATTCTGTTACATAACCTTAGAATCATGTTTCATTTCATGAAAACAGAAGACTTCCCTTGTTGATAGAATGTTTACTGAGCTATTGACTTGAATATGGATTTGTAGTTCAATTTTGTTGGGCGACTTCTGGGCCCTAGGGGGAATTCGCTAAAACGCGTGGAAGCTACTACAGGATGCCGTGTATACATCAGAGGAAAAGGATCGATAAAGGACCCAGACAAGGTAATGCATGTATGTTATTATCTTTTTCTTTTGGTTCTATTATTGTTCTATTTGTTGATGATGGCTAAGCTAGAACCTACTGGAGAAGGGAACATAATATCTAAGGTCCTGTTTCATTGAGCTGACCAGAGCAGTAATGAAGGGATATGTTATTTCACAGGTTTGAGTAATTTCATGGGAGTATTAGTACCACATAATCCTTCTTGCATCCAAATAAGGAAAATGCAATTCTATGGATATGAAATCCAATCCCACATCTAGTCCGGTCAATCAATCATGCTCTAAGTGAATTGAAAATTCGTTCAACTTTATTTATATTTGGTGTTGGTCGCATCAGGAGAACTAAATTGTGTTCTTATGCTTTCCAATTTGAAGGAAGAGAAGCTACGGGGAAGACCAGGCTATGAGCACTTGAACGAGCCACTCCATATCTTGATTGAGGCTGATTTACCTGCCAATATTATTGATATAAGGCTAAGACATGCACAGGAGATCATTGAAGAACTGCTGAAACCAGTGGTATCCATCTTGACCCTAATTCTTCCTCTCGTGTACTTTATGGAGGTCCATTGTAATTTTTCATTTTCTATTTTAATGCCACACCTCCTGACTTCTATGGCCCACGTGTGCTGGGAAGGAAGATATGATAATGAGTGGGTAATCCGTTTGATTGATGATCTGGTTTGTATATCCGTTGATGGCAACTATGCAGACACATTTGAGTTCCAGCAAAGTTGACCCCTCTTCTTGACAAGTATTTGCATTAAAGATTTTGGATCTAATTTTGAAGGAGATTGAATCTAGCTAAACTATGATGTTTAACCTTGATATTGGTCTCAATATCGTATAGCATTTGTTGTTTTAAATATTTGGTGTTTGTTGCAAGTTTGAAAGGATATCAGTGCCGTTCTTTTATTTGGAGTTAATAATGTCTGTCACTTGAGATGTTTAAAGACCAAAGTTCAGCTCTAATGCTATATATTGAACAGAGCCACATATCTTCCTTGCTCTTTCCCCTTGAAACAGATTTTTTACTATGGCAACCGACATAATTTATTAGCATTTGGAAGTGTCTGTGACTCATAATATGCTAGTTAGTCAGTTGGTGAGGAAGCCAATATTTTTTACAGATTAGTTATTACCAGCACCTGATTTGAATGAAGTCAATTGAGTAACCCATTCCACCCCCTTGCAGAGATCTTAAAGAAGAGTTGCTGTTCTCCATATCCATTTATATGAATCTACTGAGATGTCTCTCTTTGTTCTGTTTGCTCATCATTTCTCTTTTGTGCAGGATGAGTCACAGGATTATATTAAGAGGCAGCAGTTGCGTGAGCTAGCTATGCTAAATTCGAGTTTCAGAGAAGAGAGTCCTGGGCCAAGTGGTAGTGTCTCGCCTTTCAATACTAGTACTAGTGGGATGAAACGTGCAAAAACAGGACGTTAAGACTTCGTTTCCATTGCTGTTCAGAACGGTCTCAACTCTTTGCTTCATAGAGTCATGCTTCCCAGTATACCTCAATTCTGCATAGCTACCAAAAAAAGGGGTTAACATTGTTTGGCGGTGAGTTTTTCAGGTTTTCTTTTCTTATTTATTTTCTTGTCATTTTTGAACAACAGACATCAGAGGAAAAACTAAAAAAGGGTTAAAAAAATCTTCTATATAGTTGGGTATTGGATTTAGGTTTGGGGAATGTCAGTTGTTGTAACTTGTCCATTGAATTCATTCTTCTATTCTTGTTAGTCATGTCTAGTGTGGAATATATATTGTTAACTTACTATTGAGGCATAAGGCTTTAAGCAAATGGATTGAATTTTGTAGGTATATATACATGTGTATGCATTATTTGTGACCCATTTTCATCATTCTGCATTTGATAGAAAGGGTGGTAGTGATTTTTGAGTGAATTTGAATTGATTCATTTGAAAATATATAAAGGTATTTTAGATATGCATTTGTACATTGAAACTAATGCTAGGTGTTGGCGACAGAATTCAAGTGTAGTGGGATTCATCTGAGAAGGATGTGTTAGGTTTAGTTTTTTTAACGAATCTGTACACGGGGACTTGGGATTTATAGGGTGGGATTTATAGGGTGCATTTTTGTGGGATTCACAACTTCTTCCACAACTGCACTGTGTAATTTAATGTGTGAAGAGACCTCAAACAAAAATATGTTCCACTCTCTGGGTCTGAAGATGCAGTAGATTCGGTTTATCCTATGGTCGCATGCTTACTCATTGATTGGGTATTATTATTATATGACAATCTTAATTAACAAATATGCTATTTTGAAAAATTGAGACAAAAAGCTGACTTATAAGTCATATGGCCTTGACAAATAGGAAACAAGATTGGGCTCATCATGTGGGTGTACTGGCCGTCGCTGACAAATTATTAAATCAATGCAATTTATACAATGTGGATTACTATTTGTCTTGTAATTATTCAACAAATATAAGTTATCATATTTTTATCGTAAAATTTATCGTTATAATATTAAAGAAAAGTATCATGTAAATTTGTCGCGCAATATTTTTGGATTACCAAATAATTACTCCTATCTAGGAAAAAGGGTCGTTATCATCCCCTTAGGATACAGTGTGCTTTATGTATTTTCTTGCTAGGTTTTGCTCTTTTGTTGTTTGGATCAGCATTATCATGTTACTTTGATAATTTAAATTATTTGTTTTGCTAATGTTAATGTGTAAATTATCTATGCATAAAAATAACATTGATTGGATTTTATTAAATATTTATATAAATTATATTTATTTAAGAAAAACAAACAATAAATATACCTTATTGTTTATTTTCTTCAAGAAAAATGTAATTTGTTTAAAAATCTAATAATATTTTATCAATTTTAATTTTATATGAATAATCTATATACTAACAATTCAGTGTGGTTGGCTGGCACAAACAACAGGGAAGTTACACCACATGTTATATAAATGAATTTACTAAATAATTATGGGTAAATTATACTAATCTTTATGAGATTTTTGATAAAAATAAAAATATTTCATTTATTTTTTAAAATAGCATTAACTTTTCTTGTCAGTGTTGTTGTCTTAAAATTGTTAAAGCAAGTTAGACTTTTATTGTATTACCCTTACAAATAAATTAATTTTTATAATTAATTAATTAACTAAAATGAAAAACAATCAATTTCCAATAGTTGAATTTGCATCAATTTTTTTCAGATTCGCCCAAATTTTTCTTCTAGCAGTAAAATTCAAAAACTTGAATTGATGAAGATCACCCAAAATGGCTTAAGTGGCCATAAACCGATAAAATGAACCAAACCCAGGACTTGAATTGATGAAGTGAGGCCAAACCCCTTCCACCACCACCATATATATATATATATATATATATATATAGCTCTCGATTCTTTTCTATGAAAACTCTCTTTACTCTTACTGTGTATATCTCCGGTGTATACACTTAAAACCTTCAGAACACATTTCGATAAAAAGAAAAAACTAAAAAACAAAAGTGTAATCCTTGTATCTCTCTCTCATCTTCTTCCTTCTTTCTTCATTTTTTTTTGCCCATTTCCTTGATTTTCTTGGGGATTATCCCAAAGGGGTTCTTGTAAAGAACATAGAATAATCACTCAAATCCAATTTTCCCAAATGGGTTCTTTCCACTTCCTTTGAGGCAGAGGGAGCCACAGAATTGAAGGGAAACCTAGGGTTTTGCACCGAGGCGCCGCCGTCGGTGACGAACAAGCGGTGGCGAAAGAACCTCCACTTCAGCTTCAATTCCCGAATATGCGAACCTCCGCCTCAGCTTCACGTCCCGAATATGCGACGATGGTCAAATGATCATGTCGCGTCGCGTGCTGTCTCCTCACTCCCCAATCCCTCACTCGCCTTTGGTTCGAGCCCTTGATGATGACGATGATCAGTAGAATATATATGAAATTGTTTTCAAAAACTCCATTGCCATTTACTTTTAGTTCTTTTATTCCTCTTAAAATAATTAATGAAATATGCTAATCATCCTTCAGCGAACAGTAATTAAATAGGAGAGAGAGAGAGAGAGAGAAAGAAAAGAAGGTAAAATGAGAATATTTTAAATGAATTAGATAGAGATAATGGGACAGTAGTCGGGTCGGGTCGGGTTTCATCTCCACCCATTGGCCAAATTGAAAAAGTCCTGTGATGTATTTTGCAAACCATTGTCCTCCGTCCATGGTTTTAAAATTGACTAAAATAATAGTTCAATTTGGTGGGTTGGTTCAGTCGAGTGTGACGGGTGAATTTGTCAATAATAACCGTATTTTGCATAGCATTATCACAAGTTTAATTTACCACTATTTCACCACAAGACAACACCGAAGATTAAACAAGATAGAAAAAAAAATATTCAAAAAGTAAATCGAACACCGAAAGTACGAAACACGTGGGAGAGAGATTAGGGTTTTGTGTTCCACAGTTCTATTTCCCACCGAAGGTTCCAATCGCACTTCGCACTTCGTCATTTGAGAGAGAGAGAGAGAGATACCGTCGTAGGCACTGCAGAGAGAGAGAGAGACAGTTGGAGACGCCGCAGAAAGAGAGAGACCGTCGTAAGCACCAGAAACAGAGAGAGGGACAATCGAAGACTTAGAAGTGCCGCAGTGAGAGTGAGGCACCACAATGAGAGGGAGTAGGGTAAATGTGATTGGGAGTTTGGGATTTATTGAATTAAGACTAGGGTAAAATATGAGCGCCGCTTAGGGTTTACACTTTGTTGGAGTCCTTTACTGAATTCGGGTCAGGTTGAGTGTGTGACAATTTTTGGAGCGTCACCCAAATTCAACTCGCAATCCGATCTAATTATATTTTTTCATCCGTTTTCGATTCAATTCAAGTATCTATCTAATCGTTTAGCAAACATTCGGGTCGGGTGTGGTCGGGTTGGACGGGGTGTCGAATATTTGTTCTCCCCTAAGAGATAACATTTCTCTGTTGAGTCAATAACAGAGGTTTAATGGTTGAGTTTGATGTAAATAACTAAACTAGATGGAAGAGTAGTATTATTTTAAAAAATAAATGAGATATTTTTATTTGTGTTAAAAATTTTGGGAGAGTTTCAGTATAATTTGTCCAATAATTATTGGTTTGGACATGGGATGCCTAGAATCGCTAAAGGCTTGTTTGGGTTTGCTTTTAAATTTGAGAATTATTAGCAAAATGTTTTATTTTTTATAAGGATCAATCTTATAAAACCAAAATAATCCTTAATACAAAAACCATCCCCCCCTCTGACATATATCTTCCTCCAATTTCCAGATTTCTCACTTTTTAACAATCTTTCGAAAAATAATGAGAAATCTACTCAGATTTTAAAAAAAAAACCATTTTTAAATATAAATTTTTAAAAATGCAACCAAACAACGCCAGTTTTTTTTCTTGGTTTCAAAACTAATAAGTTTAAAAATTGAGAAATTGTTAGATTTATAAATTTCTTTGTTTGTTAAATTTTAAAATCAAGAAACTTCTCTATTTTAAAATTAAAAATTTTCTGATTTATTTTTTTTACAAAATTTTATATTTAATATCATTTTTTAAATAAATTTTGTTAAATAAATTTTGAAAATATTAA
>JAOTRH010000022.1:20379174-20394191 GCA_034768845.1 Heliamphora exappendiculata
ATATATATTAAGATTCTCCCCAGAGGCGATGCAACCGCTGCTCGCAAGCTGTACCGCCCGCCGCCTCCTCCTTCTCCTCAATTAGGGTTTCTTTATTTATGAATTTTGAGTGAGACAGTTTCAACTCCCGTCAACTCTCCACTTTTTCTAGTTTATGTTTGGGTACATACATTTATATATGTATATCTGGAGACTGGAGAGAGCTTGCGGGTGATTGGATTCAGAAGTGTTAGTATTAGATCCGATCATATCTGGATCTGCAACTGGAAGCCCTGTCACTTGCTAATTAGGTATTTTTCTCTTACTTTTTTTGCCTACAAATGTTTTTCTGTTCTCTTGCACTATTATGTCACTTCCGCCGTTTTCCTTTTCATTTGATTCTTTCGCACAATCTTCCCCCCTTCCCCTTTTTTATGTGATCTCATGCTCTTCTTGTTCATTTTTCTCAGCAGCAGTAGTTTTTGGGCAATAAAAGAGAGAGGGAAACCAAAGCGCCCTCGATTTTAATTACAACTCCACTGACACCCCTACCCCGCGCGGAGAACATGGCCACTGCAGCTCGGCTCCTTCAATTTCCTCTGTCAAGCCAATACAATCGGACCGTCCGAAATCGCCATCTTTCTGATGGATCACCTTCATTCCCGGTTATATCCTTCCCTCATTCTTCGTCTCCTCTCCGCACCCAACCCTTCCCTCCCAACCTGCTGCAAAAATCGCATTTTTCATGTGCCGGTGGCAATGGCAGCGACGGGGTTGGACGGGGAAGTGGCGGCGGCGGCAGCGGAGGCGGCAGTGGTGAGTGGAGCGCAGGTGAAAATGCTGATGATTCATCCTCCTCATCTTCGTCGTCGTGGGTTGGACCCATTGGGGCCTTTTTGAGTGGATGGAGATCAAGAGTTGCTGCGGATCCCCAATTCCCATTCAAGGTTTTAATGGAGGAAGTAGTGGGCGTAAGCGCATGCGTGCTTGGGGACATGGCGTCCCGTCCTAATTTCGGACTCAATGAGCTTGACTTCGTGTTCTCCACCCTGGTTGTTGGGTGCATTCTGAATTTTGTCCTCATGTATCTCTTGGCACCCACCATGTCTACTTCCACCGCGACTCTCCCTTCGATTTTTGCCAGTTGCCCCACCAGCCACATGTTCGAGCCTGGACCCTATGGTCTTGTCAATCGATTTGGAACTTTTGTCTATAAAGGAGTTCTGTTTGCTGCTGTGGGTTTTGCTGCCGGACTAGTTGGAACTGCAATCTCGAATGGGCTAATTAAGATGAGAAAGAAGATGGATCCAAATTTTGAGTCGCCGAACAAGCCTCCACCTACGCTTTTGAATGCCGCTACCTGGGCAGTTCACATGGGCGTGAGCAGTAACTTGAGGTACCAAACTTTGAATGGGATGGAGTTTTTGCTGGCCAATTTGTTTCCACCTGTAGCATTTAAGACCTCAGTGGTGGTTCTGAGATGCTTGAACAATGTCCTGGGAGGAATGTCGTTTGTAATATTGGCAAGATTGACGGGATCACAGAGTGTCGATGAAGGGAAGCTGGTTATAGATGAAGCTGGATCAGCTGCAGAGAAGGAGAAGTTACTTAATGGGAGCCAGGATTCTTCAACCAATAAATCCGAATGAAAGATTTTTATTTTGAGTGTCACTCTCTCTTTCTCTCCCTCTCTCTGTCTGTCTTTGAATAAAGCACATTTGGTGGTTACTACTGAATCCTAGATGGCGGTTCAGTTTGTTGGCTGTATCCTTGGTACTCCAGGGGCAGCAAACTTGCTGAATAAACTAGTCCATTTTTTGGAAGATGATCAACAGCTAGTGGTTTGGATGGCTTGGTTTCCATTTTTTTTTATTTTTTGGTTTTTAGTTTTTAGTTTTTAGGTTTTTTTTTTTAATGAATGATTGTTTGGAGTATGAATATTGCCTGCTAGCATTGATGGTTCAAAGCTGCATCTACCCTCGTCCAATACAATTGTATTCTCGGGATATAGAATTTTCAACTTTGAATATCAAATTCAGAATACTAGAAGTCTAAAACCCTTCTTTTTCTAAATTAGTGATATATTTTTCAGGGTAGAGAATTTTAACTAGAAAAGATGGCTCAACTTCGGTTTGGTGAAACTTTTGCTAATTTGTCAAGCAAAGAAGTATTACCAGTTAAGTACCTCTATCATTGCTAAGTGCTCGAGTCGAAGTTGTTAATGTATGTCCTGATTGCATTTTGACGTTCTATCTTCGGATCTATCTGCTTATTAAGGGCTGGGTTTGGATGTAAGGAGCTAGAAAACGGATGCTATTGCTATTAAACTGAACTTCAAGCTTAATTGCGGTAGAGAAGGCTCCTTTGTGATTATTATTATTGATATATTATTGCAAAATACACACTGGCAACAGAAGGCAGCACTTCAATTTTGACTTAAGAGCTCTGCTGCAACCATTAGCGTGGCATTAGCCCTTTTTCTATGCAAATCTTAGGATTAAATTGCACATAGGTTGAGTGACATCCCATCAAAACTATTTTATCCCAACTGCAGTACTGCACTGTTTGTGGCCGTTGGTTGGCATCTCAATTCTCTGAGAATGAAATTTGCTGTTCTCAAATTGTTTCATGAACATAGTCCAAGCCTATCAAAATTGTCCTCTACCATTTGCCTTAATGTGTCGTTTAAGAAATACAAATATGAAGCAACTATATTATGCTAGCTGCGATAATAATATACACTCACAGCTCTCAACAAAATTCTAAATCAATTTACTGTCTCTATCGCAAGGTCATCTGCAAATGAAGAAATGAAACTCAGGTCCCTTTATTTTTCCCCCCTTGTATCACGCTTTACCAAAATCTCTTGTACAAGCTTTTGTGCAGACTGTTCTCCATGGACGGGAAACATCAATCTCAAAATCAGCGGACAGCCTCTGGCGCAGAGTTGCAGTAAGGTGTGTGCAAGCAAACCAACTTGGTGCAAGTTAGGCACACCGTAGTGAAGCCCATACCCATCATGAGCCCAAAGCTTCCCTTGTGTGTATCTAACCTCAGCGCTCTCCTGACAATGCTTCCAAAACATGGAATTAATCCCCCACATGCGAACACCATCAAGTGGTCCAAACCGCTGTAGTCAATCCCTGCGAGAATTGCTCCAATCGCAGACAATGGCCCCACAAACCCAATCAGCGCAGCGGCTACAAGGGATCCATACCAACTGTCAGTTGCCCCAAGGATGCAGCTAGCTACAGCAGCACCCCGAGGAAGTCCATGTAGAGAGACAGGAAGGACCATGTGTCGTCCAAGCCCATAAGCTTTTGGTGCAGCCACTCCTAGTGCAAGCCCCTCCGCCAAAGCATGAAAACCAACTGCTATGCACGACAAGAACGACTGGAGAGTAAGGGCACTCACAGAGAAGCCTGTTACTACAGATAAGGTATCAGCTGAAGATCTTTTTCGACTAGCAAGCTTTGAAGTGCTTGTAGTTGAAACATGGGCAACTGCAGACCCCAATGCAAGTAGCAAGATAAAGGGGAGAAGACCCATTTTTGAAGATACAAGTAGTTGTAACGGTCGCCAGGCAGCAAGAACAAAGGCAATGCCAGAGGCTGCACCGGTAAGAAGAGCATGCTGAACACGGAAAGCAAGAGCAAATGCAACAAGAACAATGCCTCCGAGCAATGGTCCGAGACCAAAAAGTAGTGACACAAAAAAGCCAGAGACATCCTCTGAACTGCATTGTAAAACAATTGAACACTAGTTATAGATACAAGGGAAATGCAATCACTACTGCAGACCCCAATTTTTTGAGAGGTGACAGTGGCCTTTGCAGTATATTGGATAGATATTGGTAATATGCTCTTAACTAAGCCACAAAGTCAGGAACACGTGTTAGCTATTTCCTTCTATTGCCAGTGATGCTACCTTCATGCAAAAAAGTTTAGCTGGCAACAAACCTCCATACAAGGTGTACAGGGTAAAAAGTATAATACAACAAAAAATTCAAAAAAAAAAAAAGAAAGTTCTCTGTCACGCTTTGAAGGTGAATAAGCTCAGTATTGAGAGAAACTTACTCGTAGGTGTGGCTGAAATTTTGGAAGACAGCACTGAGAGCTACCATAAATGTAACTGAAAGTGTCGCTGCTGATGCAACATGAGATGGAGAGGCTTCCTGTAGCACAAAACAGCAAGAAGAAACTTGCATCAAAACATTGAACATGAAAAGGTCAAAAGGCTAATTTGTGACATAGGAAACAAATCATGCTCTGATATAAATTAGTGGCACAAACCTAAAGCTTCATTAAATAGCACTTCTTCTTTTTTTGTGTGTTTTTTCCCAACTTTGGAAGTGAGAAAATCATAACATGTTAATCAAAGCAAAAATATAACAAAATAAGCAAGATCACTGCAGCTGCCACTAAGACAGTAGGCGAGATTAAAGGTTAAATAGGCATCCCATCCCTATTATTAAAGAGGCATCCCTATTATTGAAGTGAACCAAGAACCACAAAAAATTGTAAAAGATCAAGTTCGACATCCCCAAATTCTGAAGTCAAAGTTCCTCGCCATATTCTCCCCAATATCATGAACTTGGTATGATGGAAATTGAAAGTTACAGTTCTTTGCAAATATTGACCAGCGGCCAGTGCACACCAGCAGGTGTGCTTGTAGCTCCAGTAACTAATAGAATTGGGAAAAAGAGAGAAATTGAATGGCAGCAGCATATTGCGTTTAAAATCAAAATTAGGATTTGAAATTGTAATAAGCTTCAATAAAGCGGCTTGATTGGGATTGTTACCTTACCTTCAATCAACACTTGACATAAGTTTATAACCACAACTATAACACGAATTCCATCAACACTCGCAAAATTTTATAACCACAGGTCCACAACCATAACACGAAAGAGATAAAAGTAAGAGCGTTTGTGCAAATACAGCAAATTTGCATCTATATTCTATAATACAGATTGCTCACGTAAGGAATGACGCGAGCCATCCAATTATCTGGTATATCAGGTTCCTGCTGTTGCAAATCAAAAAAATTGAATGAATCTATGCATGCAGCATAAGAGGATCCTTATATGATGACCGAGTCACTTGAATGTTCCAACCGGACATCATGTTTAAACCCTATAGACCCTGTTCAAATATTTAGATGGGCTTTTTTCTTGGAGTCGGGAATCTTAAACCATCAGTGTGAGACCCATTATGCATCATAGGCATCATGAGATGTGTGAAATTAATTTTAATTTTGACTAAATTTTTTAGGAATTTTAATGAAAAACACAATTTTCAAAGTATAGATCAAGGTGTAATTATGAAGGCTTAATTGAAGACTTACTTTGGAATTTGGGGATTAATGTAATTTACCAAAAATTCCTATGAAGCATACAAGAGAATATATGTTACTTGCAAATGATGACACCATCTGCTTAAAGAACTTCGGTGTCCATACGTAGGAAGAGGAGAACTGATCTTCATTCTTCTCCTCATCACTTTAGGTTTTTCTTCTATTTCCTCTCCGTTCTTCATTTTGTTCTTCTACAGATAATTTGGAGGATGAAGGAAGCTTTGAGATATTGGCTACATCATCTTTTAGAAGTATTTCACAAATCAGAATGCTTTTCCTAAATTGGTAAATGTTTTCTGAATTGAGTTCTTTTGATTTAAAGTTTTGTTCTACGTTATTATGTAGGAAAGTATATACCTAAACATGGTTTTGAGTGATTGTGATGATTCAATCAGTAAAACTAGTTTTGGGAGTATAATTTGCACCTATAAACATGTGTAAAGGGATTTCATAAGATTTTATTGGATCAAAACTTGGAATTAACGATGAACAGAGCAAGAACAGAATGAATGTGGCACTTATATGACTACGAAATCAATAATTAAGGATCAAAATAGGGTTTATAAACTTACCAGCAATGGTGATTCAAAGAGAGTTTTAATTAAAATTACATCTACTATAAATTGATGGATGTTTAAAGGATGAAGTTAACAGAAGTTAACTTCACATGTAAGAATAGAGTTTGAGTTATTATATGAACTATCTTGTAAACATGCATAACATGGATGTGAGTTATATCTTTACAATATTGGGACTTGTAATTACATTGTCAAACACAAAGTTTAGTTGAGTTTTCAAGTTTTAAAACTATATCTAAAAGTTACAAAACTCTAAGAATTTAGCATGTAGTACACTTGTACGTTTAGCTTGGTGGTTAATAATTTCATAATCAAGAAATGGATGGTTAATACCTAGAATACTAATAAAAGAAATGTTATCTGAGTGATTATATAATCGAGCGTTTCATTCATATTTTTTATATGCTAGGTTTGGGAAGGAGTACTCTAACAGACACTGTTAGTATTCGACCACAACATTGAGAAGCATCATGTGGTGACTTTTGGTGGCTCAGTTGAGGTAAGTGTGCTATTTCATAAAAACAGAATTAAAACAATGTATTTATGTTATAATGAGCAACTGTTGGAAAACATGCATTATTTTATTTTTAAGTATGAATTATGAGATTTATTATAAAAAAAAACCTATGAATTATGAGGTTAAAGTTGGATGGGAAGAGATGAATGACCTGTAACCACCACAATTATAAGTGTTAAGGTTAATCATACGTCAAGTATTAAGTTTTGACATATGAGTATGGAAATGAATTATGCTGTTGAAATGGTTTTACACTTATAACTCATGTTATATTCTGGTATGAATAACTATGAGAATGTTTTGCTGGAAATGATATGGTAATATTGTAGTAATGAATTACAATATACACTATGAAGATACAGAGTAAAAGTTATGCATTGAGAAATGTGATTAAGAGATTATAATTAATTGTTGCGAAACCTTAACATCAAACTTGTGTGAGGTGATAGCCTTGCCCCAAGGCTAATATACGGGTGAAAGCCTAACCCCTAAGGGTTAGGTAAGGGAAAAAGTGGAAGCCTAACCCTAAGGCTAATGTAGAGGTGGAAGCCTAAGCCCAAGGCTACTGTAAGAGTAAAAGTAGAAGCCTAACCTTGATGCTAATGAAGAAGTGAATGGAAACTGGAAATTTGTAGCCTAGCCCCAAGCCATAGTGTAGGGGTATAGCCTAAGTCCAAGATGTAGTGTAGAGAAAAAGCCTAGCCCCAATACGGCGAGACGTAGTGTAGAGATATAGCCTGGCCCCAAGGCAAAGTTTAGGAGTGTAGCCTAACCTCAAGGCTAATGTAGAGTTGTAATTTCCTTTCCAAGGAAATGTAAAATAGGTTCTGGTTCTATTAGCATACAGTAATTGATTGGAACTACAGATAACACAGTATTGTTATGGCTTTGGTTGAAAGATATCAACCCTTAACTGTTTGGATTTAGAGGTGGTATGGTATTTGATTTGCGTCATAGTTGTTAAAGGCGCACCTGCGACGTGCGCCTAAGCCCAAGGCACAAATGGGCACAGTTCATGCGCCTCAAGTTCCGAGATGAGTTTAATGAAGCGCAACCTAAGCATGCCTCGAGAAGAGGCTCAAGGCACGCCTCTTGTGCCGCATTTATACTTTTGATTTTTCTCAATACGATTTGAGCCGTCTAAAGTAAACAAATTGTTTAACATCAAAAGTGGAGGCAAATATAGTTAAAAACTCAAAACTTAAAAACAAATTCTTTCTCCTTTTTTTCTTCTCTTGTTTCTTTTTTTGTTTCTTTCAAATTGAATTGACATTCAATTCAAATATTATTTGATAGTAAATTTTTACTTTTGTACATTTTCCTGATTATGATATACTTGCAAGTCTTCCATGCAATTGCAAGTATCGAATTAGATATTAACAGATTCTTTTGGTGGTGAAATGTTGAGAAAAAATACATATTTTATATATATCTAACTTTTGTTGAATTTTCCTATTTAGTATTATTCTAAACAAAAAATGTTGATTAACATTTGACAAATCTTTTTATAGTTTTTGGAATGGCAGGTGCTTATTGAACCTTTTATCTTAGTGATTATAACATGTAAATCTCAATTTGCATATATTGAATTTAGAATTAATTGACTATGTTATTTGCTATTTTCCCCGACAACGGGTACCTCGCTTCAATAAAGTTCGCGCCTCGCCTCACGCCATGCGCCTAAGCTCCAAGAGGCCTTTAGCGCCTCAGTGCGCCTATTGCTTTTAATATCTATAGTTTGGGTGAATAAGTGTTATAATAATATAGTTTTATTTATTATTATTTTTATTTTACAAGAAGATATAATTTAAATTCTTGAGGAAGTATGTTGAGTTGGTGTATGACATTAATTCTAATTAAGCTACAATTATATATGCTCCAATAAAGCTTGAGCCAAAGTTGCTATCAACTATTTTCCTTATAGCTACTTGTGTGAATTAGTATCACAATTTTTTAGGTTGAGAGAGTAGAGGTTTGGTCCATTATGGGATGTCCTAAATGCCTACGCAACATGGTAGTTGGAGTCAAGACCTTTGCATAAACTTACTGTATTGTCATTGCTAAATTGAAGATCGTATTGGAGTTTTTTTTATTCAGATGAGCTTATGAGCTCAATAAAAGCATTTTCGTGATTGTGAATACACGCAACAACGGTATCTTTGCTCTAAGATATAAAAGGGGTCATAAACATCAAGTTAAAGTCACCTAGGGCTTGGGGAGAGACCAAGAAAAGAAGAAGAAGAATATTCATCCATTGAAGACTTGACGATTCTTCCATCCATAAGCGGCAAATTGCCGTATCTAGGGTTGAGATGAAACCTTAGCCAAATAATTTTTCTTTTGCATTTAGTTCTAGGATTTAAATATTCAGATTCAATGGTTATATGAGATAAAAGTTTTCATTTTTATTTCATTGATCAAGCTTTTCTTATCTAGCACGTTTTTATTTTCTGTGATTGTGAATACATGTTTATACGATAATTATTTTTGCTTTGGGATCAATACATAGAATAGGTTATGCTAAGAGAAAGCGGGTCGTGCTAAAATCACATCGAAGACAATCCGTGCTAATTAAAGATACTCTATCCTAGACTATTGACAGCACGAGTTTTCTAGATGATACCGTTAGAGCTTGTAGCCACAGCGGATAGCGACTGAATTAAATAGTCAACCCTAGACTAATACAATTGCATTTGTTACAAGGTAATGGTGGATTCAAAACCCTAATTTAATCACTATTTTAATTTCACATTACTTAGTTTAATTTTAGTTAATTAGAAATCTAAATCAAACATTACTTTTTATTCTCGAACTAATTTAGGAATTAGGTTGAAATTAACGTAGCTCAGTCTTATTATCTTCGTTGGAACAATACCTGATCTTAACCACTATTCTACGAAGTAGTAGTTTTTACTTAATTTTAATTAATTATTTTTTGTGCAATAACAACAATACCAATCACATAACTTATTTTTCATCTCGATGAAACCACTACTTTGACATATCACAAAATGTAAAGATGTGTCTTTTCTCACCACCTTGTCCGCATAGCTCCGAACACTTCAATCAATTACTCTCAAATGTAGTCTTTGGTCTTAATAACCATCTTAAGAGTCTTTCCTACATCTAGTCTGCATTAGGTGCTACCTTTGACTGCTCACAATTGCATTTATTTTTTATTTTGACTTCTCGTCAATCGCTACTATCCATGTTGACATCCTCCCTTCAACTTCAATCATGCTTTGGAAATTGTGTTGATTGCATAACAATTTAAATATTAAAGCACTGACTGTCCTTATAGTTGTATAAAACTTTCTCTAATTTGATAAGGCATTCAACGACATCAATGATCTGCCAGTTAAGTATAGGATTAACTCATATCTCAATTGGTAGAGGTTCAACCCTACTTATCCGGCAACTTTTCAGTCATTAAGCACTTCTTCGACAGTTCCAATCAAGAATCTGCCGTGCCTGAGTTTAATCAAGTAAATCCAGTTTTTAGCAAATCATGAAATCTTGCTATAGTTAGTTTTTTCCCCTCCTCTTAACTCTTCTCATCTTACCACTACATTGTACATGCCAATAATCTTTCTCCCTCTCTCCCCTTAGAAACTCATCGCTTACCACGTACTGCCAATTGTACATGTCATTGCTTTCTCTCTCTCTCTCTCATACGCACTAGCGCACATATCCATCTAATAGATACCTTTCTATTAGCAGGCAATATCAGCCCTAGACTATGTCATGCTTTATATAACTTGGTAGAGGCGTCCTCTATCAATCTGAAGGTGACCAAATTGTTCCTTACCATTGCAAATTCAAACATCGCATCTCAAGCTTCATTTCATTTTTAAGATTAGTGGCTCGGCAACAATTAGTTTTCATAATCGTTAAATTTAACTTTACTACACATTTATATTTCATCACCCTCAGGAATCCCTTGATAAAGTCAAAACACTTCTGACCAAAATTACATTAAACACTCATCCACTTGGGATGCACATCCGCTATTCCATATGTCATCATTTAACAATGCCAAAAATTGCAAAGAACACAATTCCAAAGTTTATCAACTAGTGTCTCTCACAAATTACAAGAAACCCATATACAAGAACAAGGAAAAATATAAAAAGCAAAAAGATAATTCATCGAGATTCAAATGAACCATCAAGTGTGCTAACAAATAAAATGTGTAAATCTAGATGAGAATGCTAAGATGTATGCATGGTAAAACTATGAGAAAATGTTAGGAATAAAAAAAATCATAAGTTGGTAGGGATAGCATCAAGGAAAATTAAGTTAAGAAAGAATAAATTAAGACAGTTGGGACAGAGATAATGGTGGTGTTTGAAATTTCTGAAACTAATAGCTTATAGATTGTAATTTGTAGCAAAAGTTATAAGTATTTAGTAAATATACTAGCGTGTAGCTGAAATTAGTTATTTATATAAAAAAAAGTAATTATAAATTGTAGTAAAAGTTGTAAATGTTTGGAAAAAATTGTAGCTTATTGCTCAAATTAGAAGCAGGAAGCTAAAAATTACTCCTAATAGCTTTTGCTAAACACCTCCAATGAAGGCCAATAAATGTGACAGTTAAGAATAGTGATAAAGCTACTATCAACGAAAATGCAAGGGAAAAGAGAAGATGTAATTTGACTTGAATTGTCGTGGTAGAAAAGGAAGCGGATTCACTTATTTTAACTTAACACATAGGCGCTAATTCCCGATGCACAAGGTTTATCTTACTCCCCGGCTGGAGAGGGAAGAACCCCAACTTTGAGCCTTTGCCTGGCCCAACCGTGGTTAATGGTCAAGGCTTTTCGGGCGTCGGCTTGAAAGTGAAAGAGCCGAAGAATGAAGATCAAAGAGAGTTTCCTTTCTTGACAAAGCTAAACAGAGAAAGCGTCTAAATAGTCAACCCCAGATGATTGGGGCACAAAACTTAGTTTATTTTGATTTGGTTATCAAGTGTACGATTGACATAGCCATTAAATTTTCTAAATATGCCAATTTGTTCAGAAGGAAATTGGTTATTACTCAAGTCAAAACCACACGAAACCTCACTGCTGAGCACAGATCTTCAAGACAAAGATCCCAACCAGAAAAAAAGGCGTGTTACCTTGAATCCATCAGGAAGGACCTCTGCAATGACCATCCAAATCATACACCCACCTGCAAAGCCAGTACAGAACGGAAGGAGCTTGTTGAATGCATCCGCACATATAAATGAAGGAACTGCTACAATAGGCTGCAGCAACAGAAATGTTGAGATTCAATAAGTAGAGGCGTGATGGACACAAATGACAGGTGACAGATTCATATAAGAATATATATATATATATATATGAACAAGCACAAGACAGTACAAGGAAATCTCATTCCATTACATATCATCATACGTATAAATGTCCTAAAAGAAAATATAGGCCTTTGCCGAGTTTTCAAAATTTCAAAATTAATAAATGCATAATATGGAAGATGAAACTTGAAAAATCTCTTGTACATAAGGATACTACACATGTTACAATTTTTTTTTTCCCTTTCTCGCATGCATCCATGGTGGCAGCCATGTGTATGATGTCAATTCTTCCTCCTCACTAAGTTAATTTCTTGTGAGGAAAACTAGGCAAAAAATTTTGATATTTTGAGTTCACCACAGAGGATATTTGAACATGACTGTCCACGTAGAAATCTATATTCATATGATACAGACACAAGACCATTCAAACATTATATGCAAAATAACCCATATAACGAAACATCAAGTATATCAATGTCTGCCCCAAAGTAAAAAAAGAGGTTGGGTTTAAAACAGCACCAAGCACATCTTGGCCAATTCAAATTAAGCAATATATGATTTGTGTGCCCATTGAAAAGAAATCTTATCTTTCAAATGCACAGTGGCTTTTGAGATTTAAACGCCTATTTCCAACAAAATAAAATGTACGTTGAGATATAAAGAAGTAAAGAACACAAAGAACACATTCAGGAAACTAAATTATGCAAAAACATAGTTTTGTTCCCATTGACAGGAGTCAGGAAATTTCATCTTTCAAATGCTCAGTCGCTTTTGAGGTTTAAACATCTATTGGCAACAAACAGAGTTCGAAGATCACAAAAAAAGAATGAATACCTGCGGCAATGATGTAATTATACTCCACAACATTGCATTCCTTGGAGAAACTCCCCTTGATGCTAGCACCATGCTCACTGCTAATCCCTCCGGAATGTTATGCACAGCAATAGCCAAAGTGACCAAAAGGCCCTGAGATAGACCTTCTGAGCCAGCAAAGGACACTCCAACACCAGAACCCTCTCCAAAGGAATGAAGAGTCATTATTCCAACAACAAGAATGACTTTAGTAGCATCTGCTCCTTTAATGTCTAACATGCTTACTTCACCATATTGCTCCAAAAACTGAACATCATAAGCAATAATGTAAGTCAAGAATACTGGCCAAAAAAGCATGTGATTCAGCTTGGCACATCAGATTAGTGTGCAAGGGCTGGGAGATAAATGGACTCATGTTTCATCTTTTCAGATGGAACACGATGTTTTCTTTAAAAATATGTTATGAGCTTCCGCCAGGGTCAGTGTCTCAGTGCTGCATTTCTGCTCATTGAAGTTTTGGAAGTAAATGAGCAAGAACAAGCCATCTGAAATTATCGTACCCCTAATTCACTTCATTGCTATATTGTCTTGTAATGCAGTTAAAATTCAGTAATAACAGGGAGGTATGCAACAAAGTTGCCATAGTGTAACAGAATACTGCATAAACACCACAAACAAGCCACCAAGAACCTGACTGGAAAACCAAAGCAATCTCATAGACATAGGAGTTGAAATCTAACATCTTGTGATATTTGACATAAGAGATATGCTAGAAAAATAATGGCACATGATATTTTTAAGAAAATTTATCAAGACCCTTAATAGCATAAAGTAACGAAATACTTTCATGATCAATTATAGTACTAATGTTGCACAGTATCACAGGAAAATAAAATTAATATAGCATGAAGAAGTGATAGAAATTATAAGAAGTGCATTTATATACAGTTCCACAACGTTTTTCATGAGCTTCTGACAAATCCCTTTAAATTGCAATAGATTTTCTGAAATATCACAGAAATGTTACGTCGAAGTTCCCTCTAAAATTTCACGAGCTTCATATCTGCTCCCGAAACGAGTTTCCTATCATAATGAGGGTTTACAACCATAAGTGCCGAATAATTCAGGCTTCTGAAAAAATCAGTGAAAACATCACCAATTGCCCTCACATAAACATATTCGGAAACACAATTAAGCATGGCAGTTAAGTTACCAGAGCAGCCATGGAAACTTCTGAAATTATGAATGTGAAAAGTATAACAACAACGAACAATGATACAAATAACAGCAGTAACATTACAGCAATTAATAACCTCAGATAGGTTTGCAATAGCAATGTCAAATTGTTTGAGAAGTAAAAATGGGTAGTATTATAGAGAAACAACCAAGACGAAATTAACAAATTTCAATTTTTAAAAGGTGAAAGAACGTGAGTCATCACCTTCTTACAAAGCCAAATGAAAATTCCACCTGTCAAAATTCCAATCACAACCCAATTGCCACTACCATGAGCTTGTCCTTCTTGTATGAGATCAAAGCTAGCTGCCAACATCACTCCAGCAGCCATCCCATTGCATATTCCAGCCCAATGGGGATCAAGCTCCACGAAGAAGAATGGTACTGCACCTAAACCGGTAGCAGCAGCCATTGCCAGAGTGAAAAATGCAACTGTGGAAACTGAGACCCTGGCACTTCCAAACTTCCTAGTTCCCAGTCCATTGGTAGTACTATTAGACCCAAAGATATCCTCTGTTCCTGTGCCGTCAATGACATTATCCCCTGTATTCCTCAATGGAGCAGCTCTTAACCTTGGTAAACTCTCTGTTTCTGACTCTGCTGTGGCATAACCATTCGAAATCACAAGAAATAGCAAAAACAGCAGGACATGTTTGAATCTCAAATCCATTCTGGTTCATATAAACATCAACGGACAATTATTTCTTGACTCGGGAATCCCAGAAGAAAAATCCAATAATCTAGTTACAAAATCAAGCAGAATAGAAGTTGCTCCATTGCCTTGAATCAATCTCATCCAAGCCACTTTAACTTGCTTGCCAGGCACAGATCTGATCAGCTAAAATTTCCATATGAACAGTATTTCTGTGAATATATAAAGTCAACGCAGTAATATCCCGGCAAAAGTTGATCAGCTACAAACCTGAGAATAGTTGGAACAATGTCTGCAGCATGGAAAGGATGAATCAATATAAGCAAAAGATCTCACAGCAAGTATATTAGTCACTGCCAGTATCACATGATTCAACCACCACAGACTCCACCCTTTACAAATTCACACGATCAATCTAAATTAATGTCATCTACGAGATCCCAATTCACATTGAACTAAAACTTCCCAAATTGAGACTAACTACAATGAACAGAAACAACACCATCTTCTATGGTCAATTCTCCATTTAATAAAGAAGCCCGAATAACATCTCTCAAAGAAGGGGGGGGGGGGGGGGGGGGCCCAC
>JAOTRH010000022.1:20414732-20429262 GCA_034768845.1 Heliamphora exappendiculata
CCCCACCCGGGGGGCCGCCCGAGCAGCAGAAGACATTATACACATTACAATAGGACTATTTTGGAGTGTGCATATGCATTTTCAAGCAAAAGGAAAAAGAATCTTACACGAGCTAGAGGTTTTGGTTCGCTATAAATTGTTGAACCAATATAATCATTTTCATTGCGGAAGGGCATCATTGGTCTATATGTGCAACGCCGATCCGTTTCAACGAAATTAGATCTTCTAGCATCTCTAGCACCTGTTTACAAATAGAGGAAGATAATGAGTCAACAAAATTTAAAATTTCTAGGTTTTGGAAAACACGTGCTGACGTCAAAGCCATAATATCAGGACACGTCATTCAAAGTCTTAGGAACTTGAATTGATTATTCATACTTAATTGCACAATTGGCTTCCTATCGCCAAAACAACACAATCACAAAGAGCTGCTAATGGGCCTAAAGGACTATGACGTGATGATTAGCTGCATAAAGGCCTATAATGTGATGATTAGCCATTAACGAAGGGGAAATTATTATTGCTCAGTGTTAAAAGGGAAAAGCAAGGAAATGATTTACTAATTAGTTCTTTAGAGAGAGATGACACATCCACACCATCTGACTCATGGTTGTGCCTATTTCTTAATCAACAAGTGTTCTGGAAATTTTCTTTTGTAGAGGCCTTGGTTTAATCCACCAAGAACCAGAATGCTAGGAGCCTGGGACAATTGATATATTGAACTATATTTTACATCAAGACACGCAGGCATATTGCACCAAGACGCACACACATGCATGCATGCACTGAAGAAAAACAAGAAAGTTACTGTTGGCTTTAGAGGACATATATGATCTCCATAGAATTATCGTGAACACTTTCTTAAGAGAACCAAAATTTAAAAGTAAACTACCATAATAAAAAATCAGAGGACAGATCTCTTTGCTCGGTTTCTCATTATCAGCATGTTCACAAATTTACAATAAAATGGTCCCTGGATCTTCTTGTAAAACTAAGTCTCCTACTGAACCAACAACCATAGGAATTTCAGATTAAAATGTCAGAGCACTGTCTACTTCTTACCAGGGGAAAAATCATAATATCTCTTGTCAAGGCAAGTGGCTTTACAAGAGAACCCAGGGTTCCGCCAGATACTTCTCCTGAGATTTGATGGACCACTTTGAGAACGCCATGTGCCTTTTGAGGAGACATCATTGGTCATGGTACTAGATCTCACCTTTGTAGCAAGTCTAGGACCAGGACATGAGTTAAAATTCAAACCCTTGCCTTCTTCCTGGGGCCTCCTCCCTGATCTCCGTCTTGTCCCCAAGAACTCCGATTCAAAGTTTTGAGGATCAGTTTTTAGAAAATGAAACACTTTTTTAGCTAGCTCATATATGGCACGAGCCTGTGAAATATCAGACTATTCAATTGATGGATAAATCAAGATCTTTATGTTATCTACAGTTCTTCCAGGAGTCTGGTATAATACCTGTCTGAAATAAATGGTAGCCGTGGAGTTAAAATGCATCGCATTTCTTGGTATTAACAATGCATCGTGCTGCATAAGAATGTATATATTCAGATTACGGTAGAGATGTGCATGTAATTTGAATAAGACAATAGTTTTCATGTTTTAAATGGCTGGAAACATAGCATTTTTCACACATAAGCACGATGGGCCCTGGAAAGATTCAAGATTATACAATCAACAGGCCACAGTTAGAACCTAGTGATCAGATATGCAGTTAGACTAATTCTGAACAGAGACTAGCAATAACCTAGACATATAAAGAATTGGAAATATATGCAAGAATTATACAACACAGCATATTTGGAAATCCTAGGATCACGGAAACAAAGCTAAGTTTTCAGCAAAAAGTGCACTTGATTTGGTAAAAGAAAATAATTGGAATTTGGAATCATATAAAAAATAACCTAGGATTACTAAAATTACAAGAGGCTTTGAATAGAAAGAAAAGTACCAATCTAGTAGTTTGTACATTTGTGCATCCCCATCTATGCTCCCACTAAATACTACTCAGAATATTATGCACAAAAAAAGAAAAAGGAAATAAAAGAAAAAACCCAAAAGAACGTTTTTAAAGAAAAAACCAAAAAGAACGAAAGCAAGGAAAGAGAGCCAATGTATCAAACATAGAAAACCAGATATGACCAGAGAATCAATAATATTGATGAATCAAACAATTCACAATAAACAAAGGAATTGAGCTAAACAATTTACCCATAAAGAAGGTGTGCAAAAAAGATGGGTCAATTGGTGGTGAAGAACAACTCTAATTTGAAAGTAAAGTAATAACTGTAACAGTAACTTATGAGAATGGAACATACCTCAAATTGCTCAAGATTATTGTACAATCCTTCATGAAGTTTAGCCCTCATTGTGCCAAAATCCATTGGCTCTTTGATAATTTCATAGTAATCATCAACCTTATAGAAGCACAAAAATGCCATCAATTATTGCAGGTTAGATGGGACCAAAACACCCACATGTCAAATGATGATATCAATAACCAAAAACAAACCTCTTTGCGGTCAACAGGTTCGGCAAATATCTCATATGTATCTCGCCTGATATCAAAAGATAATGTTCTAAGAACAACATATTTCCTCCAGCAAATAAACAATTGTAATATTTCTTTCTAAATCATTTTCTCCTCTCATAATGCTTAAAATTCAAGGGTTGCAAGATCTTGTCACCCAAAATATGCTAAAAAATACATTCAGCTAATACTCACCTTTGCAGTATGTCCAGGACAAGCTCGAGGATGCGTTTCTCTGGCATAAATGGAACAGGTGAAATAACCAATTGTTTGCCTAATGACAAGCTGCTACCAGTAAGATGTTATTCACATGATTTATATGATAAATTGGCAAATTTGATGGAGAAGAATAGCACAACCAGTGGAGGTAGCATGATCATCAAGTTTTGCGGTTCCTTTAGCCTTTGCAACCAATGGTTGATCTGATACAGGAAACTAGGAGTCATGACATCGTTAAAGGCAGCTTACCGGGCGTAATTAAACACCGTGGCATAGGCTATGAAGGAAAGTGACTCACCACTATTGGTTGAACGATCTTCTTGATTTGGGTCCTCCACACCCTGCACTTAATTCAGAATGGGATTTTGAAACTAGTAATCTCACTACATGTGGAGGATTTGAAAACCAGTAAACAATTCCACATTCAAAAGGCCACAAATTGCGCTGGATAAGAATTAGATTGAAAACAATCTGATCACAACGTAGAGGTACAATAAACAATTGCTTCATATCTGTTTGTCTATAGTTTGCAGACAAACAGAAAGAAGTAGAGCAACTCACAAGAAGTTTAGCAAACTAACAAGTGAATAAAGAAGAAAAGAAAATGAAACTAAAATTAGTGCCAAAAGTAGATGAATCAAATATACAAAATTTGCATTGTTTGGGTTTCGATTAACAGTGAATTAACTACCTGTTGTTGGAGTTTTCCCTTGATCCTGGCCCTGGTTCGGGAGGGTGGTCCCTGGGGGTCATCCTGAGAGTCTTGGTGCCCCACCATTGGCCGAACCCACGCGGAGCTGTTTGAAGAAAAGGTAGTTCGGGACGGTTGGTGTGCCTTCCATGCATCCAGGGCTGAGATTCGCGGGCTTCTCCTTCTATGCCCATCTTTCAACATTGAACTTCTTGTTTTCCTATACACATCACGTTACATTCATAAAATCAAACGAAACCAAACCATGAAACCAAATCTTGGTTTCCAATCAACGCCCTTTACATTCATACATAAATAAATAAATATATAGAATCAGAACAAAATCCATGCCATGGCGGATAATTGCATTAAAAAAATCAATTCCCACAATATTTTATTGCATGAAATATACATATATAAGTATATATAAGTGAAGTAGACAATGATAGTGGATATGGACGATATGGTTAGTAAGCTTTACTCAAATCAGAGGTCTACCTGGACATGCAAACGGATTACAGAATAGAATACCTAAGTGTAATTAGTTTATGGGGAAATGGGGGAAAAAAGAACAAGAAAATGAAAACTCTTCGGGAGAGACTGAGGATGAAACTGTACTTGAACTTTATATATGTATTTGTTTATGGGCAGAGAGAGAGAGAGAGAGAGAGAGAGAGAGAGAGAGAGAGAGCTGTGCATTGGGTTAAGAAAGACAAAGTGGTAACGGCCGTATAATTTTGGAGAAGAAACTTTATATGAACGTGGCGCTGAGAAGATTCCAAATCTCCAGAAGAGGAAATAACTCATTTACTACTATTTTTATTGAAAGGAATAAGTTTGGTAAGCAGTGTGAGCAAGCAAATTATAAAGTATTCCTCAAGTAAGTATGCAATGTGATGCTTATTTTTATCAAATAAAAATGGCCAATATGCATAGTAAAGTTACTTTTGCTTTTCACTTGTTTAACAAAGATAAACTAATGTTGTTTAATTCGAAATATTTTTTTTTACATCATTAAATAAGGGAACAATACTTAAATAATATCATTTAATGTTTTGAAATTTTCAAATAATTACTTGTAAGAGCAAAGAATGGATATGATTGCTTGGGTTCCAAACAGAAAATAGAGTATTATAGTATATGAACAAATTAATACTCCATCCATGAAACAAGTTAGTTCCTCCTCAAAAAATAAAAAAATATATTTAATTTAATTTATTTTATTTGTCATGAATGCTTTCCTATGTTGCTTCTTGTACCACAATGCATATTTTTGACAGGAAATTCGACGATTTCAGTTGTTAAGCATTATCGTTCCTAAGTAAATATTATTGAGATTTGGAAACTTACAATTTGGTAGTTATTCATTTGTTGATTTCTATGTAATAAAATTTGAACTAGATTGGGATTATTATATTAGGTTGGTTTCTAATATAAGCACATAAAAATCCTATTTGATTCTTGGAGTAGTGATATATTTATTTATATATTATTATAGCAAAAGACGCATTAATTTTCTTTTGCAATGCTAAATCAACTTCATTTAAATCCAACATTTCTAACAAAAAAATTTACAATCTAGCGATGCATATGCATATGCGAATACAGGTGCATGTCCAAGGGGGCTATCAAACTTCATCATGTTCATGTCCTTTCTTTTTTTTTGGAGTCCATAGAAGGCATAATGTTTTTCGAATAAATAACACTTGATATTAATATCCTTCTTTAGCCTTGTTTTTAATTTTTGAATATTCACTTTTACTGTTATGCTCCTAATTCCCATTAAAAGGATATGCACTGGATAATTTAGGTAAGAAATCAAGACATTAGTTTTTTGGGGTAAATACTTGAAACATTTGTTATTTCTCAAAAAATGCATCATTTTATCAGTTTTTCTTTTCTTTTTTTCTGTCCGAGAAGTAAGAAAGGATATATACAACACAATAGAGAGACGAAAATAACTTGTCTCCTTAGTTATTTGAGTTTGCTCATGTTTCTCTATTAGTGTTCCATTAAGATTTTATTAAGTTTTTCAAAAGTAAAGTATTGAATGATTTCTGCTTAAGTATCTTCTCAAATTTGGTAACATCCACAGGAAAAAGAAAATAATTTGTTTTTTGTTTTCCAAAAATTTCAAACTTATTTTGGTATGTGCATCAAAGAGAAGTTTTACCCAAACATAACTCTTTGGGTCTTTCCGTCTTTGCATTTTAGGAAACTTCAACAATGAATTCTTTCGTGTGTTGCTTTGACCATGATTTGAGATCTATTTACTGGAGCTATCCATGAATTGGGTTGACTGCCTCCAATCATCCAATTCAACCCCCATTAACATTATAATACATGGTTTTACTCTGGTTTAATCAGGTGTTGGGTCTCTCAAAAAAATTTCTCAAGTGGTAACAAGAGTTGAGTACACATGTTTGCCGAACTCAATCTGACCAACCAAATATTCAATTTTATTGGTTTTAAGTTTATTACGAGACTATATTGCTTATTGTTTTGATATTTTTGTGTAAAAATAATGAAATTTGAGTTTATTTGTGATTTAATTGATAAATTTATGATTTTGAAGTTCAAAATAAATAAATTCAAACCACTAAACTGAACTGCACTCACCCATCGACCCGCCATATCCATGATCCCAAACTTCCAAACTCATTGGTCGGTTGCAAATTAGAAACCAAATATATGTGGCCAGGTGATAGGTCAGAGTTCAACTCAACTTAACTCGACTTATAGACACTTCAACTATTTGTCATGCTTTGTTATTGATTTCTCATTTTCCAACTAGCTTTCAACAAATAGAGGCAAATAAATTGCTAAGTTATATTAGAAATAAAAATTAACTTTTTAGCTTGAATTGTGTCATATGCATAGATGTAGTACACATAACAGGTTATTTGTCGCTTACAAAGAGAGAGACTACACACCACTAAATTTACTACTTGTGAAATGATATGTCTGAGTTTTGTGTTACACATTGTGCACTTTTTTTTTCCAAAGCTGTTTGGAATTTACTTATTACAAGTGTGAAAAGAAAAGTCCAATTTTGCGTTACGCATTGTGTACCTATTTTTGTTCTTTAACTCTTTGCTTTATCCGTTCATAATAGCTAATTGTGAAAAAGTTTGTTACTTAAATTGTTCTTTCTAGTGAGTAAAATTCATTTTGAGAATCATCTAACGAAAAAATAGGTAATTCTATTTACACTATAAATGTATCCAAGTACACCTATATTCTCTTTTTAAATTTTTACTTTAAATGTGAATTTATCAAAATGCTCCTCAAACTCAAAATTTTCACCACCATCTTTCCTATCTCCATCCACCACTATTCATGGACAACGAACTCTCCCTCACCTTCCTTCTCCATTGCCACTCCTCTCCCACCCCTTTCTCATCCCTCCCAGATCCTCCTTGATGCCCCCCTCACACAATGATGTCCCTTTTCTTTTCACTTGCGCCACTAATCTCCTCCACTTTCTCCTTTCTTCCTCCATTTTGCATAGTGACGTGACCTCTCTCCTCTCTTCCACGAACTCTCTCCTTCTTAATTGGTTTGTAGAGAAAAGAAAGAAGAGGAGAGAGAAAGAAGAGCTCGGGAGAGAGAGAAGCCGGGCAATGAAAGGTAGGAAGGTCGTCACGTGAAAAAAGAGAAGAAAATAGAGAGAGTAGAAGAGAAAAGTGGTTGAAGGGGAGTAGGCGACGTTGTGCACAATAGAGAGAGGAGGAGTTAGGGGGCAAAAAAAAGTAGAAAGGGGATGACAGAATTAAGAGATGGTAGGGGATAGTTCGTTGCGACGAATGGCGGTGGCCTAAGGTGTGGAAGATTGTGATAAAATGTTTGAATTTAAAAACATTTTAATAATTTTGCATTCTAAATAAAATAAATAAATGTACTTAGTTTCATAGTGTAAGAAGAATCACCCTAAAAAAAGGGATACGTGCTAAGTGCCAACATAATTTAGCACTTAATTTAGCACTTGACAAATTGATTCATTAAAAAAAAAAAAAAAAAACAAAAACAAAAACATCTGACAACTTTAATTTGTCTTTTCCTTCAAAAATCATGTCAAGCAGTTTTTTTTTCTTCTCTTTGTTTTTTTCTAGTTTTTGTTTTTAAGATTTTGAGCTAATTAATCAGTCATGTTCAGTAAACTTTTGTTTAGAGCATCTTCAATTTAATACTTTATTTTAAAAAATAGAAATAATATTTTTATGTAAAAACATAGAAAAGGCCATTTTATCTAGCCTTTTGTTCTCTCTTTTTTTTTTTAAAACGTTTTTTGTGCTCTTTTAATTATTATTTGTGTCAACTCCAACTATATTCCTCTATATTATTTTTATTTGTTAAAAGTCTCATTTATTTCTTGTTAATACTCCAAAAATTTATCCTTTTCCTCCAAAATGCAATTTTTTTAGACTTTATTAAAGTATTTTCAATATTGATATCTTTTTATAAACAACAAATTTATGAAAATAAATGTATAAATTAAAATTTTTAATTATTTGGTAAATAAAGTGTTCATTTTTTTAAAATAACTATTCTTTACAAAATTTTAGCACTTTAAATATAACAAAAAAATCATTGTTCTTTAAAATAGAAAATGATTTAGAGAATGGGTTGGAATGCCCTAAGTTGGATTTGAAGAATGGGTTGGAATTGCTTTAACAGTTCATTTGGATTAAATGATTTGAGAAGAAAAAAAATAAAAAAGAAACGATTGTATTATTATTTCAATAATGTATTTAGATAACTAAAGAAATGAAAAATTACAATAAATAAATAAATAAAAGTGGAAATATTTGATTATCACCTAAAACCATACTTTTGAGTCTCCCTGGAGAGATTTGAAAAAAAAAGAAACTAATGCTTTTGTTTTGTAATATTAATATTAATTACTAAAAACAAATACATTAAGTAATTTTATTTTAAAATAGAGTTAATTTAGTAATATTACATAAAATGTTTTTTTTTTTATCTTACCGAGACTAATTCAACATAATAGATGAAAAATAATAATTTTTTCTCTTTTATTTATCCAAACAAGATATAAAAAAAAGCACAATTAATTTTTTTTCTTTTATTATTGATGTAATTTTTTCTTTTACTTTTTCTTTTCTTTCCTTGTTCCCAAACGGGCTGTAAGGCTCGTTTAGTTTTGTAGGTGTTCAATGTTTAAAAGGGTAAGTTTGGTTTGGTTTGGTCAATCACAGTGGCTGTGTATTGACGACTGGTGGTGCATGGTGCGGCCCCGCCTTCCTCAGTGCTCGGAAGATTCAGCTACTCTCGACGAAATCGAAACAAACCCAGATAGAAAAATGGAAATGGGAGGAAAGTGAAACAGCCATCTCATCGATAATCCTTGTTGGAAAAAGCAGCAGCTCTACAAACACTTTCTGAACTATTCGCATCCATCGAAATATCGATTTCAACTACCGCATCACCCTGCATATGCGTATACACATTTTGGTTAGTTGCTCCTAAATCCCAACATTTATTTGTTTGATCCTTCCCTCTTCAACCCTAACTTCCTTTTCCTGCCCTCTTTATTGTAAATCTATCATCTTCAAACCCTAAATCCTTGCTTCTTGTTCTATTCTTTCTGCGAATAGATTTACCAGCACCATAAGTTGGTGTCTTTTTCTTTTGAATAGTTTCTAATAGGAATCTGCGAATCGGATCCAAAAAGCTGATTTATCATCACTTCGTATTGGGAATTTTTTACCATCGGTTGCAGTCTGACTCCTCTGCATACCTTGGTCTGGTAAAGTCTCGGGCGGACCTTCGAAATCTATCTTACTTTCGCTTCTCTTTGTGTTAGCTTTTCACTGCACACGAGATTCGATTTCCAGTTGCATCCTGTCTTATGTTTTCATTTGGCTTCTCTCAACTTTTAACTTCGGGTGGTGGGTTTTTTTTAAAAAATTTTTATTTTCTTTCGTCTTAATTTTATTGATATTCTGCAATTAGACATATACAGAAACCTCTTAGTTTGTTATTTAACCTGGGAAGAAAAAATGTTTCCGATTAGGCTTGTATTAGGAAATTAAATTGTAGCATTTCTCTCCATTGTTGTCTACTTGTTCTACCGATGCATTTCCTTTTCTTTTTCTTTTTTTCTCTGTTGAAATTGAACATGGATATGAGTTGGCATTGTTTGTGTCAGACTAGGTATTGTGGCAAGTAACACATAATAACTTTGAGCACAAACATAATTTTAGTTAGCATTGGCGCTTTAGCAAGCCCATCTGGTAATGCTTATATTTCTTAACGTAGAGGTGCCTAAAGGATGCAACATTGTCCAAGAAACTTCACTAGCTGCTAGGTCATGGGCCACGCGGCATTCTTTGGTGCCAAATTCTCCCATAATTGGATTTGACTGTCTTACATGCCTCAAGAATAATAGACTTTGTCACCTATGATTGAAAATTGAGACACTCTATCATCCAGCTAAGGGTATCATGCCAAACAAGGGGTGCCAGAGGTAATACCTGTTGCGCCTTGCTGGTTTGAACGGTCAAAACTAGTGATCTGTAGTTGTGGCTTCGTTGCTATTACTTGGTTATGGGGAACTGTGCTATTAGTGCATACCCAGGTTGTCATTTTCATATCCAATATTGTTACTTAGATTGAATTATAGTTTTAAAGCATTATCAGCATTGCCTGGCTTGCTGGATTCAATAGTTACGTTTTGTATTTGACAAACCATTCACTCATAGCCAGTCTCATACTTGCTGTTTCATTATGCATTGTTTGTGTCGTATTAGGTATTGTTGCAAGTAACAAATGACTTTAAACGCAAAGATAACCATATTCCTGTAATGTTTATGCTCCCTAACTTAAAGGTGCCTAAAGGACGTAAATATTGCCTTTGAATCTTCATTAGCTAGGTTGTGGCATTCTTTTGTACCACATTCTTGCACAATATGGATTTGACTGTATTGGTTGCAAGCGCAATAGACCTTGTCACCTATGTTTGAAAATTGAAGGATGCTCTATAATCCAAGCTAAAAGTATCATGCCTAAATGAGCGGTGCCGACATTAATACACCTCCTATTGTGTCGTGCTGGTTCAAACGGTCAAAGCTAGTGATTTATTTTTATTTTTTTCTTTTGATGACGGTGAATTCCAATCTATCCTTTCAGTCGTCCAATGTAGACCGCTGGCGTTGATTGGCTATGGGGAACTGCACTATTGGTGTACCCAGGATTATGATTTACATATGCAAGTTGGCTTCTTACTTAGGTTGAATTATAGTTTTAATGCATCTTCATATGGAGAAACAAATGAAAAAATCATGCTTATTCTTTTTATTGTAAAAACGTTTTGCCAACATACTGGATTCGATAGTTACGTTTGGTACTATAAAAACAATTCACTCATAACCGAGTACCATACTTGTGGTTTCTCAATTTTAAACTTTGGATCCATTGGTTATCTTCTAGAACTTGTAGAGATTTCCTTTTTTCTCATAATTTTAGATAGCTAAAGGAAATGTTAAGGTTGGGAAAAACTTTCATATTTATTATCCAAGGCAGTGGCAATTTGCTACTAGACATTGAAGATCACAAGTCATTAAGAATCTGTAAAAAGAGTAATAAAGTTGGCAATTTCTGGGGAAAGTGCAAGAATGAGGCTGAGTTTAGTGGGCCATAACTTCTTTTGGCAGTAAACTACTAGATTGAGTGTTGCAGAGGGTGAGTTGCAGTACACGCTAGTTATACATTGGCCACAATAAGTTAATATATTTTTCTTGTCTCTGATGAATAAATCGTGACTAGTGAAGCAAAGTGGTAGCTAATCCAAGTGATGGTATGAGTTGAATTGAGGGCACCATCACATCCTAGTACGGCGCTGAAGTTCTTTAATGGCAAAGTTGAAAAGCTTGATTTTATGACCATTTTCTGGAATGAATAGAGTGGGAACAAAAAAGGAGACATGCCAAAACAAGAACCTAAAGATGGCTTGAGGATAAATGATCAAGTCAAAGTTGCTATAATGACCAGGGTGAGGCCAAATATTAAAAGGGATGAAGAGCTTCGCCATCACATTTTACCAAGGATTTAGCATTAAAAAGAACCGAATGGTGAGAAAAGGATTTGTTGAGTCAATTCCAGTGGTTAGGATTTTAAGGCTTTGCTATTTTGATACGTCAACTCCTTGGAGTTACTATTTGAATTATTTAATAATTTCTTGGTGTGTCTTGGCATCCCCCCACCCCCCGGAAACCTCTTGAGAAGTCTATATAGTTTTGATGTGTCGGCTGATTCTTGATGTTTTGAACCCACGCTACTACTCGCTGAAGATGTTATGAGTCGAATTATCAACTGTTGTGAATTTGCTTATTCTATTATTAATTGGGACGTAAAATTTAGTTGGGTTTGGTTGGATTTTGTCATTTGCGCTTGGATAATGAATTTTGTTGATATCCCACATTTCAGCTGCATTTTTTATGAATACTCTCTTGTTTAAGCAGTATGTGTCTCAAGCAACATTAGCCTTGAAAAGTAAATGCAACAAAATTTCATGTTTGTTTATTATAGAGTTCTCTCATCAGACCATCCTCAAACCCAATGATGCTCTACTTGAACTTGGTTGGGTTCCCCTTTCACTTGATCGGTTTTTGAATACCTATTTCATGATTTCATGTTATCTTTTCTCTGGTGATTTTTCCATTGAACACAGTTATTTTATTTTCCTCTTCATCACAGTAACAGATGGATGAGGATTCAGAAAGTATTTCACAGGAATTTCCATCAACTGCTATTGGTCACGTGAACTGTGCTCCAGCTGTTGATCATTCTGGCCTGCCAGTTGCATGTGTATTATGCCAAAGAATCCTTTCACTTGATAATGAAGCTGCTGATCCTGAAGCAATCGGCATATGTGGAGATTGTAAATTCTTGTTTCTAGAAGAATTTGGAACCCCCACAGAAGATGCTCATCGGAGGAGGACAAACAGAGTAAGAAGAACAATGCACAGCAGTTCTGAGTCTATTGAGAATTTTTTCTCACAACAGTTTTCACATATGATTAGCCTGGTGAGACAAAGCCAGTCAACTGCACCTGATAATGAGAGTCAAACTGCGGAGACTGATGCTGCTGCGAGATTCTTGCAGCGTATGCATCCCCGAAGCACTCCAAGTGGGTCCAGAAGGTGGAGGAGGGTACTGTCGGATACTGAAAGCGACGGGTTTGATTCTATTTACGGGGAGAGTGAATCAAATGCCAGTTTTAGTGGATACAGGCCTTTCCAGAGTGAGAGTGATGCCATTTCATTTAGTGGTTATGGTGGTGATTCTGATGCTTCTGTGGATGGACGTAGTTTCGTGGATACTGAAATGTTTATCCATCTAGATGCTGGAAGTGATCTTGATAGTGATACTGATGTTGACCCGATGCGGGCGGGTCTCAACCAATGGGGCTCAGATGACCAAGAAGATGAAGATGACGAAGAGGAAGAAGATAATGAATGGGAAGAAGATGATGCTTATGTTGCCGATCCTTCAGCAGGGGTTCACCCTCGAAGTCCATTAGGTCCAAGTGAAAGCAATGGCCCTGTAACCTGGCACAGACAGCTTCATTCTCCTGAATATGAGGGAGCCATTCGTTTAAGAATCAGGGAAAGGAGGCAAACATATAATGCTACTGGTGTATTTGCTAACTTGGAGGAACTAGAGGCACTGCCTTTTGTTGGGAATTCTGGGGATTTTCTTGATGCAAGAGGCTTTGATGAACTGCTTGAGCGTCTTGCTGAGGCTGACAACTCAAGGCGAGGAGCACCTCCTGCAGCTGTGTCTTTTGTGAATAGTTTACCTCGTGTGGTTATCAATGAGGGGCGTGTTGGTTTGGCCTGTGCAATCTGCAAGGATTTTCTATCTGTTGGGACTGTTGTAAATCAGCTTCCTTGTTTTCACCTATATCACCCTTCTTGTATCTTGCCCTGGTTACAGGCACGGAACTCATGCCCTCTTTGCCGATATGAGCTTCCAACTGATGACAAAGATTATGAAGAAGGGAAGCGGAACACCAGCTCAAGCTTGGAGATTAACGAAATCCAGCAGCAGGGGATGGGTGAGGATAGTTCCTCGGACATGAATGATGATGCTGAGGCAGATGGAGCCTGTGAATATAGTCATGATGGAATGGAGCAGGCGGACTGTGCGAGTGAGGAGCATGCCAGAGGGAGCTCTGGCAGGGGTAGTGCAAGAGGAAGATGGTTTATTCTTGCTGCTGCACCGTTTGTCAGTCTTGTAGGTGTCGTTCTCGTGTTGTGGTTAGGCAGTCCTCTAACAGAAAGAAGAGGGCCAATAGTTGCTCACAACTTACCCAGACGGGGTCAGCATCCAAATCATGGCTCCGGCTCCTGGCCACCCAACCAAAGGGAGAATAGGAGCAGGAGGTGGTGGTCTCCTTTTTAAGCTGTTTTCTAATTATCAGAAGGATATTGAATCTATTGATGACTTGGTGATGTACTGGATCTAGTGTTGTCATGTCAAAAAGGTTTTGTGATAAAGCAGATACGTGCTCTCTGGGTTTGGGTGATTGACAGAGTTGTTTTGATTTCTGAGTTGGATTTTGTTGAAGTCCATGCAGGTTCGATTTTTTTTTTTTTTCAATTCCTGATCTCAGAAAGCCTACACTAGCGTAGGTCTAAGGGGTATGAGGGCGGGGCGGGGCTTTGAACCCCAACGAACATGGGGCATTACACAGGTCCAACCACTGGTCTGGACAACCAAGTTAATGCAGGTTCCAAGTGTTTGTCCAGTCCGTAGATTCCTGATAATGATACGATATTTGTTGAAGTACAAATGCATGCTTCCCTCCGTCCTTCCAAACATGCATGCATATTTAGAATTGAGGCAAAGTTCAATTACTCGAACAAGTCATGGCGGGTTTCTCATTGATGCTTTAGGCTGTGGTTTCTCATTGATGTTTGGCACGAATGGATTGCAATCAAGTACACAAACCACTCATGGGCGGTGGACTTTGGAAAATAGGAGCCAGAGATTTGAAGGCCATACCCTTGCTGAGGCATTGATGTTTGACGAGATGATGAGAAATAAGCCA
>JAOTRH010000022.1:20429362-20441849 GCA_034768845.1 Heliamphora exappendiculata
CAGGACAGGACAGGACAGCAGATGCCTTCCCCTCACTTTCAGGCCAACAGCAAATTATGGTGCAATTTAAAAGAGTAAGTGGAGATAGAGTACGATCCACCCGGCCATTGAAAGAACTGCAAATATATGAACCCAAAACAAAACAGCTGCAGCCTCTCTCCCACATCCTCTTAAACTGGCAACGGCACCTGCAAACAAGGAAAGAGCAAACGAGTGAATTTACAACTGGAAATTTTGAATACATATATAAATGGTTTTGAGTATCGATGTTTTTCCACACCGTCGTTTTCAACGCATAATTTGCAAACCCCGGATTTGTAAAGTCAAATGTATATAAGTTTTTACAACTGGAAACTACACAGGACTTGAAACTTCAGAGATTTGAAGGTTCTTATTGCACACGTGGATAAAGAAAACCCCAGTATCTAGCGATGACATTTGAAAGGTTAGATGGCATGCCATTTTGCACACTACATCAATGTGAATGCTCATGCAGATGAAGGGTTGCCACTAAAAAACCCAAGCAATATATGAAAATAGCTCACTTAATTAACTTTATGATGCCTTGGTCATTTCATCTAGAAAAATACGGATGGCAAAGTTGAGATTTGGTTGTTACCCGAAAGCACAGATGTCGGCATTGTATGCTGGAGGAGAAGGACAAATCTGAACATCTTATCACCAGAAGGAAGCAAGCCGAGCTTGTCAGCCAACATGACAATGCCAAGTCCAGTGGGAGGAATCAAAACCAATCGCGCAAAAATTATAGCAGCAGTTGTCCGCAGACCAAGCTTTGAACTCCCTGGTCCTGCAAGGAAACCGCAAGTTGTTAGCCATCTAAGCACTGGTTAAACAATATCATTTCGAAGGCATATAAACACAAGTCGAACAAAGTGGACTAGGACTAACAGTGGGGAAACAACCACTAGATAATCGTTGCACTGCAATTGAAAAGAAACAAATCTAGTACCAAGCAGCATCAAAGTCATGGATGCCAAATGAAAGGATGCTCTAAATAACTGAGACATGACCAACGAGAAGGTCAACTTACCATCTACAAGGTTGCCACCTAATGCCAACAAAATGCATGGAATCATCGCATCCCTGAGAGACAAACATAACGTTAGACATCAATAATTTTGGAATATAGACCTATCTTTTGTGCTTGTCTGAATACTGATAAATTGGTATAGCTAAATTGTGTGGTAGAACCTTGGATGATAAAACAATCGCATAGGCTGTTCTGCTCTTGCAAGACCCAAAAGATTCAAGAATAGTCCCTTATTGGAACCAATGCAGTACTACAAATGTAATTCTCATACGAACATCCAGTGTGAACAGATTCTTCAAACATCTCTGAAGCATGTTTAAATTCAACTAGATCATTCTTGATCCTAAAGCTACAAAAGTCTTCAGAAAAGAGCATCGTAATGTATTAGCAAAGCAACAAGTATCCAGGACTACTATCAAAACAAGTTACATTCTTTCCAGTGGTCACTGATGCATAAACTTTGGCTATTTCAAAGAGCAGTGTTTTGACACAGCATATTAGTTAAGGCTTCTTCCTGCCCAGGCAGCAGGTCTTATGATTAAACCCTACTCAATCTGATGACCTGACACGAATTATATACAGGCCAACAAATATTCAAAAGAGTTTCTAAAGCATCAATAACAAATGCTTTCAAGAAAGAAAAATTAGATTAGCTTAGATACCAAAAAGGAATAATTTAGATACTTCAATATACTTTACACGTGAAGGGTCATTTCCAAATCCATATTACAAAATCCAAGAAACAGATAAAGAGGGATGGGTTTCTAAATGTATAGCCTCTGAGCCATTGTGGGTTGCAAAACACTGTTCCAGAGGACCAATTTGTGGTGCCTTATCTGTTATTCAAGCCAACAGCTTAGACAAAGTCCAAAAAAGCATGTATTTCACTATTTGTCCAAAACTATAAAATTCACAAAAAAATATAAATAAATAACAAATGAGCTTCCATGTTGATAGGGATTAATGTGACCCTTCTAACTTGTATGGTTGCCATGCGAATTAAAGAAAACTTAAGTGTCATATAATTTCATTTTTTTATTCCAAACAATCACCATTAAAAGTTCCACTGTGCTTTAAAATGCATTTGCATGTGAATTATGAACTCATGGACAATGACATTCATCTTTAACTGCCCATGCTTTATTTTTCCCTTTTATCTTTTCCCACATAATCAACGACATATCTAAAGAAAATCTAATGCTTACGGATTTTCATTCATTGTAATTTCTTAAGTTGTATCGTGCAACCTATTGCATGAAGAACTTTGCATCATGCAGCCAAAAAAAAAAACTATAGATTTTATACATATTTCTATTAATGTAAGTGTGTGCTTGCATGTAAGTCATTAACAGCAACAAAAATGTGACAGAAAGGAAACATCAAAATAAATACAGAGTAGGAATTGAGCATACCCAAGAATAGCGCAGCTGTCAGTGAAGAAATAAAGAGGAGCATCAGTAGTAAAAATTAACCGCTTCAGAAATGGTACACATCCAATTACCATTGCCAAAATCTGCAGCAAAGTTAAAACAACTTGTTGAATCACATTTTAATATAAATAGTCAATGTAGGTAGACCAATTAGAGAGCGAGGAACTCTGACAAGAAGCAGACTATATATGGAACCCTCAGCCATCACGTGATCACTTAAGTATGCTTCTTGTTAAAAACAATAACTCAGCATTGACTAAGATTTCTGAATTCTTTCTGCAACCTATGGATCATAATAGTCAAGTACATTGATTTGTAAAGGGAAGCAGATTGTATTGGAAATAATATATATTAGGAAATTAGGCTTTCTTTGATATCTTTGATTTTATTTATTTGTTTTTTTCCTATATTATAGATTCGTCATTACTTTGTAAATCTTCCCCACTAACATAAATAAATGGCGATCCCTCTTTGTAGGCAAGCCAAATATACAGAATTCTTTTATTCTTTTGATTGCAATTGGGCCACTTATGGCCACCTCTGCGCTTACTCATTCAAATCCATAACCACGTTACTATAGTGAAACCAAACATCAATTGGAGTTCCTCAAGCATCAAATCGTCCGAAAACAAAATCAAAGGCCAAACATGCAGTCTACTATCACCAGATATGATAAAATTACACATATTCCAAATACTGAACAAATAAAAGGAGGTCCCAAGCACATAAAATGCGAAGAAATCATCAATCATCATAAATGAACGAGATAGAACTTACAGATGCAATGATAGGTGGCTGAAGGATTTGCTTGAGCTTCAACTTCTCATAGAGAAAATTGAAGAAATCTTTTATCTGCATCAAAAGCATGAAATCTCAGAAAATACCAACCCATAGTAGTCAGAAAAAGAAGTTGTTATAACTAAATCAAATCAAACGAGAAATGAAAACGCACACAATCACACAAGAACACAAGATTTACGTGGTTCAGCTTAAAGCCTATATGCACAGGTGAAGATTGGGAGATGATGCACTATGTAAAAGAATAATACAACGAGCTGACAATATCAATAACTCGCACATTTCACATACAATAGTAGATCCCACAAAATACCCAATATATAGGAAACCCTGATATGACGAATCGGGCGAAACCTTTAGGCATTAAACGGATTGCACAGGTCATGAATAGGTTATAAGAGAAACCAAATTAGATTCAAGACACCAACCCACAACATAAGCAGCTATAGAGCATAATGAATATTGAATCAGAAAAACATCCCAATCAAGCCAATCATTGCTAAAAGCTAAGCAAGGCGTGAATTTTAAAAGTCACACGGCAAATTCAATGCAATCTTTCATTGAATCCTAATAGAAATTGTAATATTGAGGGGATGAAATTTTGATTATATATGACATCTTCTATTATCAAAGCGAGGTTGACACTATTTTGCACATTGATGCATGCATTACAACTCTCAAATGCGGATGACAATACTATAGATACAATTGTATGGTTTCCCATCACTACAAGTTGAGAGAATTTTCTTTTATAAAAGCCATTACCATAAAGAGTAAGTGGTTCTGAGAGGCAACTGGCACTAACAAAAGGAAACTGATACTTCATTCTATACAACGAATTAAACTTCAAAAGTGTACAAAAAGTTTCAAAGAAGGTGTCAAAGGGTTGTGTGATCCAGCATGCAACAAACTCAAAAGTAAACTAATAGGGCATGTTTGTAATTTATAATTAATTTGGTTTGGTTTGGTTTTATAACCATAGGATTGAAAGGTCAGAAGTCATGTTATGATATGCTTAGTCTGTCATTTGAATATCAAAGAAAGCAACAATGAGCAATAAGCTGAAGCATGATTCACTGGATACATGCTAATTGTTTTCCCTGCCTATATCACTTCTGTTACATAAAGTGATAAGGGGTTATCATTTCTCTAATTTTGTTTTGATCAGCAACAATGATCGTGAAAAAGCGGGACAAAATATAGAGTTCTACAACACATGGAAAGATAACATAGTTGGTTCTCACCTTTCCTTTCTTTGGAGCTTCTGACTTTGTTGGTACAACCTCCTGAGTAAGCAAGGGAACTTGCTCTGGAGTGCTATCCTTAGGAGGGCTCTTGAGGGGAAGATTCTTCTCTTCAATATCAAAGGTGCCTTCGATAGGAGGTGCAAGCATATGAAAAACATAGGTGTATAGGACAATTGCACCAACCTAAATAGATAGATTCAAAATCAATCGGTGTTCATGATTTTCTTTATTAAATGTAAAATGCAAAAATCTATTTCTGCACAAACACGCAGTCATGTGCGGAACAAACTAAATTCTACCTAATAAAACAAAAAAGTTATTATTCTCCGAGACTGATATACGAGTTGAAATGTTAAAGAGAAGGCCCTAGAACATAACAATGAATAACTGCATAATCAGGAATATAGAAGAAAAGAAATTCAAATATTAGACTACCCAAAATATAGATAACGACTCAAATGTCAAGTGATCAAAGAAATCAGCAACTTCAGTGACTTTTGTATGAGCTATCGGGAAGAAAACAGAATGGCATAACATACCCATTGTCCGAACGAGATATATGCATTTCCATCTTGAGCACATTTCTCTGAGTCACCGAAAGGATTTGACTTATCTCGACATAAAGCTGCAATTAGGACTAGTGGCACGTTCCCAATATTCCCTGTGTAAATGCAAGTACATAATTACACGAAATCAAGAAAAACTAGAGGTTAAATTTTTCACCACAAATTCAAACATAACCAAAATTATAAGCTTCCCACAAGAGAGAGAGAGAGAGAGAGGTTATACTCTATAGTCCAACATAGTAACAGGGCGTGATTCGAGTTCGCCCATTGTGAGATAAAGTCCGAAAGTCATTGTATTTACCTTGATGTCTTCAAAATAATTTGCTATTTCCATTCCTTTACAAATATCCATGTAAATTTCTTCATTTTCTTGTGATTGGATTAGTAAAAACTATACTATATTTGTTACTTACAATGTTTCTGTTGATTTTTACTCCATTGATGCTATAAATGAACTCAAACAAATTCATGTAAAAAAGCATTTTCATTTTCCAAAAATGACTTTTATCAGCTATTTATTGTAACATATAAACATCGCCAATATACAGAAACCAAGGGAAACTAAAGTTTAGGAACATAAAACCAATCAACCTCCAATGAGGAGAAACAAACTGTTAAGGTAGTTGGCTATTTTCGGATTAAGTCAAAACCGCTGGAGTGTGTTTTTGAGTCGCTTTTATTTTAGTTTGGATAATCTTCATAGGTTCTTCACCCAATTGCTTTAAGAATCAAAATCGTGTCGTGCAAGTCTCCCTTTAGCACTTACATTTGCAAGTCTATGTAGTTCCATCTTTTTTCTTCGAAAAAATCTGGCTTGTCAAGTTAGAATCTTAGTTTTTTCGAAAAACAGAGACTAGTGCTAGTTAAACGCTTGAGCGCTTCATAGCGCTACCAAGGCGCTCACTTAGTGCCTAAGCTTTTTCTCCTCATTGGATTTCCAGTTTCGAGCGCTAGTTATGCACTCATTGGGCGTTTCATGGTTTCCTCATTTTTTTATTCCCATATTGCTTCGCCAACAAGGAGCTCAAGCCCTTTTTCCTATGCCGCTAGAAGGCATTAGAAGAGCGCTCAAGCTCTTCATCGTGTGCGAAACAATGTTTCCTTATGGCACTCGTTGTACACTTGAGCGACTATCCGCACTAGTAAGCGTTAGTTGGGCACTTGAGCACCTCAACATATTCTTTGGGCCAATGATATTTCAAACCCCTTTAACATAAATATAATGCCTCATTTCGTCTATTAGGGTTTTGGAGAGAGTTAGGTGAGTATTCAAGACGATTGCTAGTGTTTCCAAGTGCCTCCATTTACACCTTTCTTTTAAACCATCTCTTGTAGCAATCTAGTGAATTTAATCTTTGACTTGAGTGTTTCTATAACTGAAATTATATATTTTTTCAAAACCATATATTTTCATATGCTTTTCACTTCATCCTTGATACACTTGTTTGACTTTCATCGAAGTCGTTATGCAACGGACATCGAGACAAATAACTTGTGGTGATTAGAGAATCAGGAAGGACCTCGGCGAGTTAAGACAAGCCACGGAATTGGTATACTTTGGCTAATGGTTGTAAATCCTTTCTACCTTGTGTCTTGTACCTTTTTTGATCCATAGTGGACTATTGTAGGTTGGGGAGTGGTTTTTATCCCAGGAATATACCCTAGGGTTTTAACGTCAAATCTCGTCTTCCCTTCTTGTTTTGTTGGTTGTGTTTATGTTTAGATTATTTATTTTGAAAGAGTTTGCGATAAGAGGGAAAGAATCTTAAAAGAATTCTTAAATACTATTTGGTTGAAAATTAATTTTTGGATTGACCTAATCACTCTAGGCTCAAATCTTCGGGTTTGACCTTTTCACAAACTGAATCAAATATAAAACAGGAACTCCAGAACTGGCTTTTAACATTTTGCAGCAAGATCCACTGCAGCAATACATGAGTTGTTTAGCTTAAATGAATAAGCAATAATCTCAAAGCTGGTTGTAATGCTTGCATGCAAAGTAACAGCAATAACCAGACAAATCTAATCAGTTTTCCATCTATAAATAGCCAACCCACCCTATGTTGAAAATAAAATTGGACATCATGACTCTCACATAGAAAAGAAACTCAAACAACTAGGATCCATACTTGACAAAAATAGATGGTACCATTGTATATACCAAATAAAAACTATAACTAAAAACAAATGCTAGGTTGGCTTTTATCTCCATAACGAAGCAACTTACCAATTCCGATTTGAATAATAGTAAACTTGAAGAATGGGTATGGTGGACAAACAGTGTACGCAACAACTAAGCCTATCAGTGACCCAGATATGGTGGTCAGAACAACATTAAAAGGAATGAACCACCTGTAGAAAGAGAAAAGACTTGAGCATCAAGCCTATTAAGTACTGGTACTCCAAAATGTACAAGAAAACAAACATCTAATTCTTACCACTCAATCATTTTGTCAAGACTGATGGCTTGCCCAAGCTGAGAGAAGATCAAGCATGGAAGTAATAATGAAAAAACCAGCTGCACCACAATTTGAACAATCAATCAGTTCCAATAGGGTGGCATCAATAGATTTAACTCAATAAGGAAACAGGCAGAAAGGCAGTTTTTTTTTTCTTTCAAGGGAAAGAGATAGCACTTAGTTATCCATTGGTTATAGCATCTTTGGGTCAAGTGAAAACTACATTGGGTGAATTCAAAATATCTTGTATGAATTCAACAAGTTGTGGGCATTTAAATCCACCCTTTTTTTCCATATCCTCTTAAAAGAAAATTATTTTTGATCAGAGACAAAATTAATTAACAAATAACAAAAGGTGGATAAAATTTGCACCAGAACTCCTACTCACATACAACTATGATCTCTCCATTTTCACCTACCAAAAATACAAGATCTATACAATTCTACACAGTAATATAATAAAAAATTCAGAGGACAACACAAATATTAATGATATATATATATATATATATATATATATAGAGAGAGAGAGAGAGAGAGAGAGAGAGAGAGAGAGAGAGAGGGGGAGGGAGGAGCATTTGGCTTCTTTTTCCCTAGATTCCAGTAAAAAAAGACTGGATAAAAACATATTTGCTTACCCCATTTAAAAGCTTCCTTCCATTGGCAGGTAAGATCTTAGAATATGCCAGAAGAAATCCCAAGAAGCAAATTGTAAAAACCTTCGCAATGGGTAAAACTGCAATCTTTATAGTCCCAAACAAAGACTCTCCACCCTGATTTTCCGTTAAAACATCCAACAGAAACCTGTCCATGTTTCCCAATGTAAATAACCAGACTTCAAAGCAAATGAAATCCTCCTCTAGGCATCTAATGATACTATTCCAAATTGTCAAAAATTATTTTCTCTCCTAGACCCAGGCTAGAATTCTCTCTTAAAATTCAGATAACCCAACTATGAAATCCAGCCTGAGTTGGTGAACGGATAAAACTCAAACAAAATATTCCAAATTGATAGTGAATTCTTGGAGGCTGCTCTAAGCTCTATGGCATATAGAAAGAGAGCAGATTTCCAATCCAACTATTCCGAGAAATTAAAATTAAGCCCTTCAATCTGCTCGGCAATATCCTGATGAAGCCCCTTGCTGTGCGCTTCTTTGTTTTTTGATGATGAGATCAATCTGTTTGATCTGCAAAACTCACCCCAAAAATAAAAGGAATAAATAAAAAATAATTTTTTATTCTAAGAAACAAAAAGGGAAAAAAATTGGGAGACGAATTCTAAATTAAAAACAAGAAGCAAAAAGAGAAGATGCAAAATTTTGCGAAGGGTATCGATCATAGAACGTTAGATGGATAACATTATTCTGAGACGACTGAAAAAATAAATCGAAACAATAAACAAAACAAGTAAATCACCCCAAGTTTTGGCATATACGACAACAAAACAAAATCGGCATCACGCATAAATATGTTATATCATATAAAATTATTATAATATCAAATAAAGAAAATAACCCTATAAGCAATAGCTGGAAAAGTGAGTGACAGAGGGAGAGGTTTCTTCTTCTTCTTCTTCTTCTTCAAACAAACATTAAAACATACCTACACAGATGGCAGATGGGGGAAGGAATGAAGGAGAGCGGTTTGGCGTAGCGGCCAATCAAAGCGTCATTAATGATAACTGCAAAATAAAGGCGAGAATCTAGCCATTGAATTACATATACATACACAAGCGGGTCGAAGAGAAGGATTATATTTAGTTTCGTGAGGAAACTGCGAGTTGTCGTAGTTAAACCCAACTCTTTCCCTACTAAATCTCAACTATACCCTTATCCACCATGAGTCCTGTCCTGGCACCTGTTATGTCCGTTTCTTCTGTTTTCCGTACCAACGGAAATTTCCACTCTTAGCCCCATCCGGGGAACTCCAACTATTCTTTTCTCGATTGCTTTTTGTCATGTTCGAATTTGGAGTAATTATTCCCTGCCCTGTTTGCAATGCCAAAATTAATTTGGTTTCACATTTATATGACTTTTATATCAAAAATAGTAGAATTTATATAAATATGCAGTTCAAATTAATTTAAAAATTACAGAAAATGGTAGAAAATAAAAAAAAAATTCCTTGAATTTGGTTTGGTCTTTGGTGGGAGCTCTCTCACACGAACATTTTACTTTTATGACTCGTTTGGTTGGATAATTATTTTTATAAAATAATTAATGTATTTAAAATATTAATATAATATTTTAATATCGAATAGTGTTTAGTTGAAAGTATAATAATATAAGAATAAATAATATGTGGTTTGATTTGATATTATTTTAATAAAATTAAAAATTTTATGTATAAAAGTAATCAAAATAATCTAAGAATTAACCAATTTACCTCATGCCATTAGGATAAACATCATCTATATGGGAGTGCTAATTTAGTTGGGGGTTTCTTAACAAGATAATTAGTTATATGTCCAATTCTTAACCCTTGTAATGCATTTAGTTTACTTAATTTCTTTTTAACTTTTTAAATTTGTTATCTTAAAAGTTAAGTTTTAAAACGTAAGATCTTTTAATTTGATGCTTGATAATTTTGTGAACCAAACCGTTCGTGTTTTTCACACTCTCTAATTATTTGATACAAACTCTAATCAATTCATCACCATTTATCAATTTCAGTCGCCGTCAACGACTTTTTTCGGCCACTCCCATCAAATTTTGTAAGCAACTGCTAACGACTATTTTTTGGCAACTCTCTAGAAATTATTTCTCCGTCGGCTCTCTGGTGACATTCCACAATCCTCCTATAACTTTTTTAGTAGTATTTCCAGCGACTTACAAAATAAATAAGTTTTACTATTCATTGTATACGAACATTGAATTTTATTTATGTTCATTTATTTTTTCATGCAAACATATAAAGTTATCTCTGATTTTATTATAAATGAATATTAAAGATAAACAGTGGTTCATTGTATTAAAACAGTAAAATTTATCTCTGTTCACTTATTTCTAGATAAAAATAGATAAAATTATTTCTGATTTTATTATAAGCAAGCATTAAAGATAAACTTCACTTTTCGTTTTATTCAAACAGTAAAATTTATATCTGTTCCCATATTTTTAAATACAAACATATAAAATTATCTTTATTTTAATAGTTATTGGAGTTGGTTGCCGAAAATCACAAGAATTAGTAGTTGGAGGTCGTTAGAAAGGCACTAGAATTGATCATCGAAAGTTATCGAAATTAGTCGCCTCAAAGTTACCAAAATTAGTGACTGAAAGTCATTGAAATTTTTCGTTGGAATTATTACTAGAATCATCACTAGAAGTCGAGTGAGCTCACCCGGTGGTCGCCGAAGGTGGAGGTGGAGGTGGAGGGATAGAGGTTTGAGATGGAGAAATAAGGAGTTGATATGAAAAGGTAAGTATTTAGAATCGTAAAAATATATTGATCTAATTTGACGTAATAAATTTTAAGAGTTAAAATTTTTTTTGTTAAATTTAATATTGTATAAAATATTAATTAGGCCTTACACCAAAAGTTTTGTTTCTTAACCTCCCGCTAAGTAATTGTCAAACATGATATATATATATATGAGATTATTTTCAAATAGTTTCACCCCCTTATAATCCTGCATTCAAACATAACCTTAAATGCCTATCAATTAATCATTTGGTCTTGTGTAAGATAAATTTAGAGTTTTTTATTTTTTATTAACCTTTCTTTGGAGCATTTTATAAGAGCAGCCCATAAATTTATTTTTTTTAAATGATAAAAAGATTAAAAAAATTATTAAAGATGAAAGAATGTAAAATATAGCTTATTAGTTTTTTCTTCTTTTTTATTTTTTTTCATATTTTGATCTAAATCTTTTATTTCTTTCAGCTCTTCTTAGTAAAAGAAGAAAAATTATGAGTATAATAATTTAACTAAATGATATAAAAAATTATTAAAAAAATATAATTAACAAATAATTTATTATCTCAAATGAGCCTTTATTGCATAAAAGAGGTATGGGACTATGAGATCCATGAGAGATACTGAAAGTCTGCTTGGGATAGTTTTAAAACTTGATTTTTAAGATGTTTGGTTTTTTTTTAAAAAATAAAAAATAAAAAAAGGTGAGTGTATTTGGGATAATTTGAAAAAAAATAAATGTTAAAAAAAAAGAGAGGAAGGAAAAAAATTTAACTTTTTTTTAGTTACCTTGAACTGTAAAAAAAAAAAAAAAAGAATCTCAAATAAATTAGCTTAAAAATTAAACTTTTTTTTAAAAAAAAAGCTTTTTTTAAATCCCAAACAGAGCCTGAATTATTTAAGATATCGATAAATAAAATTCACTATGAAGGTTTTGAGTTATAAACTCTTGCGATCATTTTTTTTTTGAGTTTTCGAATTTATGAATTGAACACACCAAACTAATTAATTTCTCTATTTTTGTATATGAACTCTAATAGCACAATTATATTTGGGATGTCTAAAAATCATTTCTTCCCTTTTTCCTTTTTTGAAATCTAAATTTTCTTGAGTAATTAATATAACCTTTTGACATTAAAATTATTTGGGATGTCTTTTTGTTTTTTTTACTTTTGTTAAAATATTTAATATGTGCTTAGTCCTACTTTTAAACCTGCATGTAATTTTTTTAGTTTTCTTTAATTTTTTGTTAAAATATCTAATATCCTTATTTTTTATTTTTTAAAGCTAATTTAGGATATTTTTTAAAATTTTTTAATTTTTGAGAAAATAATTAATTTTTGGATAAATTACAGTGACCTCTCCTGAGATTTAGTAAAATAACAATCTTCACCCCTGTGATTTTTAAAATGTCAATAACCTATCATCTAATTTAGGTTTTACATCAAATTAGTCAAACTATTAAATTTTTGCTTAGCTGTGCCTTGTTTGGCGTGTTTTTTGAATAAATTTTTATAAT
>JAOTRH010000022.1:20445898-20466543 GCA_034768845.1 Heliamphora exappendiculata
CCCCTTCCACCCCCCCCCCCCCCCCCCCGCTCTCTGTGTGCATCTAAAGCTACTCTAAGATCTCACCTCCGACGGTCACCGGCCATTGAGGTGCAATTTATCTTCCCCAACTTTACTAAACCGGTTTGTTCTTGAATCCTATACTTATCTAATTTGATATGCATTGTTGAGCCAATTTCCTAACAGTTTAAGCTTTTGAAAAAATTAGTGACTTAACATGGTATTAGAGCTTTAGTTCCACGAGTTCTTGGGTTCAAGTCTCGTAATGTGTTTCTCTGTTGTATTTGTTATTGTGCACTCTGTGTGTTGGTGCACCTTTTCAGTTTGTTTGCCTCTCCACGTGTAAAACAGGATTGTACGTGAGGAAAAGTGTTGGATAGCTTGATATATATTGTTGGGTCCATTTCCTAACAGCTTAAGCTTTTGGAAAAACTAGTGACTTAACACTTACAATGCCCAGTCTCCGCATGGAGACATGAAGGGAGAGGTAGACAAGGAATTAAGTTGAATTTGCACCCTGAGGAGCTTTAGTAAATGTTGTTGAATTGTGAGGCTTCCACACGAAACCTTTGGGCTTGCTAAATGTTGAAAACCCCACTCCTCCGTGAAAAGAAAAACATGTGCGCAAGTTGATACCTATCTGTTTACTAACTAAGAATAACAAAGACCTACCAATCCTTCAAAATAGTATTGGCAAGGGTCACTTGTACTGCTACTTTGTGTAGGAGGGAGAATTGGAATAATGGTATAAGATGTAGGATGATGCAGGACCCAAGGCAACCAATCTGGGTGAGAGTCAAGGTAATCTCTTAAAGAGAAATGCGCCAGTAATGGGAAAATGATCCTCAGGTGCACGAGGGACCCTGATACCAGAATCCATCTAATGTCACAGTTGCTGATTCTGATGATGTATGGAGGCAGGCGAAGACCCTACGAATAATAGGTTAAGATGCGTCGCGGCTGCCAACCAAGGTTTGGCCCAGTAGCAGCATCTGCATAATCAGCGATCCTGTATTAGCCTTTTAGTTCTGTAAAATGGGTCCTTGACTCTCTCCTCGTGCCTGTGAAACACAATCTGATCTTAGAAGTTAGAAACCTATTTACTTTCATTGACTAAACTGCGAAGGGGGGGTTCATTCAAATTTGATTTCTCTTGGTCTAGAGATTGGACTATTCAGGTTAAGACTTTTGACATTGGTCATTGGCACAAATTCCTGCTGCAATATCTTGGGAATTATATTGCAGTTTACAGACTCCTGTTCAGTGATACACAAAAATCTGTTCAGTTCTTCTTTAGTTGTTTTGCAGGATAATAAAATGTGTTGATTTGCAATTTTGCAGAATAATAAAATCTGTTGATGCTGCCCTTCAGCTTTCCCAAACTTATGGAGTTCAGGATCTGGAGCTTGGCCATGTGTTGGTGTTGTGCTTCTTCAGCGTTGTCATTGGCTTAATTGACAGCACATTGTGTGACTGGGGATTGCAAATGACATCTGTTGACAGAGCAAGTGGAGTGATGAGAAGTGATGATAGCCAGAACACGGATGTGGATTCTAAAGGAAATCAAGCTTGTAGAAGAAACGAAAATCATGAATGCATAATAAAATCGAATTCTTTTATGGCTTTCGAGGTGTTGGGAAAACTTACGGAAAACAGAAAAGCTATGGCTCTACTCCGCCTTGTTTACTTGAATATGTATGTGCTTCGTTTCTGCTTATAGTTTACTTTGAATTGCGCTCCTTTGTGAACCTCTATTTATTAATTTATTTCTTACAACTGGATTTTACACAGCTTTCACACTCAACTGCAAAATACAATCTTTATTCAGCAACTACTTTGTTGGCGTTGCTTGAATAGCTCGACTTTTCCTTCCTTTTCTTTTATTTTTTTAGCCAACTTCAAAAGTATTGGCGCTGCTTAGAGTAGTATGTGCATAACTGTGGGTACTTACTTCTCTTCTGTGGTAAGTTATTGAAAAAGGTACATGCTACGTTAGGCTTATTATAATCTTTTTTGCGTGCTACTACTCAATATTTGAAGCATCCTGTGGCCTTTGTTTTTGTGGTAATATTGGTCCATTGGATATGCTAGTCCTTTCCTTTCAGTTTTTAAGTCTTTTGACTAAACTGGGTCAACAAATGGGATCCATGTTTGGAGGTGGCTAGGTTAGTTGAAAGATGGTTATTGGTTCAAGGACGTGAGGTGACCCTGTTTTTATAGGGTAAGAAGGCATAGAAAAAATGCCTCGAGCCAATGTTCGAGTACGAGGCGCTAAGGCGCTAAAGTAATCCATGCCATACTCCCAAGAAAAGCTCAAACGACCTTCAACAAAATGGTACATGTACCTGAAACCGACACCGGTGGGTAGGTATAGAATACCTAGGGGCGCGAGTCAACTCTCTTCTCCATGAGAGAATACTTTTTTTTTCCCCCTAATAATAATGACAGCTCAGATGAGGATGCCCTTGGAAGAATTTCTTGGAGTTTCAAACAATCATTTTATTAGTTGCTTTCTCATCTTCATTGTAAGGGAATTCCTTAAGAATTCAAGTTTTTATGTCGCGAAAACAATTTCTTCTTGTTTCAGTATAATCTTTATTGAGATTGAGTCTTTAATCTGCCAGTATTTCTGGTTAAAGTTAAAAAAATTCCCTACACTATCTCCAGTTTATAAGTTCGCCAAAGGTATGCTAATATAGGTTCTGGCAATTAGTGATATGAGCCCTCTGGATGCAATATTACTACTGCATCACAATAAGGCAATTCATGAAAGATTTGCACATACTCCGTGGATGCTTTTAGTTTAAGGGAGAAAATAAAGTAGGTACATGCCTTAGGTTGATGAGAATTGGGGGCTTATTTCACCACTGATTATGATTTGATTAGGTTCTGGGCCTCTTATCCTACACTTACTAATTTTAACATACCTGCTCTCACTCTAGCAATTGATTTTTCTGACCAAGAGTCACTCATTAAATGGTATTTTTCAGTCCATGGATTTTTCCTGTTGGACTTCCTACAGTTGCAAGTGGGAGTCACCAAATTCATGTAAATTGGTAGTGATGATAATAACTTCAAAATCTGAAAGAGTTTTTGTTTTTCTTCTTAAATTCCTATGATGCAATTGGAGATTATTGGCAGAAATTGAAGTAATTGAGGTAAAAAAAAATTGGCCTGGTGTGTGACTAAACCAATTTGTTATTGCTTCAGGAGAAACTCACTCTTATTTGAGTATCTCGTATTATCACATTCCCTCTTATTTCAAAAAAATTGTTAAATATCTACAGAATTTATTTCTCTGACCTAGTTATGCACAAAAGGAAGTTGAAACAAAAATACAAAATGAAATTCAGTCAACATGGAGAAGTGCTATATTTTTTGTGGAGTTCTATGATCTATAGTCGTCTGCTGTCATTCTGACATCATGTGTTCGACAGGGAAGCACCAAATCCTAAGTGGGTAAGCGCTGACTCTAATGGTAGACAATGTGTCCTCTTAAGAGAGATTAAAAAGGGAGAAAGACATGTAGATTTATGTCTATAGTTTATATTTCCATTTGGATTGTTGAAATTTGATGGTGAAAAAAGAATAGCCTGCTTGTGTGCCGATAAGAAGAAAGCATCGTGTTTGTGTACCTATGATTGTAGAAAGCATATACTCTCTCTCTCTCTCTCTCACACACACACACACATAATACAAGTAAAGCGAAAACTTTTGTATGAGAGAATGGCGTGTCCTTTTTTAAGAGTTAATGACATTTGTCTTCCTTAAACGCATTAAAATAAATGTATGTGAACCTAATAAACATATCTTATAAAGATCATAAAATCCATGTATATTTTAACATATGTCACAATTTTATAAAATGTATAATTATTTTTGTCCTTTTTCACTTTTCTCTTTTAGTCTAACTATTTATTTTAGTGAATACGTTTTTTTTTCCTTTAGCTATTCATATTACCCCCCATTTTTTTTCTCTTCTTTTCTTATTTATACTCCCTACATTTTGTCCAAACATACTCTGAGATTAAAATTATTTTTATTTGTAACATGGTTTTTGTACTTTATTTATGTTAGAGCATCTCTACCACATGCATCAAAATTTAACATCATAATTATATTTTGCTACCTCACATAACATTTGTCACTTGTCAATAGATAATTTTGATTATATATGTCCTTTTTATTTCTTTTATTTTTATTTGCTGACTCTTTACTTTCTCTTTGTTCAAGATTTTTGCAATCATACATAACTCTCGTTTATTACAACTCCTGCATAGCATGGGTATAATTATGCACGGGTACAATACTAGTATATATGTATACTGTATAGTGAGTGATTCATGATAGGGTGGCATTTTGTAGCAATGACTTTTTAAGGTAATGCTGTCAATGTGGCTTGTTATGCCCTGCTATGGAATATAGCTTGATCAAGTCCCCAAATTTTATTCATTCCTCTGTTAAGGTCAAGTCCTCTTGGCTATGCTGGGGTTGTGGGGCATGGGTGTGCATGGTTTGGTATATTGCGTGTTGGCTATTGCAATATCACCGTCTAACTTACCAATATTGTCTGCATTTTTTTGTTGGTTTTTTTTTTTATTTACTTTTTGATTGGGGTTGTTGGAAATAGGCCTGAAAAATTCAATGGCCTCCTGCAGAGGATGCAGTTTCTTGAAGCTCATAAGTTGTCATCCCCAAATTTGAAGTCTGCATATCACCTTTTGGTAAAATTGTCTGCAAATATCCAGAGGGCTGTGGATTTTGAATACCAATTAAACAAGAGCCTGCTCATTGGGATGCTTATTGATATCAGATCATGTAAACCAGCACCTTGCTGCAATTCCGAATCTGGTAGGTTTGCTTGCTGGGTTCCTTTCGATATTTACATGGAGAATGCAATGGATGGAAAACAATTTCCAGTCACGTCTGCTATTGATATGCTTACAGGTGAATCCTATTAAAATCTTCTCCTGGAACTTCTTATGCCTCAAGTATCATACTTTGTCATACATGTTGACTGTAGATCTGTAATGGCTGCAAGCCTTAGGTGTGTTTCTAATTGTGACAACCTAACTGCAGAAACAATCAATACGCTAAGAGCTTTTAACAGGGCAAGCTGGCAAGAAACATTCTTGGCACTCTGGCTTTCAGCCCTTCGGCTTGTGCAGCGAGTTAAGATAAAATCCATTCAAGCATTTCTTCTTATGAAACCAAAATCTAGCTGATATTTACTATTTTCTCCATCTTTTATTTCAGGAACGTGATCCCCTGGAAGGGCCAGTTCCACATCTTGAGGCCCGCCTTTGTGCCCTTTTGTCTATCACCCCCTTGGCAATTGCTCGTGTTCTGGAGGATGATCGCACATTATGTTCTGGGATACATGGAATGGATGGCAATGATCATGAGTTAAGGAAACAGGGATTGATTTCCTCCCTACAGGTTCTTGGACACTTTACTACCCTCTTATGCCCTCCTGGATTGGTTGTTAATGCAGCTAACAATGCAGCTAGTAAGGCATCTAGCTTCATTTCTAATTCTAGGAATGTGAATGATGGGATAAGTGGTGGAGGTCATAGTGACGCTTTTGTAAAATCAGGTAATGTTTATAACTAGTGGAATTGATACTTGTTCTCACAACTTGTTATGACTAGGAAAACTTAACATTTGAAAATATTATATTGTACTCTCTCTCTCTCCCCTTGTCCAGTTTATGCATGACCTCTTTCTGTGCTAACATTTCCTGCGTTATGTTTGATTTTCATTATCAATTGTTTGCAGGCGGTAACATGAGGCACCTCATAGTGGAAGCTTGTCTTGCGAGAAAGTTGATTGACACATCAGCATACTTTTGGCCTGGTTATGTCTCTCCATCTGTATCCTCGTTTTCAGATCCATCACCTCTTCAGAAGTCTCCTTGGTCATCATTTATGGAAGGAGCTCCATTAACCAATCCCCTAATTAATGCTCTCATGGCAATTCCTGCTTCAAGGTATCTAGAATGGAGTTTTTAGGTTCACTCTTTTACTGGAAAATCTGTTGATTAAATTGAATGTGCTCTTAAAGTTTTGCAGAGGTTGAGAAATTGTACTATATCGCATTGAATGGTTCGGAGGAGGAGAAGTCAGTTGCTGCAAAGATATTATGTGGGGCATCGCTCAGCCATGGATGGAATATTCAGGTAGCTTATCCAAGTACTGAATATATTGACCTTGGAATTTTGGATTGTTCTTGGGACCCTCTGTCCACATGTGGCCCGAAGATGCATTATGGCATCACTATTCATGTCATAGATAATATTGAGTCAATTTCTTTGAATCTGATTGATTACAACAATAGAGGTAGGGTGCTTCAGGTGGAATGTACATGCAGTTTGGAAAAGATCTTGACATAAATTCTTCCTGTATTCCTCACAAGTACCATAGCAGAGGATAAAAGTTATTTTATTGCCCTTTAAAAAAGAGTATAAAGGTATACAAGGCTCTAGCATTAGAGATACATAAAGGATGTTCCGTTAATTATTTTGAGAACCACAATCTAATAATCTATACATTCATAGCTGTAATATATTTAAAGTTTGTAAAGGGATTAAAATGGTTCAAATTGGATATCTTCTTTTCTTAATCTATGAGTAATGGGCTTCACCTACTCTTTTGCACGGCAGCCTACATTGGGCCTTGTGAGAATGACTGAGCTGTGGCAAAATAGCTTTCCTAATTGGTATTAATCTTATGTTTGCAAATTTATGATTCTAACTACGAATAAATGAAAAAATTTTCCTGAAATTTGTTCCCTGCAGGAACATGTGGTTCACTTTGTGGTCAAGCTTCTTTCTCCTCCTGTACCTCCTAATTTTACTGGATCGAGAAGTCATCTGGTTGAGTATATTCCCATGCTGAGTGCAGTTCTTTTTGGGGCTTCTTCTGTTGATACCGTTCATATTCTTTCTTTGCATGGAGTGGTGAGTATATTCCTGGTATTCCTCTATTGTGGTAAAAATTTTAGTATGTATGAGATTTGCATTTCCACTCTTGCTGATAGCGAATTGGTTTGCACTACATGCTTCATGCAATATGCAGTTTATCCTGTTTATTACGAGTAGGCCGCTGTTGGCTTATTAAATCATGGCGACAAATTCTATTTGTAGGCAAACTAAGCTGATGAAATATCAAAGGTTAGCATCAATATTGAAAATGTAATTTTGGAGGTTAAAATTGGCTAACAATGTTGTTAAGCGTGATCTCGAGGGTCTCAAGTCATTAAGGGTCACGAGCTGGGACAATTCCTTGGAAGCTAACATCTGCATTTCATGAGCCGCTTCAATTAGAATGGATTAATTGGTCACCTTCAAAGAATGATCGGCCTTTTAAAATGTCCATAAGCTGTTCTGAGACTATACATCTTGTTTTGTAGCAGAGGTGTGTTCCATTAGATAATGCCCTAATCAAATATATAAATTTTGTGAAATGTTGTGCAAGTTTAACTTCATTTAAAAATAGTTGGATAACAAAGAAAAATAATTAATCCCCAATTCAGTTTTGGCTTCTGAGGAGCAATATCAGAAGTAGAGGTTTTCACAGGGTGATAACATGAATAACAGATGGCAGAAACATTACATTTTATGTTGGATTTCACATAAGTGTGATACATTACTGATTTGATGCTATATTGAAATAACCCTAGAAACTTCTTGTTGAATGGCTTTCCAACCATGTGGATTCTGTTATTAGAGCTTTTAAACTGGTTTGGAAGGATAATATATTACTCTTGGGGCCTGTTTGATTGTCTAGACTCTAGAGGTAAATTGCAGATATAGAGTACCTTCGGATATAGCGGTAGATATAAAATACAATAGATATAAATCCGGATATATAATACTTAGTTATATATGTGTGTACCGTGTTTGTTTTTTTGTGAAAGTGTGTGGATTTTGAAATGGAGATAGATAATTCAAATGAACATTTTCAATTATGCCCTCATTGAAATTCTTCAATATCCATCTTACCCTTCATAACTCCCACCGTTTTTCTGAAAGAGTAGTATTAGCAGCCTTCTTGATTGGTTACAGTAACTAAAAAATATTAACCTTTTTTAGGACAAATTTCTTAATGACTGAAATAAGGCAAAAAATGAAAAATTTTGAAAAAAGGGAAAAATATATTAATCTTCTTGGTCAGTTCATATAGATGTTGTGGGTGTGATGTGGGGAAGAAATTGTTCCTGTAAGAGAGCATCATATTGTCTTTAATATTTTTAAAATAGAAAAACTATCACAATTCAATCCAACTAACAGATGCAACCAATCCTCTGTCGAACCAATCTTAGTGGTGATCAATCAACAGAACCAACAAAAAAATGGAGAAAAATATCTGAACTGTGCTGTTTCTCTCTCTCTAAAAACTATATGAACTAGCTGGTGCTCTGTGTGTGTGTGTGTGTGTGTAGATCAATCAAAAAAACTCAAATAAGAAAATCATTGATCAATCTAACGTAAATAATGCAGTGAGTAGGAAGAACTAATCGTAGAACTTGGAAAGGAACCATATGTCATATAGAAGAGAGAATCAACCAAAAAGGGAAGAAATTAAAAAAGAAGTAAAGAATAGATGGGACCTAAAAATAAGTAAAGAACTGAACTCTCTTTGGATTGATGTTACGAGAAATACAGCAACACCATCTATGATATATATATAATACCTTCCCTCCCCCCGTATATCTAATCCCTGGATATGAGCACACTTTGGATTTTATATCTAACCTTTTATGATCAAACAAACAATGGATTTGTAGGTCCCACAGTATTTTATATCCAGTCCCATGTGCTAAATCCCCTAAACAAATGGACCCTAGGTGAAGCAGGGATTTCACCTTTATGGATATGTATTGACTATTGAATTTGAACTTGAATTTTGTTGATTGATTCCAATGAAAAAAGAGAGGAAGAAAGAATCTGATTTTATTGTTAGTATTTTTTAAATGTTTTGGTACAAGTGGCTCCCATTCAATATTTGATTCTTTCACCTCCATGTATAGCTATTATTTTGGATCAAACTTTATTCCACAACAACTAATTGCCCTTCTAGTTCTTAGCTTCCTTGAGATAGATTCAAAAGTATGCACGCAATTTACTATTTGGTTCCTATAAATTCAAAGTTATTGCTCCTATAGGTGCCTGAGGTTGCAGCTTCTCTAATGCCACTTTGTGAGACTTTTGGCTCACTTTTACCTACATCGAGTCACAAATCAAGCATGGGTGATGACTCCTCAATTTACATGGTCTTTTCTTCAGCGTTTCTCTTTCTTCTTCGCCTATGGAAATTCTATAGACCTCCCCTTGAGCACTGTATTATGGGGCGAGGAGGGGCAATTGGAGGCGAGCTTACACTAGAATATCTTATGTTATTGCGCAATAGCCGTATTCAATTACATAATTCTGGTGTCTTGGATGAAACGAACAACAATTCAAACATGAATGGATCAACAATGGATAAGCCCATATATATTGATTCTTATCCACAATTACGAGCTTGGTACTGTCAAAACAAATCCTGTATAGCCTCAACACTTTCTGGTCTTTGCAGTGGGAATCCAGTTCATCAAGTTGCTAATAAAATCTTGAATATGATTTGCTTGAAAATGAAAAGTGGGACCATGTCCACTGGTTCTTCCATGCTATTAAGCAGCCGCGTTAGTGGTCCCTCAGCTAGTACTGGAGAAGATGCTTACCAGAGACCTGTGCTCCCTGCATGGGATGTATTGGAAGCCATCCCGTTTGTTCTTGAGTCAATTTTAACAGCTTGTGCACATGGAAGGCTTTCGTCACGGGACCTGACGACAGGTTCATTTAAGACTTGCTATTTCTAGCTCCTTTTTTTCCATGGAATAGTTTTCCATTTCTTTTTTCCTTTTTTTGATAGGTTATATCTTTTCATTTCTTTTTGTGGTGTCTACCTGATAATCAACTATATAACACATGGTATTACAGAATTTGATATAAATTTGTGTAGAAGTTTGTGTATGACTCATACGTTTTTATCAAGTAACATGCTTCTGATGCACCCATGAATGCCTTGCAGGCCTGAGGGACCTTGTTGACTTTCTGCCTGCTTCCCTTGCAGCTATAATAAGTTACTTTTCTGCAGAAGTTACTCGTGGTGTATGGAAATCAGTATCAATGAATGGAATGGACTGGCCCAGTCCTGCAGCAAACCTCACATTAGTTGAGTCTGAAATAAAAGAAATTCTTGATGCTGCAGGTGTTAATGCTCCTAGCTGTTTGTCTGGTATGTTAAATGTTTTTGCATCCAGTATATGTTTCTTCTGAAGTCTTAAACTGTATGATTAAAAAGTATTGCCAAACATTCCTCAGTTTATTGACCAATCTGTCATGCTAATAGTCTCGTTATCTGCACCCATATCCACTTATTAAGGCTTGATTTAGGCATTCTATTAGTTGAATTGTTGATTACCAAGTTATCTAAAAGTTTAAGCTGTTAGAGAAACGGGTAACTTATATTATTTATATTTGTATTCTCAGAATGCCGCCTCGTGTGTGACCTAACTCTTCTTCATAAGTCTAATTATTTTAATTAATATGTAGAGGGTAATATTTGAACACAGGAACAATATCTACTATGGTACCAAGTTGAATCGTGACTACCAATTCATCTAAAAGAGAGTTAGAGTTGTTCCACATCTCTTATTGAAGGCACCCAAGTTTAGTTAATATAATCTAGATGCTACTCCACTCATTGCCAATTGTTTTTGAGTTGGATGCTTCAACATGGTATTAAAGCTAGGTCTTAGTCGCCCGTGTGGGTCAGATCTCAACCCGAATGTATTTCTTGTCTCAACAATCTCTTTATCATCTCCATATCCAAGCCATGCTGCACATGCGGAAAAGTGTTAGGCTTGTCTCACATCATTTATCGAAGGCACCCAAGTTTAGTTAATATAATCTATAAGCTGCTCCATTTATTGCCAATTGATTTTGAGTTGGATGTTTCGACTCTATCTGGCTTATTTTGTTCATTTTGTTATTCTAAGAAAACCATGATATAAGACAAACACGAACAAGCCTTTAGGAATCCGCACCTAAAAGAATCTGGGAATCCGCACCTAAAGTTGAACTATAACCCACACCAATAGCTTCCTGCCATTCAGAGACAAGTTCTAAATTTGATTCAAGATGCTTATTCTTCGTGTGGTCAAGGGTCACATGTTTATGTCCCTCAAGCTAGGCAAGGGCTTTGGAATTCGCATGTGACAAAAGACTTTGCAAGCGATTCTGAGTGATGCAGACGTTGATGTTGTTAATTTTGTTGAGTCAGTCCTTTATAGGGGCTATCTTTGTCTATCTATCTAGGTTGAGAAGGTCAATCGTTTCCAAAACAGTGTTTGGAATAAAGCACACAAGAGGCATGGTGTTGGTGTAGGCTTACCTAACGGCTTTTTTGATAGTGTGTGGTCAAGACTCTACTTGACGGTTAGCCATCAAAGTCTAGGTAATATTGAGAAAGCTATCCTTGCGCCCGCCCTTGCTTAAGGATTCTTGTCATTCTAAAGGAAACAATTTTTATTCATTCATTCCATAATCCAAAATACAAGATTAATGGTTTTAAATAGACCATTAAGATAACAAGAGATAAAGACAAAAAATGAAAATAACTATGCTTATCTATACTAATCCTAACTAAACAAATTTTATCAAAACAAACTAATCCTATCTAAACAAATCTAAAATAATTAAAATTCAAAATTAAATTTAGATAATTAAAATTTACATAATTCAAATATCCTCAAGAATTAAACACAAATAATTTATAGGGAGATCTTTTCTGTTCCCTATTATTTCTCCCTTGTTGAGAAGAACTTGACTCTAACGAGTTAGAACTGTGATGATGTACTAAAAATTGAGGAACATCAAATGACGGAACACCTATCTGCACACTTGAGGGGAATATAAAAGGCTTCAATTTGTCTCGAAAAGGAATTACATTCTCCACAAGAAAGTTAACATTAGTACTTATATTCATGAGAATTCAAGTAAACTTGCATGAAGATCCAGTTTATGGGAAAGATCGGTAAGATGAGGAGTTTGGATAAGTGGAGAGACAACAGGACGAGATTGGATTAGTGATAGAGCAAAGCTAACTGATTTAGGGGAAGGATTAGGAAATGGAGGAACAAAACATTGATCACAAATGACATCAGAGGATAAAAATTCATTAGCTTGACAATTCAACTCAACATGGTTCTCAAAAGGTAAATGCTCAAATAGGTCATTTCGTGCCATGTTTAGACAAGTATTTGACACATTAGTAACATCTAGGGGTCAGTTACATTTACTAATGGACATATAGGAACATGCTTAGCCATGAAATTTTCTCTTTGACTAGACTCATTTTCTATTTCAAGTGGGGACAAATTGGAACAAGTTGATATCGGGTGGACGTGGGCGACAGTTCTTTGTCTTTGATTTTAGGATTTAGAGGTATGAGCAAGATAGGTGTACCGTTAGACCAAATGGAATAACAATTTTTTTGTCTTGTAGTTGCACTCACATCACACGTGCAGGATCAACCCAAAAGAATAGGACCACCATATAGGGGTACGATGTCACAATAAACATTTTCAACATATAAACCGCCCATATTGATTAGTACTAAACATTTTGTTGATACTAAAAATTTGGAATTATCGTCCCAAATTACCTTATAAGGCTCTGGATGTGGCTCAATCACAAGTTGTCATTTTAGAATGTATGGCTTAAAAACAATATTTATAGGAAAATTCTTATAAATGGAAATTTTGCTCTTTTTAATTTCAAAGTATGCAACTGTGTAAAAATTACTAGCAACCTGATTGAGGACAATAATTGGAAGGGACTACAAATCATAGTTTTGAATACCCTACCGAATGGTGTACCGGTTTTCTAATTGGTATGGTACGTACCGGTACCAGTAAAATACTGGGTACCGTTTTAGATTTATCGCTATAAAATATTTTTTATATATGTTTTGAAAATATTTTTCAATAATAAATAATTTAGCATAACATAATTATTTATTTAAAATAATATTTAATTAATTTGTCTAAATTAAAATGTAATCTTATTATTTATAGTGAAATAGTTAATTTTAAAGCGATAAAATTTAACATGTACACTTTTTAATAATAATTTACCATTGATTAATTTTAAAACTCTCATTTTATGCTATATTTTATGCTTAAATTGGAGTATAAAAATAAAAAACAAAAGTAAAAACAAAAAAATAAGTAAATTTTATTTTTAAAAAAAAATTAATACTGATAAGTAGCCCGTATGACCAGATTTAGGTCAGTACGTCCGGTACATGCCAGTATTTTGACTGGTACAAAATCAAGTAATTAGCGTATCGATTTTATTCAAAACTGGTACATACCGGCCGGTACGGTACGTACAACTATGGTATAAATACCTAGACAAAGCAGAGGGTATATCTTGAGTAGGAGTAACATACCTATTTTAAGTCGAATGATTAGGATACTTACCATGAGATCTATCAAGAGGAAGATTTCATTTTGGTGCAAAGTATGAGCATATGAAGATTTCATTTTGGTGCAAAGTATAAGCATAGGATACCGGATATGAATTACAGTAGCTCGTAGTGACTCAAGAATAAAGGAATGATTAGAACACAAAAAGAATGAATCTTTAGCAAAATTCATAAGTTGTCAAATATTAAATGCAATTTTGCAAAGGAAAAATGTTGTATATTTTTCGTAATTAAAATGATGCCTTAAACATGTCGGTTGTTGGTCGCCAGTTGTTGGACACGACTTTTGGTTTGTCAAAGAAGGATATGCGGAGTCACCGATTATCGAACAGATCGGTGGGTCATCGAACTGCTCTTGGTCGTGCTAGTGTTTGTCAACATTGTGGTAGGAAACCTTCCTTGGTGCTACAGTAGCGGGTTAGGGTTTTAGGGGAAAATATGGTCTTTTCTCTCCTTTTTTTTTTAAACAAGAGAAACCAGTAAAATAAAAATATAAAAAAAAACTGAATTTTTTTACTATATGGGATAAAAGACAAAAATTTAAAAAAGAAAAAAACATTTTCTCTTATATGAAGTTGATGCAGGACGAACCTGAATAAGCCTTTAGGAATCTGCATCTAAAGGAATTTAGGAATTTGTACCTAGAGTTCAATTGAAATCCACACCAATTCTAAAGGAAACAATTTTTATTCATTCATTTCATTATTTAAAATACAAGTTTAAGACCTTTAAATAGACCATTAAGATAACAAGAGATAAAAATAAAAATGAAAATAACTACTCTTATCTATACTAGTCCTAACTAAACAAATCTTATGTAAACAAACCAATCCTATTTAAACAAATCTAAAATAATAAAATCTTATCAAAATAAACCATTAAACCAATTCTATCTAAACAAATCTAAAATAATTAAAATTTTAGTTTTAAAATTTATAGAATTCAAATACCTTTAGGATTGAACGCAAATAATCTCTAGGGAGATCCTTTATGTTCCTTATCAAACCTTGGATTAAAAAAATTGGTAACTGCCCTGGAGGTATTCACTTTTTAATGTGTGCCGTATTCAATACTTAGATTTAGTGAAACAAAGAATTGGTTTGATTTCATTCCTTATTTTCTCTTTTGCAAGTCACTAAGAGGAAGAATTCCAAGTAGACTTCCTTAGAGAATAGGGAGAAGGATAAACTAATCATTTCAAATGCTATAGTTCCATTGGGAGCGTCTAATGTTCCTTATGTTATTTGGAATTAGACTGTATGGCTTCTTCACTAAATCAACTCTGGTTGAGGTCCCTTTCTTTTGGAGCCTTTACTTCATGCAAACGTTGGCTTGTTCCTCCCTTTTCTTTCGGTTTAAATTCTCAATTCATTTCTTGTCAAGTGGTTATGGACTTATCATTCCATTAAGAAACACAGTTTAACTTAACAGTGAATCCTATAAGTTGTGAAGCCCTTCCAAGTCCTCAAGTCTATATAAATCTCAGAAAAGATATGTGCCACTATTGTCTGTTCTTGAGACTTTTCCCCTTTGAATATTTAAATCTGAAATACGCATGGCACTGAGATTGCGAAGGCCTCCTTGATGACTTTCTGTAGGGGATTCACCAGCCATGCTTCCGCTACCAATGGCAGCTCTTGTCAGTTTAACTATTACTTTTAAGCTTGATAAGAGTTTAGAGTATATCCATGCTGTTGCTGGACCTGCCTTGGAGAACTGTGCCTCAGGTTGCCCTTGGCCGAGCATGCCAATAATTAGCTCTCTTTGGGCCCAGAAGGTCCGCCGCTGGCATGACTTCATTGTTGTATCTTGTTCTCGCTCTGTTTTCAGGCAAAACCAGGAAGCTGTTGCTCACCTTCTGAGAAGTTGTTTCACCTCATTTTTTGGATCACTCCATCTGTCGGCCTCACCATTGACTAGTGAAAATGGAGTGAGTGGTCTGTTGGGCAGCTTTATCTCGGCTCCAGGGCATTGCCCTCGGGTAGCACCTGGGTTTCTTTACCTCCGAACTTGCCGCACAATACACCATGCCCAACATGTGAATCATGTGATACTGGAGCTCGTAGCCGATTCTTCTCGGGAATTAGCTGCAGGGTGGGCAAGCACTGATTCCCCTTGCTTGAAGTCTACCCAAGCTTCTTTAGCTGTTGCCATTTTGAGAGCAAGGGAGGTGGCGACACTTGGTGCAAGCCTCTTATGCGTTACAGGTGGGCTCCAGCTAGTCCAGGAATTGTACCAGGAGACTATCCCAACCTGGCTGCTCTCTGCAAGGGCAAGGGACAAGAAACATGGGCAAGTGAATGCTGTGTCGCGGATACTGGAGGGATATTCCATGGCATACCTGTTGGTTTTGTCAGGCGCATTCATATGGGGTGTTGGTGCCAAACCACCGTCATGGGCATTCTCCAGGAGGTTGCAGGGGGTCGGAGTCCACATGGACTTTGTGGTGGGGGTGTTGGAGGGGAACATATCACTTGGCTGTAATCCTGCAACTTGGAAAGCTTATGTCTCTTGTTTAGTTGGTTTGGTGGTGAGTTTTGCTCCAGTGTGGATTAGGGAAGTGAAGCAGGAGACACTAAGGAAATTGGCCACTGGATTGAGAGGATGGCATGAGTGTGAACTGGCTCTTTCGCTTCTCGAAAGAGGTGGGGTTGCAGCCATGGGATCTGTTGCTGAATTGGTAAATGTAGTCTGACTAGGATGAATTTGATGGGGAGAAAAAATGTGGATCTCACTACTCTTTTACTTTGTTTTTGTTTTTTGTTTTTTGTTTTTTGTTTTTCTAATATTTAATTTTGTGTTAAATAACTTGAAGCAACACATGCACGCCTGTATGCCCATCACAAGGCCAAGGAAGTCAAAAAGTTTGGGCTTAAATTAATGGTATGGAGACTTGTTTGAATGCCTTATGGTAGGTGCACCTTTTCCTTTAGAAAGTGATAAATTGCGATGGTATTATAACTGTACAAGAATCTTAAAACCCCTATTTCTCCACTTATGTAGCTTCTTAAGCCCATCTGTTTTGGAATTTTAGAGCCAGAAATGTTAGCAGATTGGGGATGGGAGTTGGATGGTCGCACAACCAGGGTTTGCTAGTGTGTTGAACAGCACCGACTTAACAGCGCCAACTCATTGTCATTGAGAGTCCATGTCTATGCTCCGTCTCTCAGGAGGAAGTAAATGTGTGATCCATATATGTTTGGAGATACAAGTGACATTAATAATTAATTGTTTCAGAAGGAAGTGAAAAAAAACAATTGTTAATTGTTATGGTAACCAAATCTTAAGAGTTGGATCTTCGTGAATTTGTAATTTGAGGCATTGGGAAGGTCCTAATGCCCCGTGTGTGTTTCTGTGTGGGTGTGTTCGTGGGACTGGTGAGAGTTCTTTGGATTTTAACCAGAAATGGTCAAAATAAATATGGTTGCGTTAGCCTAAACTTGAATAATTCTATCAATCAAGTAAAAGGGTTTTTTGTTTGGCAAGACTGGTGAGAGTTCTTTGAATTTCAGTCTCATTTTATTTTATTCTACCCGAAACACCACATTTAAGAATACCTCAAAATTGTGCCAAAGACATTACCAAACAGGACTCCAAATCAGTGTTTCCATAATTGACGCCTCGCTCACGAGAAACTTCCAATCTGAACTCTCAATTATCTGATTCTTTTCCAATATGAAACTATAACCATTGCATCGCAAATCAAAATGATATTAGTGACATTCGCCTTATTGTCCGGGAATTTCAACAACACTGGTTCTCAAACATCATGGGTTGAAAACGTGAGTAACAAAGTTCAAAAAAAAAAAAAATCCTTCTTCTACCAACGTTTTGATACCTAGAAATCGTAACAATCATAATGGTTGGGTGTTGTAACTTAAAACGAGATTTTTACCAAAATATTCGTCAAAACTATAATCGTGAAATCGCACAACCGAGAGATATTTTATGTGAAATCGCACAACCGAGAGATATTTTATGTGACGGAATAAGAAAAAATTCACACATTACTTCTGCAATGATAGCATATGATTTCCTGTTTTTCAGAAACACTATATACACACTGTGATACCTAATTAAGTTCTTTACATTCTAATATTTACACTGATAAAAAAAAACACAGTTTATATGCATTCCCAATCCAATTTACCATTTGTATGTAGTATGAGACCTTTGTTAGTAAAAATAGAGAAATTTTGAAATTTCTGAGACATTACCAAACCTACATCATAATAGTAAATCGATAAATTTCGTTCTATACTTCCACGTGGTGTTCTATGTATGGCAGTTAATCACAATTTCAACAACCTTCCTCTGTTGAATCACTTGCTATTGCTTGACTAATCAATAAATTTCTCAAATGACTGTTTGGTGAATCACAATTTCACATGTAGAGACCCGGTCCCGTTTGAATTGTAATAATTAAATAAAATCATGTCATGATATTTTTGGTGGTAATAGTTAAATGTTTAATTGCGTGTAAAAATTGAGATTTAACCGTGGTATTGTTAAATGAAAATAATTACATACTTGATAATGCGTGAGGATAATTGTTGGGAGTTGTTTGGATGAACCTTGTGGTGTTTAGTACAAAATCTCAACCATGTTTATCTATATTTTCTCAGAACTTGACCCAACGTTGGCTGCTCAAGCGGCTAAGGACCCGCTCGAGCGGGGTGTCGGCAGAGGTAGCTTAAGTTGTGGGTTTGAGACATTTTATTCTTCATTCTCATCATCATCTCTCTCTCTCTCTCTCTAAGAATGAAAACCTGAACCCTAAGGTAGATTTGGTGATTCCTTGAAGCCTTCCATGCACCATTAGAGGTGATTTCTTGCTTCTCTCCTAAGTGAACACCGGTTGGAGGTTGAAGGCACGCGTTGAAATCTTCATTTTCATCACTCGGTTGGAGATTTGTTTGATTGAAGCTTGCTAGAGTTAGATTCTTGTTGCTTGAGAATCTAAGTGATAGAATTTATGACTATTCTTAAATATTTGTTTAATATGAGTTGTATATTTTAATGTATATGTATATGAAAGCATGAAAGCTATCTTTTGGAGCTTTAGGTTAGGTTTTGGTATAAAAACATATTTGTTAGTGCGTGTAAGCATGATTTTGAGTAACCTAACTTCTTGTTGTTGTTAGATATGATTGGAGTTGAAAAATGAGAAGTTAGAGTTTGATTTTTGGGTTAACCTTTAAAAAATGGGGAGTTTTGGGTTAATGGACTCAATGATGGAATTGGTTAAAGGTTTGATGAATTTGGAGTTGTGGGAACTTATTTACTTGCATAAATTCCATGAACTTTATGATATGTGAAAATAATGTAATTAAGGGTTGGAATTTTGAATAAACCATGTGAATTAGATGAGTTTTTGAAAACCACAAGGTGTTGCTTTGGGGTTTTAAACTAATTTAACCTAAATATGTGAAACATATGAAATTGAGAATGTGCAATTGACGTTAACCCTATGTGTGCTGGGTGTTGACGAAAGGAATCATGTTTGGGTTGGACTCATGTTTGGGATTTTGATATGATGAAATAAAAGAACCAATTTTGGATCTATTGATCGTTTAAGTTGGGTTTGAATAGCTCTTCAGTGAAAAATCGAAAAACTGCGCAGATTAGGTGACCTATCCATCAGCTAATAACCGAGAACAAGGCGTTAGTCGTGGCTGGTTATAAAACGCACCGTTACTTAATGGGCCTTGCATGGCCCGATCCGTAGTAGCGCAGCATAGGTCTATAAGTTCATCCGGCATCGATTCCTAGAATGTAAATCATAAATTGATTTGGATGTGAAAAGAAACGAAAAGTGTGTGTGTGTGTATGCATGTGCTTGTGGAAATTGAGAACTTGAAATGGATGGAATGAAATGGAGCTAAAAGACTATGTGATGAGTTTGTGTATGAAAATGAGTTTATCTTTGCTTATAAAAAATCGATTATGTGAATGGAATCTTGTTAAAAATAGAAATTAGATTTTGATAAAATTATGTGTTGCATTTTGCATAATCATCCTCGCATGTCATGCATATGTTCATTGTTAGTTAATTTCTATGAGTCTCGGCTCATCTTGCATAAACTGTTTCAAATAATAGCAAGAAGAAGGACTTGGAGTAAGAAGAATGGTCGCGAGACCCCTTTTGTAGTTATTGATAGAATTACATGTTTATCTATATCATCTTTTGAGAATTAATCATTGTAAATGTAATTCATTTTGAATATTTTGAATGATTGTATTCGGATTGGAGTAACTCTTATTATAAGACCCTAAGGCCATGAACTCATGTTTTGTATGCATGTGAGGATGATCGGTTAATGTTATGGATGTTATTCGTGGATGTTGATTTTATATTCGATGTATAAAATTGTGGATATTCGAGCTTTGGGGTTGAAAATGGTTGTTTTTCTTCTAAATGTATATTTTACATTTCGTTTTGACATCTTTTGGAAAGCATGTTCTGATTTTAAAAACCAAGTTCTTTCAACACTTAGAAAAATTTTCTAGTTTTTGGACAGAAAGCATACTGCCAGTTCATTGCTCGAACAGTGGACGGTTCGCTTGAGCGGATCCCTACTGGGCGAAATTTTTGATCTTTTGGATTAAAAAGAGGTTTTGTTTGGTATCTTTTAGGTATTTTCGGGATATAAATTGACTTATTTTGAAAGTTGTTTTACAAATAAAATTATCTCTTTTATTCTTACATTTGACAAAGAAAATTGAAAGTTTTTTCTATTTTACAAATTACCTTTTTTTATATGCTCTTTTAGTGTGAATTTCTTAAATCGAGTTCTCTTCTTCCCAAATCGCATGGGTGTCTTTTGTTATGAGATCGCCGTGTGACATCAAATATCTATCGTCGCACTAAGGTATTGTTTAGCAACTTGATTTTAAGTTAAGTTTTCTGCTTAAAATCGTTTGATGAACCGTATTAGTAAATTTAAGCAAAAAAATAATAAGTTAAAAAGTTTTGCTTAAAGTGACTTTAAATCAAAAGAGATTTAAGTAAAAAAAATTATTATAATTTTTTAAATTTATTTTAAAATAAATTTATATTCAATATAGATCTTATTTGATAAATTTTTGACGAGTAAATTTTAAAAATAT
>JAOTRH010000022.1:20466643-20476962 GCA_034768845.1 Heliamphora exappendiculata
ATTCTATTCCTGTTATTTCTGTTATTTTATTTTCCTGTAATTTTAGATTATTGTAATTATTGAAAGTTAATAAAGATATATTTTTTAGATCACCGAGCATGTATATATTTTATTTTGGCATTGATTTGTCTCCCAACAAAAACAATTACTATTTTGTCTTGTTTTATCTTTAAAGTGCAAATGAGTCATTTGAATGTTTCCACCTTGGATTCTTCCAAATTCAGCTGCATTTTTGCTTAAGTATCAAATACATTTAGCACTTGTACATCATGTATAAATAATTTTGCTTGTAAATATGCATAGTGAAAATTATGTGCATTTAGAAATTCTCATTACCTCTTTTTTTTTGGTAAAATTTAAAAATAATACATAATATTTATTTTTTCTTTTTTCATTTCACTAGGATTATTTGACACCACACCTATGACTGTGGAGTCGCCTCTAAGCATGACGAGCATGTAAACGTCTTTTGAAAAACACAATTTTGGGATATAATTTATACTATTATCAATAGAAACTTGATTATGTAAAGTACTGTAAATTTGATGACAATGTTGTAATAATTTATTTACCGTTATAAAAGGAACCCATAACTTGACAGTAATATTTGAAACCATGTCACATCTTTTGCATTTATAAAAATACTTACGAATCAACTGTCATATTTAATCATAACTTAAGAGATATAATTGTCAAATTATTCAAAAAGTAACTACTCTGATGTGTAACAATCTACTAATATATGTTCATATGAATTTTAATGAAGAGAGATAGAGAGAGATGTGAGCACAGCAGTCGCAGATACAAGAAGGGTAAGAGAAGTAGCACACGAAAACAATAACGTCGAATTGTACATGCATTGCGTGTGCCTCGACGTCTTGTTTTAAATACATACGAGCCTAGTAACAACACTTTCAAAAATAGTCCAAGACTTCGCAAACTCAAACCTAATGATATCAAATTAACTGTTAGTATTACATGTGGTACAAGAATGGTGAACCAATTATATGATAACAAGGTTATAATAAGTTCGTCAAGTGAAAAAAACTAAAATTTACAAGGCTTTTCAGTCCCAAAATTAGAGAACTGCAATAAAAAGAAAACAAAAAACACAACATAGTTTAGCAACATTGATTGCTTACACGTGTGTCAACTTATTCTTTTTGTCACCTAATTATTAGATGAAAGTTTCTGCGCTACATAAAAATAGATTGATGAAATGAAGTTATTAAGGGGCCAGTGCAGTTGGGAAAGCATTATTTATATTGATAGAAAATTTTTATCAAGATAGGCAAAATTGTCATATTAGAAAAAAGCATTCAAAAATTAGAACTTAAATCTTTTAAAGCCCAACAATAAAACAAAACCTTACTACAAATCTTGAAAACATATAACTTACTACAAATCTTGAAAACATATAACTAATAAATAATTAACCCAACACAAACCCAGCCTCCACCCTAAGCGTAAGAATACAAACATCCCCACCCAAAAAGAAAAAAAAGAAGAAAGAAAAAAGAAAAAAAATTGCTTTCGTTCCAGATATTCGAAAAGTGATTATTTTGTTTTTTCATTTCATTCAAAATAAATTCTCTATCTCGGTCTTCAATTAACTCTGTCCTCCCCTCCCCCTCCGCCTCCGCTTTGAATTTAACAAATATATTAGGGTTAGGGTTCGGTCGAGATTGTGAAAAATTTCCAGAGAAAAGGGGGTTTGGGGGAGTTCGCTGTTGGCTTGGGCAATTTTTACTACTCTTTAATACAATTTGCTTGGGCTGATGTCTCGGTATCTCTGTGTAGTAATTGTGTTTCCTTTTTTAAAAAATTGAATCCCTTCTTTTTATTTATTGGTTTGGGATTTATTGGTTGATGTTGGTGTCTGAATTATCCTTGAATCATAGTTAGAAGTTCAAATACTCGAAAAGGAAGATGATTTATTTTTGAAAGGAAAAACTTGTCTGGGGGTTTTAATCGCTGTGGGTGGGTTTTGAGAGAGAGAGAGAGAGATGGAAGGGGGAAGGAGGATATCGGCGAGCCCCCGGGGACCATGCAGTGGGCTGAGGAGGCGGGTGTTGGCGAATAAACGGCCCCGAGCCGAAGGATTTGTTAACAGTGTGAAGAAGCTGCAGAGGAGAGAGATCTCTTCAAAGAGGGACCGTTCCTTTTCCATGACCAATGCGCAGGAGAGGTTCCGCAACATGCGCTTGACGGTTTGTTTCATTTCCCCATTCCCTCTTGTTTGTTGTCCTTTTTTTCCCCACACAATCTCTATGTTAGGAAATATTCTCCTCTCTCTCTCTCTCTCTCATGTAAATTCCGTTTAGTCTTCGATGCTTCCTATATATATAAGATTGTCGATGGTAATCAGTCATATAGAGTTGTGAATTGAAATGTTTTATGCTCGACACCATTGAAGTTTATTTTTTCTTTATACACTTTGTGTCTATTTTGCTAAGATATAGCTCTAGGTCTATACACATTTTCCCCCCTAACATCTTTAAAGAATTGAAGCAAATGGGTAAATATTATGATTTGTTTATGCTTCAACCTGCACATTTCTGGATTCTTTCATAGTGTAATGCAAACAAACACAAAAATTTGCTCGAAGTCCTTCCAACTCATTTCCTATGCGAAACAACAAATTCTATAAGCTTCATGGAATGCTTATCTTTAATGGGGATTGAAAGGAGAGCTCCTCATAATAAGATTTTCTTGCATAAAGTTCGTAAGCACAAGTTTTGCTATGTAACTCCATCCTGTCACCACAATTACCAATATATGCCCTGTGGTTATTTTTGTTTTTTAACTTTAAAATGCCTTAAAACTTAATTTGCATGTCACTTTTAAAAATGCTATTTCGGGAAGCATCTCAGTCAATCGAACAAGAGATCCACCTGAATATGAAATGGTATAAAAAAAATTTGAATGAATTTCATTGCATAGTTGTTTTCAAACAGTGAAATTTAGCGTTTTCTTGAGTCTTTGACAGTGAATTTCACTATTATTTCAAAGCTAGATTTTCAAGGGTTAAAATGAAAAATTCAGTGCCAATACCACAAATAGAGTACCTTATTTCAATTTGAGGGCTAAGAATTCTAAATTTAGGGTTAGGAACTGGCAGGATTGAAAATTTATATAATGAAGAAATTTCTATATTTGAAAACAGTGAAATTTATCTGTCATCTACTCCCCTTGACTCACCCACATTATCATCACCAGGAAAATTTCTTCCACCAAGCCATTAACTCCCATCAAATCATACCACACTAATATCAAATGTAAACAAATGTCAACAAAGAAGAAATCACATCATTTATGCACAAATGCCAACAGATGTAAACAAATCATACCACACCCACCCACTTCACGTGCACTCCATTTAAGCTGCGACAGACAATAGACAACAGACAACAGACAACTCTTCATTTCAACAATTTTTGTGAGAAACCAAAACACCAATATGGTTTATTAGCTAGTGCTGTGCATCAAGGTTATGTTATTTGGTTAAGTACAAAACCTTGAATGACTCTATACGAGAACATATAGAGAAATCTGATGCTCCTTGAATGAATGCAAAAAGCATTGCAGAATGGAAATGAAATTCTATGGGCAGTTTACCGGGGAAGCCATGGAGCTTTTTGACTGTTTGAATTCAACTGAAAAGGAAGCAAACAGTTGAGGAGCCATGCTGGTCTTTTGGGACATTCCGGGTCTTGTATTTTCTAGAGTGGCTTTACTGAACGAACGAACAAATGATAATGGCGAAACATACGCCTCAGCAGTGGTACTCCCGGTAGTGGTGGTGAGTTCTCCTTTTAACAATGGAAAAAATAGATGAAAGAGAAGAGTTCACTCCAATGACGACCTAGCTCTTGAAGTACACGCTGGCAATGGCTGCCCTGGTGCCCAAAGACACGAAGCTCTTTCCTGCTGGTGCAACTGCTGGCGCTGCCAAGATTGCCAGGAGCCCTCTTGACCGTATCAAGCTTCTTATGCAGGTGTACAAACTCCGTTTCTAGTTTTTTTTGTGTAGCAGGATAGACAAATTAAAGAGATGATATTTGTTCAGTTGTTTGAGAGTGTAGAGACTAGAGTAGAGAGAGACGAGAGCGGCTCCACATGTAGTTGAGGATGTTGTGGCAAAACAGTTGCAAAAATTACTAAGGTGTGGAATATGCAGATAGTTGCTGAGAGTTTAAAAACTAAGGGATTTTATCCATTAAAATCTTTTGGAGTGCCCTTTTTCCAATGATGAAACCCTTTGATGGAGTTTTCACTAATTTTTACTATTGTTAAATGTTTGTCTACAATAACTTGGATGGAATATAATGCAAATGGTGGCTTTTTACAGTAAACACCTATAGTTCAAGCTTCAATTCACGTGGGATGTACTTTATAAAACAGCTTCCGCTAAATTTGTATGGTAGTTTTTCTTATGGAGTTATGATCCACAAATGACATGGACATTTACTGAGGAAGATACTTTCTTCTGAAACAAGTTTTGACCATAAATTTTTTTGTTTAAATTACCATTTGTGAAAAAGTTGAAGTGAATTGGAGAGTTGGGTATATTTTTTATAAGTAGAATTTATTAACAAGAGAAAACACCACAATTGGGAAGATGGATATGGCCTATGCTCATCTGGTGGCGCGGGTCGCTGTGGTGAAGTGATGGGCTGGTAGTTATCAAAGGAGAAAGAGATGGCGATTAGGGCATCAGAATGACATCAGGGGGTTACTAAGCATGACAGTATTGATCTGATCTGTACTTGTTTGTTATAGTAAATGAGTTAGCTATTTATTTGTTGTACTTGTTGCGCTTGGAGGCGTAGAGAGTAATATGGAGATATAACATGTTCAAAAGATCTTCGGGATCAAGGAGCTCCGAAGTCCTGCATAGGAACCCAATTTGATTTCAGTCACGCGTGGGGTTGACTTGCTAGAGAATCTTTTCCCACCCAAGACCACAATGGTTGGCTCCACTTTAACGTCACAATGGCCCTCCACATGAAGTATGGAGGCTTTCTGGCCCCATAGGAGTTCCTAATAGGAGTGTGTTGCATGTTTATTGCTACACAGGATTCCAATGCTTTAAATTCACTGGTCCACATCACTTAAACCTTGTGATGAACTTTTGTTTTATTTTATTTTATTTTTGTGTGGTGGTAGCTACATGAAGCATGAGTTTTTCCCATTAAAAGATAAATGAAAGCTAAGGATGGGTTTTAATAGGCGTTTTGTTTTTCTTCCCCCCCTCCCCTATGCAAATGGAATCTCATCATATTTTGAAACAATGGTTAGAAGAGCATATAATATGGTTCTTTTGTATTTAGATACTTGTTTACTTTGTAAAATGAGGGGAAAATATTAGAAGGTTACTTTCATTGTGTATTGCGCCAAAATCCCATCCAAATTATTCCTTCTTAAATGGTAGGAAAAATAGAATGATAATATAAGTTTTTAAATTGTTGACCATATGAAGTAGAATTCTAGGGCTAGAAAGCCAAAACTCTAATGACTCAAATTCATTTTTTAGAAAAATTATCATTTATAATATACTTTGTTTAGCCTACAGCCAAAGTCTCATTGTACTAAATTTATGCCTCTTTGGGGGAAGATGTTTTCTACGAGTAAGTATTCACCGAATGTTTACCACTAATAACTATTTATTTACCCAACCATTCTCTTGGAAACTTTTTGGCTTGACTTTTGAGTATATTGTGGTTTCACCGACGATTAAATCAAACGAAACTAAACTAAGTTTGTGTTCCAAATCCTATTCAATTGGGGTCGCTATATGCATAGTTGAATTAAATAAATTCTTATCATTTTAAAATATAACATCGTATGTCAAATCAAGTCTTCCCTTCCCTAACATTTTGATTAACAATGGTCATATCACTCTTACTTACTATTGCATATTGCATATTGAAGTGTCTGGTAATTTCATTCATTACTAGAGAAAGAGGTAAGGAGTCGAAGGCAACCACTTAATGTAATCATATAATGATTAAAAACTTATTTCTCCTTGAAGTGATCTAATTAAAATAACAGCTCTATCATACATTTCGTTTATTGTATCAATATATAATACCCGCCTATTAAATCATATGCACCTTGCCATAAACTTTTTCAAAATCTATAATCACCATATGATGATCTCTTTTGTTCTTTCTAAGTTTTTTACTAGTCTTCTGACTAAATATATTGTTTCCATAATTGAACAAGGTATAAAACCAAACTAATTCTTTGGCATAGTAGCACTGTTGTTACAACTCTTAAACGACGCTTGATCACCCTCTCCCACAACTTTGTTGAATAATTCATCAACTTAATACCTCTACAGTTGTCTCAATTTTGAGGATCTTTTTTATTTTTTATATAGGTCTAAAATACTTTAATTCATGTTGTAGACGTTTCTTTAATTATGATCTTATTAAATAATCTAGTAGACCAAGACACCCATTTCTCACCTATGTTTTTCTCATCTTCAATAGGGAGATCAACTAGTTATAAAGTCTTGAATTTTTTTTTCCAGTGGAATCTCGTGGCTATCATATTCCTCTCCTCCTAAACATAATACATGTTTTTTAATGGTTTTTCAAAATAAATTTTTTACCTTTCTAGACACCCCTTCTCATCTAAGCATTTCGAATCCTCAATTAGGATACTATATTAGGCTCATTTGTTTGGGAGATTTGGTCATCGAATTGGATATCTAGTGGCCCCATATATCCGGCCTTTGGTTCACCAATAAACTCTAGATGTGCAATCCATTTGTAGGCCATATGATGGGATATGGTATATGAGGGAGTATGAACGCGGAGCCCGTTCCGAATGCCACAAACTTGGTCGTGTCCCAACCTTACCAAGGTGATCTCTAATGCAGTTGCATTTGCACAGCTATGCTCATACTTGAATCCCCTATTTGGGTGTTTGATTGTTTTTTTATATAATGTAATGTAATTTTTTTTGGGGTATACCATTAACATATTTTGGCATGTAGGTTATGCATCTAAGCTTTTTGATAATGCCATATTTCACTGAGGGAAAATATGGTATCTTGTTATTACACTTAAATTTTATATATAACTTCCACTCATTTTACTCCCAAACAAATAAGGTATATGGTAATCCTCAGTAATGCATATCTAACGTTATATTCTTCGTATTTTATATACATATGTATTTCCAAACGTATTCTATATATGCCAATTTACCTTTGGACAACCAATCAGGCCCTTAAAGCCATACTTAGTTCAAATTTCTTATTGAACTTCCTTATTCTAGGATCCAATTTGTATTCTCTAGTTTCATCAAGATTACTAAATTCATTTTTTTTCTTAAGGTTTTTGAATGCTATTCATTTAACAGTTTCTCAAGATAACTTTTTTACCTTTCCTTAACTATGCATCCTTTATTAAGACCACCGAATCCTCACTTTTATACACTTAACTAATTAAAGTCTCTTGTTTTTCTCTTTCAACATAGCAAGTTTCTAAATTTTCTTTAGACACTTCACATATTTTTTAGATAGCATGGAGAATTGAAGTTGGCATTGCCTCGAGTTTCTTATTTTCATGTCATAACGTATGTTACACAGCTTGCCAATTTTAGTGAAATACTCATGTCGACCTAACCTGACATGAGTTCGATATGGGATGTGTGTTGGGTGCAACTACTTTTTATCAAACACGTAAGAGATTTTAATCTCGAGAGAATAGTGAGGCGCAAAGACAATATGCAGTTTATAGTTATCATATGCAACAAAGATATTAAGGATAGAAACAAATGCTTGAAGAAGCTGAAACATTACCTTGTAGATTTCTCCCCTACTCATTTTTTGACATATCTAATGTTTGGATAATTTTTATCTGAATTAGGGCATCCTTAGTTTAGGGGTTTGATGCGTTCAATCCCTAGATACACTCCCACACCCGACATTCATACCTGAGAGTCCGTGTAACATAGGTCATAACATTGAACTGTGAAATTAGAGTTTTCCATAAGCAATTTCCTTCTGTAATGTCATTAGCATCAAAATAAACAGTTGGGCCATCTTCATCTTAATCTTTTAGATACTTGTAGTCATACTTGATATGGTAAGTCATTTGCTTCTTTGAACTTATTTATCTATTTATATATATTGTATAAGGAGGAATATGATACTCATGATCCTAAGGGTCATTGCTCGCTGGTACTGCCTTTCCTGATGAAGAGGACAAAAGTTATTGAGATAGTCGCTGCCCATGACATTGTCTTTGCTCTTGCACATTCTGGTGTTTGCGCAGCTTTTAGTAGAGGTATTAGCACTCACCATTCCTTGTAAGGGATTTTTTTTCATGCTTTAAGTTCATTTCACGGAGATTGAAGCTTCTTTAATGTGATCTTTGCTTATATTCTAAATGCAGAGTCAAACAAGAGGATATGTTTCTTGAACGTCAGTCCTGATGAAGTTATTCGAAGCTTGTTTTACAATAAGAATAATGATTCACTCATCACGGTTTCAGTTTATGCCTCAGATAACTTCAGCTCATTGAAATGTAGATCCACCAGGATTGAGTGCGTTCAACTTTTCTCCATTGGCATTGCTTGATCTTCTTCTTAATAGCATATATTCTCCAACGTTATATCTAAATGCTTCCTTAATGATGGTACTTTCCATTTAATTCCTTAGATACGTACAAAGGGGTAAACCAGATGCCGGGTTTCCTCTCTTTGAATCTGAGTCTTTGAAATGGCCTGGTTTTGTGGAATTTGATGATGTTAATGGAAAGGTGCTTACTTACTCGGCACAAGATAGGTATCTCTTCTGCCCCCTGTAATACTTCAATTAATGCTCATTAACAGCCTAATGTTGATTCAAACATTATTTTTTTGCTGTTCCTGCCAGTATATACAAGGTGTTTGACCTAAAAAACTATACAATGCTGTACTCTATATCAGATAAACATGTGCAAGAAATCAAGATCAGGTACTCTTTCTCGCTTTCACACGCACGCTAAAACATTTGGAAAATGTTTAAACATCCCTTTGAAAGCATTATTTAGTTCGAAGTAAGGGATATAAGCCTTTGAGCAGGTGGAGGGTCAACCTGACTAGCATGGTTAACTTTTAACATTCAACCACCCTGGTCTAGTAAAAAAGAGAGGGTCGATGCCTCTATTGTTCAACACTACCGAACAATTTTAAATGGCTGAAAGTTGAAACTATACTTTCGAGTTGTTTGTGCTTCATCTCTAAGATAAGCGCTAAAAGGTATAGTGGTTTGGAAACTAGATCTTTTGGAATAGGATATTTTGGTCATTATATTTTTAAAATCTGTTGTTACCTTTAATACTTTCAAAGTGATATAGCTTCGGAGGCAATATCACTACATAACTAGTAAGACGGCCAATTTACTAAACATGTCCACGGTTTTTGTCCAACATCTATTTTGATGGAAATTATGATATTTGCGATTCCCATATCTGTGCTTTCATCCATAATAGGATCTGGTTTACTGAAATAATATGAATTCTTTACTTCCATCATATATTTCGTTTGGGGTTGCAATCCAATACTTATTTTGTTGATAGTAGAATGGCATGACTGTTGGCCTTCATTGTTAGTCAAAACCACAGTTCTCTTCATAATAGAGGAATCTTTTTAGCAATGAGCGAACTTCTGCAAAGAATCACCAAATAAAGAATGGCAAGCTTACTTTGCCATTGATAAACTGTGATGCAGGCTTAGGTTCAGCATACATGTGCTATGGTCTTTGGATGAAGAACTTTATTGATGCACTCTAATGTCCAAACACCCAAATCCTACAGGCAACAATCTTCCAAAGAGAAAACACACTAGTATTTCGGCCAAATAACATGCCAAAAATAGCCATAGAGAAAAACTACTGAAAGTTAATCATCCATGCCAATTTTATCTTCAATATAAAGTCTGCTACATGCCAAAATATCATCTAATATTTCAACTGGGCACCATTGGAAGAGAGGGAAACTAAATTTGGTGTTGGACTGGGAAGGTTAAAGAAGGGAAAGGTTGGTAAGGGGGATGTCATGGAAGGATCTCACCATATTAGCCATGTGTTGAGTACTGTGGGCCAGAGGAATGGGCCATGTATTTTCCAGGGTGTCTGAGGTTGCAGTCAGCCAACCAAGGTAGAGGGGAAAGACTGAAACCTGCAAAGAGGAAAGGTATAGTGTTGTTGTGTGTGTGTGAAAGAGAGAGAGAGAGAGAGCAATGATGAAACATAGAAGTGAACCAGAGTGGAGAAATAAGAAAATAAACCGATAAGTGAACTGAAGAGATCAGATCCCCCC
>JAOTRH010000022.1:20491581-20502239 GCA_034768845.1 Heliamphora exappendiculata
ACTTTGATGTTTAGAACCAGGACCAGGATTGATGTTAGTATTAGTACCTTGTTGATTTGAGAAGTATCCAGAATTGTCTCTTCCTCCTCTTTTATATCCTCTGTATCTTCCTCTAACTACATATCCTCTTGCATGTGCATAATGTCGAGCCCCTCTGTTAGTTGACATAGCACCTCTATTTTCATTGTTACCATATCCAGAATGATTTGAGAATGCAGAAGTATTAGAGGTGTTGTAGGTTGCTGTAGCAAAGGCTACTGGTAGCTCTGAATTGTGATTTCGTTTCATTACTGATTCTACATGTATTTCCTCAGAACAGAGCAAAGCACATAGATCTGTCATAGCAATTGGTTCTGGTTTGGCTCGAATTGTAGTTTTTAATGCATTATATTCATCTGGAAGACCATTGAGTGTTTGAAGTACAAGATCTTCTTCATCAACAGGTGAAGCAACCAGATTTAACTGATCAGCTATTTCTTTTATTTGAGACAAATAGGATTCCATACTGTGGCCTTTCTTGTTGACATTTTGAAGACGAATTTTTAATTGTTGAATATGAGATCTTGACAGTAACGTGTACTTTCTCTCAAGAATAGTCCATACCTCTTTGCTGGTTTGACATTGAAGTATTGAAGCATATACTGAAGGAGTGAGAGTTGCAGTAATGCAACTAAGCAATTGCGAATCCACTGATTTCCATGCTTGATATTCTGGATTCTTGATCTTGAGGTTATTTGAATCAAAGACAAATTCTGAAGGTTGATTTTTTGATCCATCAATATGATCCAGAAAATTTGTTGCACGAAGCAGATTACAGATTTGACATCTCCAGATTATATAATTGGAGTTGTCTAGCTTTACTGTTATTAGAGAATTCAAATGAGATAACATAAGAGATAATGCTGCTGAATCATTTGAGATTGACGAAGAACTTGCAGGATGCGAAATTGAAGAAGATTCATTTGCCATTTGAGAGCCCTAGGATCACGCTTGTGGAAGCAAGATGCTCTGATACTATGAAGAGAATCTGATAATAGAGAGAAGAGAGAGAAAGAGAGAAAATGTAATATTGATATTCTCTGTAGTAATCATTCTGTTACAGACTGAATGTATTTATACTACATTTATACTGACTTTAACAGAATACAACTGTATAGAACTTCTAACTAACTTCCACTCATGTGGCACAACTAACTTTGTCCACGTAAGATTAATTGAGGCTCCTGAGACTCTGTTTCGGGGTGTGAAGTTTTGTACGGATATGATATTTGATCAAAAACTGCCATTACCCTTCTCCATCAATCAACTTTACCTCTCAAGTTTTGGTTTGAGGCAATTGCTATTGCCACTTATCTTATTAATAGACTTCTTTCTTCCGAACTCTCTAATGTTTCTCCCTTTTAGGTTTTGTTTCAATAGTCTCTTGACTATTCTTTTCTCGGGATTTTTGGATGTTTGTGCTTTCCTAGCTTCGGCCTTACAACAAACACAAGCTTGCTCCTAGATCTACCCCTTGTGTTTTTGTTGGTTATCCCCCTGCTACTAAGGGATATCGATGCTTGGATCCTGTCAGTGGGAAAGTTTTTTCTTTCCTGTCATGTCTTGTTCCATGAGACCACTTTCCCCTTCTCTACTCTTAGTCTTTCCTCTAGTTCTGATTCTCCCCTTGTTGTTCTCAGTAATTTTTTTGGCCTACTTCTCATTCTCCTAATCACTCTTACTCTGGTGCTTCTTCCTCTCTAATCCCTTCTTCACCTATTTTTTCATCTAGTTCTCTTGGCTCTTCCACATAACCATATTCTGGCTCTTCAATAGCACCATCTAGTTCTCCTCCTCTTATGTCTTCTCATTTTCCTTTAATTCCCGTTAACTCTTTCAATTGCTCTCACTATTTCTCCTTCTCTCAATTCTCTTCCGGCTTCCAACTGTCACCCTATGGTCACTCACTCCAAATCTCATTCCACTACTCTTCTGTCCACTAAGTTGGACCTTGATTCTAGGGTACCATCCTCCTTTAGGTAAGCCTTGCACTCTCCCAAATGGTTGGCTGCCATGAAGGTTGAGTTTTCAGCACTTTTGGTTCAACAGACTTGGACCTTAGTCCTTCCACCTCTTGACAAAAATGTCATTACTTCCAAATGGGTTTTTAAGCTCAAAAGGAACTCAAATGGCTCTGTTGAAAAGCATAAAGCTCGCCTTGTCACCAAGGGTTTTCTTCAAGAGCCTCGGGTTGATTTTCATGACACTTTCAGCCCTGTGGCCAAGCAACCCACCATTCGCATTATTCTCTGTTTGGCTCTTCACTTCCGCTGGTCCATTAAACAACTTGACATATCCAATGCGTTTCTTCATGGTGTCTTGGAGGATGAGGTGTACATGGCTCAACCACCAGCCTTCGAGAATCCTATCTACCCTTCCCATGTCTGCAAGTTGAACAAGGCAATTTATGATTTTCATCAGGCTCCAAGAGCTTGGTATTCTACTTTCTCTAATTTTCTTCTACACCATGGTTTTACCAATAGTCCTAATGATACCTCGCTTTTTATCTATAAAACATCTCACATTTCTACCATCCTATTGGTCTACGTCGATGATATCCTCATCACGGGCAATAGCCCTGCTCATATCCAGTAGCTCATTACTTAAGTGCATTCCTCCTTTTCAATGAAGGAGCTTGGTGACATTTCTTATTTCTTGGGGGTCTCAGTTTAGGCTGTTTCCAATGGCTTCGTCTTATCCCAATGCACATATGCTGCTGTCATTATTCACAGAGTTGGCCTCACTAATTGTAAACCTTCTGCTTCCCCTCTTAATCTCTCAAAACTACCCTTCGCCCCTCAGATTCTTTGCCTTTCTCTAATCCCACTCTCTATCGTTGCATTGTTGGCACTTTGCAAAACCTTACAATCACTTGGCCTAAGCTTTCCTTGAGTGTTAATCATGTTTGTCAGCATATGCACTCTCCAACCAATGCTCATTTCACTGCCGTTAAGCACATCCTTTGTTATGTTAAAGGCACACTTGATCATGGTTTGTTTTTTCACCCTAGCTCTTTCGATCTTTCTGCTTATGTTGACTCTGACTGGGCTGGAGATAGTATTGATCATCGTTCTACCTCTGGATTTTGCGTGTTTCTTGGCTTAAATCTGATCTCGTGGTCTGCCAAGAAACATGCTGTTGTATTTCATTCCTCTGCTAAGGCAGAGTATCGCGCATTGCCTCATGCCGCCATAGAGCTCCCCTGGATTAAAATATTGCTTGTTGATCTCCATCTTTCTCATGCTCCTCCTATCCTCTGGTGTGATAACAATTCGGCCATTTCCCTGACCTCTAACCCAATTTTCCACACGCGTTCCAAACACATTGAGGTGGACTGTCACTTTGTTCGCGACAAGGTTGTGTCTATGGAGCTTCGACTTCATCATATCCCGTTTGTGGAGCAAGTTGCTGATATCTTTATGAAGCCGCTTTCCATTTTGAGATTTCGTTATCTTCCTGCCAAGCTATTGGTTCGTCTTGTGCCCACCAATCGTTTGCGGGGGGGCTGATAGAGATACTAAGGCTTTAGAGGCTTCAACTGAAGCTTCCCAGTGTACAAAGGCTAATGCAGTTGCCTAGCCTCTTTAGGACCTTCAGTAATATCGGTTAGTGCATATATATGTAATAGCTGGCTCCTGTAATAGACTGAACAGAAATAACAAACTCTTTCTTCTTCTTCAAATGACTTGAGTGTCTTGCACATCTTCAGAAACTTTTCAAATTCAATATCAAAATTTGAGGAATTTTCCATACGAATCAAGTAATTATTGATCATCTTGTTTACGCCATAATTATCCATTTTTATCAACAAAATGAATGAAGCTCTGTCGAGTAAAATGCAAGTATTACTTATAACTAATTCAGGTTTTGTAAACTTAAAAGCTTAATGAATGCTTGTCCAATTATTATCGAGTGGAATATATTATTCAACAAATAGTTCGCATGCCGATAAAGGGGCACTTTACAGTCACACAACCAAAAGAAAAAAGAAATCTGCCAGCTAAAGAATGCATAACTGCTCTAAGCAGTTACACAATTGGGGCAATTACAAGGTTAGATTCAAATCATAGTGGATGTAGTTATCGTTTAAATCCTGGAGGCAAAATTAATAATATAAAAGCTTAATCACATAAAAAAAGGCTCACAATCAACCAGCCTAAACACTAATTTTTTCTTGTATTTAGCGATAGATTTAGAGTTAGAATAGTTAGAATCTTGTATTGTTCTTCCATTAATGTTCTTCGATAAAATTTCCTTTTTATTCCCATTTAGTTAGAATCTTTCATTGAACCACAACACAATTGAGCAAAATATTTCAACTCTTTTTTTTTATACAAACTCCTTTTGCTAATAATAGAAAACGTTCAAAAAATGCTCTACTATTCTATAGCATCCAAATAGACAAAATCATTAGTATTTGCTCTTTCAAAAAAACCTTACTTAAAATAAGCTTCATACAATATTTTTTTTAACTTATTGAGCAAATTTTAAAATTAGAAATTTTATAAAATATATATACACGTACAAAGACAATTATGACAACTTAACATTTAAAATAAAAAAGAACAAAAAATGCCACATTTTTTAGAAATCATTTGCATGAAGATACTTATTTTATACCTATTTAAGCGTGGTACTCACTCAACTTTTTTGAAACTCTAGAGAATGATAAATATTTGAAAATTTATTCATAAATATTCAAAAACATATTCATTTCATGCCTGCTTATATTTAATGTGACTTTCAATTTAAAGTGAATAATTCTTGATTGTTGTAATAAATTATTTAAATTATAACAGAGAATAATGTTGCTAAAGACAATACAATTAATAGAGAATTTTAACTGTGTAGTGAAATTTTACTAAATAAATATTTTTTAATCAATATTGCAATTGTAAACTCTTGATTTGAGTTGTTATAGACTTCAATTGAAAAAAAAAATCTCAAAGTTTGTAACATTTAATTCTATTTTTTGAAATTAAAATTTAAAAATAATATTAAAAATTTGTTAATTTTCTTTAGAATTTATATTTAAAATCTTATTTGAGAGATAGGAACGAGGTAAGTCTAACAACATCAATTATTTTTAAAATCATCCTTTATGTATAAAAATATTATTATATTTTAAAGTAGAAATATAAAATTTAGAAAGTAATTTCAATTTTTAATCAGACTAATTAGGTGTTTGGAATTGGTGGTATGTATCTCATATTTTAATCAGACTAATAGCGGCATTTTTTTTTCTCAGTCGTTCTTTTTTGGGTACAGACTTGCCCCAAATTTAAATGTCGACCAGGGTCCAGGGTCATAACGCCACCATCATTCTAGGTTTTCGTCTTCGTCAAAATTTTCGTGGCCACGCGCCACCGCCACCGCTACAGCTACCAACCGAGCCGTATCCCCAGCAATCCTTCCCTGCATCTATATCCATTGTGAAACATCCACAGAAACCTCCAAAAGGCATGCCGTCGAAAGTATAAAAATAAAATATGAGAGAGAGCGAGAGAGAGAGACCAAGGAGGCCGTATTGGGTTGAGAGAGAGAGAGAGAGAGAGAGAGAGAGAGAGAGAGAGAGAATCCCAAAAGAATCCCAATGCTCGTGTCCCAGTCCTCGCACCGTTATCTGCTTGGAGTGTCTATCCTCGAAGGAACTCGTTTCTCTTCTGCACGATAAGAAAATAAAAAAGGCACACCAACACTTGGATCCAACTCTATGAAGAAGAGCAAATACGCAAGGATCGATCCCCTATTTCCTGGTTCTTGCTACTTATGTCGGCTTTTGCTTTGGTCGGTGACAATGGGGGGCATGCGGATGTTAATGCTAATAATGGCATCATCAGCGTCAACAACAACAGTAGCGCGGGTCCATTGACAGGCGCCTTCTATAGCAACCTTGTTAACCCACTCTCATCGCACCCTTCTCCTGATCTCGACCATCAACACCAGGTCCTATCGGACCGAGCGAAGATGGTGAGGAAGAGGGCGGCTTCTGAGATTCACGAACTCCAGACGGGTGGGTGCCATAGATTTCTTCGCCGAACGGCCACGCCCACGCCCTCGGCGAAACCTCTCGTCGCCCCCGACATCGACATGGGTTCTTCTTATCTCGGTCCGCGTCTCCCAGCCAGTAATATTCATTCTGGAGACAACCACTCTCGCCCACATTCCACCCACGTCCCCAACCACTCCACTATGCTACCTTCTTCCGCGAAGTCGACTGTGACGTCAGGCGAGTCTGAGCCTGGGTCGGAGTCTGGATTTTCCACCACAGACTTGACATACTTGGACCCCTTCGCACCTCATCCTCATCACCATCCTAGTCTTCGTCAAGGACCTCCATCCGAGGCCCCTTCTGTGTGTGTCTTCTCCGGTCTGCCCCTGTTCCCACCTGAAAGAAGACGAAGCACCAGCTCCGCCGTTGCGCAGCTGCCAGCTGCGGCCGTTGTTGCACCCTTTGGTACTACTGGTAGCCCTGCTCCCACTAATACTAGTGCTTCCATGGAGGATACCACGGCGACTGCATGGGTTGACGGCATCATAAAGGATCTCATCCACAGCTCCACCCACGTCTCGATACCTCAGCTCATCCAGAACGTGAGAGAGATCATTCACCCTTGCAACCCTAACCTCGCCGCCCTCCTAGAGTATAGGCTCCGCTCTCTGATAGATCCCATACTGAATTCTTCCGAGAGGAGAAGAAAGGAGACGGAGCCTGCAGATTTGCAGAGGCAACACCAACACCACCATCATCACAACCAGCAAGGGCAGGTGCAGGGGTCTTCCGCGTTTAAACTGTATCTGGACTCCGACGGTATTGCTGATAACTTGCCATATCTCCTTCCGGATTCCGCCACTTCACATCCGATAAATCAGTACTTGAACTGTGGGCTAACGCTACCAACGAACCACAATGACATCAGCTCAGAAAACGATCAACACCTTCGCAACAATTCGATCGGGCCTTCTTCCGCTAGACCGCCGACGCAATCACTGCACCAGCAACAATCTTCTCAGCCACAAGAACAGCAACAGCAGGATTCTGACACTGCAACTGCAGCAGCAGTAACACCGACGACAACAACCGCAATCGTGACCAGAGAGAAGAAAGAAGAAATGCGGCAGCTGAAAAGGGACGAAGAAGGTCTGCACCTCCTGACCTTGCTCCTGAAGTGTGCGGAGGCTGTAGCTGCGGATAACTTCGAGGAGGCGAATAAGATGCTGCTCGAGGTCTCTGAATTGTCGACGCCGTTCGGGACGTCAGCGCAGCGGGTGGCCGCATATTTCTCGGAGGCCATGTCGGCAAGGCTGGTGAGTTCATGCTTGGGGATATACGCGACGCTGCCCACGGTGCCGCACAGCCAGAAGATGGTGTCGGCCTTCCAGGTGTTCAATGGGATCAGCCCGTTTGTGAAGTTTTCGCACTTCACGGCAAACCAGGCCATACAGGAAGCCTTCGAGAGGGAGGAGCGGGTGCATATCATAGACCTCGACATCATGCAAGGGCTGCAATGGCCGGGCCTCTTTCACATCCTGGCATCTCGGCCCGGGGGGGCCCCTTTCGTTCGGCTCACGGGCTTCGGCACCTCCATGGAGGCCTTGGAGGCCACTGGGAAGCGGCTGTCCGATTTTGCGGAGAAATTGGGACTTCCTTTTGAGTTCTTTCCGGTGGCGGAGAAAGTCGGGAACTTGGAACCTGAGAGGCTGAATGTGAGCAAGAGGGAGGCCGTTGCCATCCACTGGTTGCGACATTCCCTCTACGACGTCACCGGCTCCGACACCAATACCTTGAGGCTTTTGCAGAGGTAATATTAATAAATAATGGTCATCGCTTATTAATTAATAATAGTTTTGTTCCGCTCTACTTCAAATCTTCTAATTATAATTTATTGGTGGGGAGTGTTCTGTTGGTGGGTCTTAATTGAATGGGGATCGATCGATGATATGTATGTACTATGTATTCTATTACCTGCGCTGCCTGCAGATTGGCACCGAAAGTGGTGACAGTGGTAGAGCAGGACCTGAGCCATGCGGGGTCATTCTTAGTGAGATTCGTGGAAGCCATACATTACTACTCGGCATTGTTCGACTCGCTAGGGGCAAGCTACGGGGAGGAGAGCGAGGAGAGGCATGTGGTGGAGCAGCAACTGCTGTCAAGGGAGATCCGGAACGTTCTGGCAGTTGGGGGTCCATCCAGGAGCAGGAGCAGACAGCAGGTGAAGTTCAATAACTGGAGGGAGAAGCTTCAGCAGTGTGGGTTCAAGGGGATCTCACTTGCTGGAAATGCGGCCGCCCAGGCTACCCTTCTCCTTGGGATGTTCCCTTCCGATGGATACACCCTGGTCGAGGAAAACGGCATCCTCAAGCTTGGTTGGAAGGACCTCTGCTTGCTCACTGCCTCTGCCTGGATCCCCGCCTCCTCCGCCGCCGCCCCATTCACTACGCCGCAGCTGAGAGGACTCTCATCATCACTCCCGCCCTCCTGAGAGACTTCAATTCATGCTTAATTTGTCCACAATCATCGTCACTTTATTATATTGGCTTTGGGGGCTTCCACTCCAATTCTATAACTCATTTTTCTTGGGCTTCATGGGCTGCCTAGCCTCCTGGCTCCTGGCTCCTGCCTGTTACGAGAGAAGCCTAGAGCCTTTCGTGTCTCCGCCAAATATTATTGTTATTAATTATATTATTTTAATGTTCTCATGATCAGCTTGGACTCCCAACTTGTACGCTGTTTCTCGTTAATGCATGTTTGGAGCAAAATTGTTTTACGTTGAGATTAATGAACTGTCAAGAGCATTAAACTTTACAAAAGCACCTGAACGTGATGGTTGGGACTTGGGACTTGGGATTGGGGCTATATTTTTGTCATAAAGTTTTTGGAATATCATTGATCATTTGCTTCTGTGCTTTCATTAAGAACTCCGTTGTAAGGAGATTGTTGAGTGTAACCAAAATGTGACTTTTTACCATTGCTAAAATCCTTGTCAACAGAATCAGATCTTTTCTTGATAGTATTATTAGTCCCTACTAGAGTAGTTTTAGTTTTGTTGCTTCTAAGCCCACTACTGATAACTCATCCCTCATCCAACAATCTATTCATACCCTTTAGATACAAGAAATGAAAAAAAAAAAAAAGGTAATTCAGCGTCATGTCCCATTTGAAAGACTTGTTTAAGGATACATTCTATCTTACCACTAATGTTCCAATTAATTATCTCTCATAAATATTTTAAAAAGCACCCTCAATTTATAATAGCGTGCACTCCAACAAACTTAGGCTTCAAAAAATAGAAACGTTGTCTCATGAAAATCAATCTAGCAAACTCCAAACTACCATTCCAAGATATTTTGAAAACTGAGTACCCCGAATCACCATTCAAATATTTTCCAAATCGCTAAAATAACTCTAGAACTGGTTGAAGATGACAGACTATTTGGCCACCAATTCTTGTGGTTTTTGTCGCTGATAATATGAGGAATTGAGTGTTGGGATATGAAAATTGATTCCCGAACTGAATTACACATTCATGCACACACACACAAAAATATTATACAAAAATATACGTGATTTAGTACAATCTGCATACGTCCACGGGTGCAAGAGATAATCCACTATAACTGTAAAATGTACAATTGTGAAATCAAAAACACCTAAAAACCCGACATCCACAACCCGAGTCTTAAAACAAATCCAGTTTTTTCGCTCAAAAGTTATTTCTGTGCAATTGGTAATTTTTCATCTCTCCTTACATCTCTACCACATTTGATTCAATTCTCTACACAAATAACTAGAATAATAGAGTCTAATTTATAGGTAAAATTTAAAATTCTAACCCATATAATTACAAAACTCTACATGTACGTATTAAGCTGCTTATGGATTCATGACTCCACCCCAACCCAAATACATCAAAATAAAATTCTAATTATACGGGTTCATAGTATACAAGACATATACTCAACAATCTTCACATTGGCTTGAATTCTGCAAATCACCTTGAAGATAACCAGTGTCGATATCAATTCTGTCGTCGTCGTTAATCTGCCACACTCAAACCGGTGTGGTCTGCACCTCCACACCGAGATACCCGACCCCTATTCGTCGAGATGTCCTAATTGCTAATCATCTGTCAAATCAGAAAATCGTCGTCTGACTTAACTCCACCTGCAACTAAATCACTAATTGCATTCATTGATGATTAATCTTCTACCATTGAATAAACCAGATTGCTTCTGATTGCCTCTGATCACCCGCAATCAAATTCGATTACCCCTGATCACCTTTGATCTTGCCCGATCAATCTCAATCTATGTCGATCTATCCATTCTCATAAAATCATTCAAAATCTGAAAATTTTGATCATATCGATGAATTCGCAGCGCCTGAAAACCTTAAGAGATACCTTCTCCATAAGTTATTTTCACTATATATACAAACCGATATAGAAACATAATTATGAGCCGTCAATTTAACCAATCCTACAGCCACATCCAACCAAAACCCTTCTGATCAATGAGTCTCCATGAATCACAGTGCACCAAATTTCCAATCCTTACAATCACCGCATGTTTATGTTAACAGCGCAACACGCTGGATAAAAACCTTAGAATAATTTTAT
>JAOTRH010000022.1:20506407-20524979 GCA_034768845.1 Heliamphora exappendiculata
CTTACTGCAAATAAGGTATTATTTTTTTTGAAATTGTATGACCTTCATCAATAAATGGAATTATTGTACGTGTTGAATAGGTCTTGCGTTACAAGGTGGATTGTATACCTCCAGTTGCGGAGCCAGTGCAGTCAGCAACTGAAGTAGATGGATAGGAGGAGCCCTCGGTGTTGGTGGGTGTGGTAACTTTCACATTCATTTGTATTTGCTAACATTGTTAATTTTTTGTGTCCCATTTTCTCGAGGAAGGCAATGTATTTATCTTTGTTTAGATGTTGGACTTTGCCACATATTACCCTGCCTTACAGAGGAAAGGAATCTTGTATCATCATGGTTGTATATTTCTTGTCGCTAAAATAACTTATGTTAGTAATCAAGCAAATGAAGAGTTTGATTGGAGCATCTCTGGGATTTGTAAAATCTCTCTCTCTCTCTCTCTCTCTCTCTCTCTCATTAAGAAATATGTATTTGCCCCCAAGCAAATGAAGAGTTTGATTGGAGCATCTCTGGGATTTGTAAAATATCCCTCTCTCTCTCTCTCTCATTAAGAAATATGTTTTTGCCCCTACAGAATTTGAACATTCATAATGAAATATTGCAAACAGATTTAACATTTCATTACCTTTATGAATATTGTAAACAGTTTTAACCTTTCATTACCTGGTTCAATTCGCCAGAAATCCAATCAAACAAAGTGTATTACTAAGCCAATCCGACGGCCCAAAACAAGATCATGGGCATGGGTTTCCAATTCAATTCCATTGAGCCCAAAACTTCCAATCTGACATTAGCCTTCATACAGGCTGGCATTGCATAGAATTTTTAATATAACTTAGTAAGAAATGGACATGGACGAGGCTGCGTGGCCCAGCATTGGGCCTGACAAGTCCCAAACACGCCCAAAACAAAAGCCAGATAGCTTTCTTTGCCCCAACTTAGTGAAATGCATCCCTGCACAACAACATTGTTTGTGCGCCTTATTCTCATTCACGAGCTCTATCAGACCTTTTCATTTTTTTACACGAGCTCTACCAGACCTTTTCATTTTTTATTGATTAATCTATTGGAGCCTGCAGCAGTGCCTCTGAAGCCGCCCCCACAAAATAAACAGTACCAAAAAAGCAGCCCAGGCCTGCCCATATAATCCAAAATCTTGTTATAAGGAAAGCATTTAGGCTACAACTTAAGGGATAGGGGAGAGCAAAAACCAGCTAACTCGCTCAACTAGTGTGAAACCAAACCAAACCAAAAGTAAAGCAAATGGTCGGATTTGATATGATTTGCGGTTGAAAATGGGCCCTTTTTTATTTGGATGCTGGGTCTCTTGGATTGCGGGTTAAGGGAATAGCTCCCATTTTAAACCGTCTGACAAACAAACATTGCTTGTCCATTTTTTGAGCTATACGTGGTGCCATTTGGCCGGGTAAGGAGATGACTCATCTCTTCATTTGTTTCTTTCTCCAGTTAAACACAATTCGAGCTTCTATTTTTCCTTCCCACCAAAAAGACCCTAGCCCTTAATGTCTCTCTCTCTCTCTCTCTCTCTCGCCTCAAATTCAATCCTCACTTTGGCCATCTGCTGGAAGTTTTCAAATAAACATACAAGTACCTAATGTTTTTATTTGATTTCCTCTTCACAATTTGCAGTGAGTTTTCAAGAAGGAAGCCAACGGTTGAAATCTCACCCCTATGACTGGAAATTTGAAATCTGTGAAATCACCCTTACGACTGAAAATCTAAAATATGTTCTCTCTTGTGAGTCCCAAGTCCATCAGAACCTATCCGCCAACCTGGAGTCTTCTTTCAAATGGTTTTGAAATAATTGGAGTCTTCTTTCAAATGGCTTTGAAATAATTGGCGGTCCAAGTTGGATGCCAAAGTCTTTTACCATCCAACCCGTGCTTTCCCCTAATAAAGGATGTGAAAATTGAAATGGCTTGGTTGTCATTTGTAAACTAATAGTCAACATCCCAAATCTTTTAATCGTAATATCATATGTGCTGTAGATTATAGAATGTGTCGTATTAAGTAAAATCTTGGATCAGGTATGGTTTGAAACACTCTCTCCAATCCTGCCAGCAACCAAAACTGGGGCTAAACAATCATTGCCCAAAGCTATCTCTAGGGGTCTACATATAACCCCAAACCCAAAATAGATGAGCAGGCCTGGGTTACATTTCGCAGACTGTTGGGCCATCATTGAGCCCTACTTGCACCACAAATATTGAAGGAGTTCTTCAAGACGAATAAAACAATTGGAGGAGGGAGAAGAAGAAGACTTGAAAGAAGAACCTCCCTCCATATCAATTACTAATTTTTTTAATTTGCCAAAACATAAAAATTTGTAAGTGTGTAGAAGTTCTCCAAGAAGACTAGAAAGAAGGACCTCCCTCCATATCCATTGCTACTTAGGTTCCACTTTTGCTGAAAGTGTGTATCCACCGCTGTAGTCAAAAGCATCACTGTCACTGGCGTCCTTTTTAGGCAGAGCTGCATTATTATTGTAAGGGTGTGTAGGAGCAAGTTTTGTAGATCCAAAGTCAGTGGCAGATGAGGATGCAGATGTTGAGTCTGTATTTAACCCATCATTCTGTAGAATGGTTTCAAGTGCCTTAACCACTTCACTCATAGTTGGACGATGGGCAGCTGATTCTTCCACACACTGCATTGCCAACTCCAAAAACCTCCCAAACCCCCCTGTAATAGGATTTTTCATGTTTCTGATTGTTGGGTCCATCATCTCCCTCAACCCATAATGCTCTTCATTGTTCTTATCCATTCCCATCCTCACCTCGTGGACAATGTACTTTCCCTTCTCAATTGGTTGCTTAGCTGTCACCAGTTCAAGCATCACCACACCAAAGCTATATACGTCACTCTTCTCAGTCAATTGCTGGGTCATGTAATACTCAGGATCTAGGTAACCCTACATACAATCATATGACATTATTAGAGCATCGATTCATGAATCAATTTTGAAACACAAAAGCTACACAAATTTTTAAAAAAAGTAAACATGTGACCATTGTCATGAAAGCACAGGGCACAAGGCAACATTGGAAAGTGGGTGATGTGAAAAAGAAAACGTGTAGTATCATTTATGTTAAGGAGGAAAACAAGAGAAGTAGTGATGTGGGAGGAGAATGTTGAAGATTGTTTAATTTTTTTCCTTCTCTGTTTGCCCTACCAGTTAAGAGAATGAGAAGTCGTGTCAAAAGTAAAAATGTATTTTGTTTTTGACAATATTGAACATGTGACAGGATTTCAAAATTTGTCTACACCAAATGAGGTAATAAGGAACTCGAGAAAATGTCAGCTGGTAGAACAATAAAATCAAATCTAATCACTTTTATTGTTGTGTGCTTTGTTTAAAGCTATGCGCACTCACAAACTGGGGTTGGTGTACATCAATGGAGGGAAAATGCTGAATGCTAAGATTGAGCAAATAATGCAAAATCCAAAGTGAACTTGACCATCTGAGTCACTGGAACAGAATAATTAGTTACTGAATCCAACCTAAAACCTAAACTGGCATTTTTTTTAAAAATTTCTGATATTTTGATTTTGCTCTTGAAGTTGAAAGCATAAAAGTAGAAAAGATTCAGGAGAAATGGCAACTGAGATCTTATTATGTATACCATCATTTTGCAATTCAAAACGCAGGAGAATTTGTGTCATATGAGAGACATTTACAAAATGAGAGGAGTTCAAGGTGAAATGATGCTCACCAGTGTCCCTTTAACTTGAGTTGAAACGTGTCCTATTGCACTGTCTGAAACTAGCTTGGACAACCCAAAATCTGCAACTTTTGCTGTTAGATTTTCATCCAACAGAATATTTGTTGATTTGACATCTCTGTGAATTATTGGAGGGTCTGCAAGATCATGAAGATAAGCTAATCCTCTAGCTGAACCAAGAGCAATGCAAAGTCTCCTTTTCCAATCTAGATGAATGCCCGGTCTCCCTGTGACACATGACATAAAGAATAAACTTGCAAGTGGAGAGAGAGAGAGAGAGAGAGAGAGAGAGAGAGAGAGAGAGAGAGAGAGAGAGAGAGAGACGTGCTTAGATTGTATCAATTCAAATTTTGGGCAATTATTTATGCTTATATTTTCCTCGGACTATCTAACAAGTTCACTGTCGTAGGAAATTTATTTCCTGGGTCTTCTGCTTGTGAAAGTAGATTGTAAAATCCTTGTCCTACAAGGAGTGTGGTCTGGATTCCCTTAATGAGAAAGGACTTATTTAACTTTGTTGTTGTGCCCAATAATCAGAGTACTTTTGTTTTTTGTTTTCTCTTTGCGGATATAATTTGAATGGATCTGGATTGGCTTTGAGAGCATCTGAAATCTTGTATTTTCCATTAATCTAATGAAGGCTTCTGATCATCTCGATCGGTTGGCATCTTGTGAGAGAACCATGTAAATCATTGTGTTTATGTTACACAATTTCTGTTAATTATTCTACTTCTGAATGTGATTCTTCTCTTTCCCGGTGTCAAGTGGTGTCAAACCTCTAATAAAACTCTTTAAGCATGGATATTTCCGCTGTTGCAAAGAGCGAGGTAAGGACGGTTTAAGGTGGAAACTATTTTTACCACATTATTTAAGTATACTCTTATAGGTTTGACATTCTCTGTCAGTAAATATCCATCTCCCTCCGTCCCAATGTGCATTGATAACCGTACCATCTGATTAGAACCTTGAAATACACGTCTTGAGATATGTGACAGCCATTGCATTGGGACAGGGTGATATATATATTTGGTGAGGATCCCATGCCCTCGTAGGGGCTCTCAAATCTATTTATGTATCTTGTTAACATCTAAATCTAAGCTATTCTTATTTCAACATTAACTTTCAAATCCATGAATGCAAATGCAACCTAAGCAGCTAAATTATCTCTAATTTTGTCTTCTCTTCTTTTTCTACTCAAACAAATCTGAGATGTTTTCTCTATCCTTAAATATTTGTTTTTCTTTCTCTCTCTAAAAGCTATGAAAATAAAACAACTTAAGCGAGATGTTCTTCATTTTGTTTCTGTTTTTTATTTTGTTTTATTTTGTGATCTATATGACATATAGTGTAAATTGACCAAATAAATCCTCCATTTTATGCTTCGCCTTTTCCCATTAAGTATGCTTAGTTGTCATGAACGAATTAGACTCATTGATTGCTTTAAGTCTAAACAACCTCAAACATTTAATAAGTAAGAAAGTTTACCAGACAAGCTCTCCCTAAGTGTGCCATTGGGCATAAACTCATACACTAACATCTGTTCTCCATGTTCGAAACAGAACCCAACAAGGCCGACGAGGTTTTTGTGATGAACACGTGAAAGCAACTCAATTTCGGTCTTGAATTCAAGGCCACCCTGCATAGAACCTTGCTGTGCCCTTTTGATTGCGACTACCTGCCCTCCAGAGAGCAGTCCTCTATAGACCTAAAGAAAATAGGGAACAAATAAGTGGTAACTTAAGCAGGATTCCTCTGTATCAACTATGGACTAGCTTGTTTACCTTGCCATAACCTCCAGACCCAATCTCGTTACTTTCAGAGAAATGATTGGTGCATTTCTTGATTTCATCATATGAGAACCATCTAGCGCCCTTTAATTGTGGTGCACCACTGCTGTCTTTGCCACTTGGAGCCCAGGATGCTGGAACACAGAAGAGAAGGAAATGAACCTATAAATATACACTTGCATTACTTCAAAATAGGTGCCAAATGCATGTATTTTCACTTTTGGTTAATTGTAAGAATTACCAAATGGTTTGTTCAATCCAATAGCTTTTTCAGCACGTTTCTTTTGCCAAACCGCATATGACCCTAGCCCGACAAGCATTAGGACCAAAATGCCACAGCCAATTGCTATCCCAATGATTGTGCTTGAGCTAATAGAAGTGCCCCCATGTTCATCTGACACATCTTCCAAAAACTTTTAGTAATCGATTGGTACTACTGTTAATTGCAGATGAATCATACATAAATCCAATTCACCTGGAAAAAAATATGGAGATGCTATAAAATAGTATGGTCCAAACTCTGGAGGAGGCTTGTAAGTTTGATTACTCAGAGAAAATCCAAGCCTCAGAATCTCTGATCTATTAAAGTATTTTCCAGTGGATGGAAAGAGTTCCAACTGCACCTGAAGATAGTCATCAATATTAAAAAAGGGGTTCTGCAGAGAAACTGAACCCGGAGTGAGGCCCAATTTCATCCACAGGCTCATCTCTAGGGAATGGAACATGTTAACATTAGACAGCTCCCTGAAGGAGGGTCCTCTGAAATACAATGTCCCTTCATATGGATAAGTGCAGTCACAGCTCTGAGGGCTGAGCTTCAGGTCGGGGGAACATGATTTGCTCCCGCAGTTAGCCAGGCTGGTAGAATAAGGTTTTCTGGTTTGTTGTTGAAGCTGACAGTACTCTGTATTTGCTAGAGCATTGGTGCATACAGGGTTTCCGGTAAGGCTGAAATGCACATATTCACATACAAAATGATGGTTGGGGCTAAAAATACATTGTAATCAACACAAACTGTTAGGACTTGGGAATTAGGAGACATTAAAGCTCACATTAACGTGTTTGTAAATTCAGAACCTAGCGTTATAGTGGATATCTGGTTGTTCTGCAAATCAACAAGCTGCAATTGCTGGCTGACGCTATTTCCCATGTTCAATGTGTCATTGAATGCATTGTTCTTCAGTTTTCTGTAAAGTCTTACAAGAAAATGACACCTACACTTTGTTTCTTAATATAAACTACATAGATAATTCTTCATTGTTAGAATTACATGTGAACTTTATTTGATTACCAAATAAATAACTTACACTTGTTGAATCTGTGGCAAATTGAAAAGTTTTTGTGGCAGAGGCCCTTGAAGTAAACCATATTCTATGACCCTGATCACCACAACGGGGCTTCCATATTAGGAATCACTAGGTCAATATATTTCTCAGTATTTTTCATTGTAAATTACTAAAAACTCACAGGGTGGTGAGCGATTGTAAAGTTGAGAACCAAGCTGGAGCTTCTGAGCGTTGAAAGGAGTTGTTGCTCAAGTCCCTGTGAGGAAAACCACAGTATAGGTTTCATCACTAAGATACAACTTGTAGGTACAAAAAATTGGATTGCCACAATTCTGCTGCTATTTTCTTACACATAATTAAGGGAGTTCAATCCGGCCAAGTTTGGTAATGGGCCAGACAGGTCATTGTGAGCTAAATTCCTTCAGGAGAGAATAGGAGCATTAGGAAGAAAATTCTAGTCAATCACCCATTTAAGTTTAAAAATAACTACTAATATTGCATTTAATATATAAAAAAATACCCACAGTTCGATGATATTGGTGAGGTTGTTGAGGTTTAATGGTACATCCCCACTCAGGGCATTTCTGTCAAGCCGACTATTGGAAGTTGGATTGTACATGCGGACCAAGATCATGAAAATGGATAATTATTTTTAAAAAAAGGTTGGGAAAATGGATAATTATTTAAAAGAAAAGGTGGAACAATATAAGGGGATCAAGAATTCATAGAAGGCATAGTATACTCACAGAACCTCAAGTGTCTGAACAAGTCCTAATGTGTTCGGAATTTTCCCTCTTAGTTGATTTCCATCAAACAGTCTGTCATTGCAGTACAACAGCAGTCAGGAGGATGACATCCATGACAAATAAATAAATAAAATACGGGGCGAGTATTAACTTACATATGTATCAGTACCATATCTGAGCAGAAAAGTGCATCTGGAATTGGGCCAGAAAGTTGGTTTTTATTGAAATGGCTGCAGCTTCATAAATTAGACCATTGTTTGTGCAACAGAAAGTTTTGCAAGGATTATGGGTAGGAATTATTAAAATATGCTCACAAGTGCTTTGCCTTTTTTAGTAGATCCAACCCTGTGGTGGTGGATGTTGAAATTGGGAGGGAACCTGTCAGTTGATTGTCTGCTAGGTCCAGCCAGTAGAGTTTAGAAAGATTACCCAAAGAAGCAGGTATTTTTCCAGTGAAGTTATTTGAATTTAAAGCCCTGCAGAGGCAAGTAGTAATGAACTAACTAAAGTGGAATTTTTTATAATTTCCAGTAAAATGGAAGCTTATTAATTGGCATTTCTTACAGAAAGGATAGCTCTGCAAGATTGCCCAATTCATTTGGGATATTACCGCTGAAGCCACAACCAGCAAGGATTCTGGAAGACACAAATAAAGAATTTCTTATAGATATGTTGTACAAAGATCGGACAGAAGATATATAGATAAAACAAAAGTTTCCAGTTCAAACAGGGGCAGGAGGGAAATAATTCAAAGTAGCAGTTTATTGATACTTACAATATGTTCAGCTTTTGCAAATCACCTAACCTAGAAGAGATGGAGCCTGCAAGGCGTCGATTGAATGACAAGTCCCTGCAACAAATAGTTTCTAACTTAAGCTAAATGAACAATCACGAATATGACAATGAGAGAATTGGCAATCAGTTCTGCAGTGTTTTCCAAATCCTTTTTGCTGTTCTGGGAGGAGGAAGATCCTGTGTATTGCATTTTCTTTTTTGATAGGTAAAGAAAAACTTATTAAAGTAATATCAAATCGGGATGCATGGATGCTTCCCAAGTACAAAAATGTTACACCTTAATAACCTGAACAAACAAAAATAAGCTTGACCATGCAAGAATCTATAAAAGAAAGAATTTGATCAAGATCAGGCAAAAGTCTAATTGAGACCAGCTATACAAATGGTCAAAAAACAGTTTTTGAGCCTATATAATGGCTCCTCGACACCTTGAACGGCCCTTAATGCTATTACTTGGCCATTGGATCAACAAGATAAAAGGAGCTAGCAACCATGCCTTTTGTTCATTTCCTTACCCTTTGACTCCACCACTCGTGCAAGACTCCAGCCACATTCCTATGAAACAACCGGCACGTCCCAAAAAGAGCCAACCCCAAGCTCCCAATATCTCTAGCCACCCTGCACTAGATTGGGCAAATGATCTACAGACTTCCCAATCACACTTGCACATGAAGCGCAACTTAAAAATAAGAAAATTGTCGCCTCTGAATAAAGTTATCAAGTGTGAGAATTTTCTCATGTGCTGTATTCCACACAAAAAACGTAACCTTGGTTGAGAGGATTTTACAACGAATCTTCATTTCTTCAAGCCCACAACAAACAATCATCATCTTCTCCAACCCCATTGCATCGATACAGCAAAATGAGAAGATTGATCAATGGCTTCCCCTCCCAATCTTGGAAATTTATCCACAAGCCAACATCCCCAAAAAACGAAGTTACATGATTCTCTTACATAATCTACCACCAAAGCATCTCTATTTGAGGGAAGAAAAAACATATCCAAAAATGCCTTCTCAAGAGGCTCATTCCACACCACCAGTGATACCAAAATTTCACCCTATCACCCTTTTGAACCTTGAAACTAACATGCTTCGAAAAGTACCCTAAACAAGTCAACCCCCTTTCCAAAGGACCGGACCATAGGACATGGTCATCTAAAGAAGACAATCACTTCAAGAGCTACCATATTTAGCAACTATCACTCTCCTACAAAACATGTCCCTCTCACAAGAAAATCTCCACAACCAGTCCCAAAGGGTTCATAATTTATTGAAACCTTTGAGACCCTTCCCATCATGACTTCAAACCTTTGAGACCCTTCTCACTCTCAGCACTTCACAATCTATGTCACTTCCAAGTATGACTTCGATCTCTCCATCTTCCTACTATCATCAATGTCAAATCCCTACAGCAGCATCACAACCCCTAGCCACCCATCACCAAACTCCAGAACCATAACACACACCTTCATCCCTTGAAAATTATGAAGCACCACTTCAACAAAATTGCCTCTTATGTCAGCTCCGACTCTCCAAAACCCTACTTCCCCCTCATAGACTCCACCAGAAGCCAACACCATATCTGTGTTGTGAAGCGTTGATGAGCTTTTGAGAGAGCCGTGAAATCTTGAAGCCTAGGGGCATGAGATACCTGTTCTGTGTCCTCGCCCCCATTCACCACCTCCAAAGACATACATTGCCATCATCTCCAACAAAATCGAAGGTTTTAAAACCTAGCTGAATGATTTTCATCATCTCAAAGGTTACCACTCACACATTCACAGATCAGAATCTAGGATTTTACATGCATGTGACATGCTAGGAGGTCATGTGCATCTATATCAAAGCTGTTGCACATGGTACAGGATAATTGCTGCAAACTAACTTCTTTTAGTTTATTTTAAGAAAGTAAGAAACTCACAAGGATCTCAGTTCAGTGAGCCCCCCAATGTCACCAGTTAGTTTACCTATGAGTCCCATAGTTGATAACCCCCTGCAAACATTGATAATAGGATAAGATGGCCTGCACCAAAGGTTGGCAAAGTCTATAAATGGCAAAAGAACAAGACTAGACAATATGAGCTAAATAACAGAGAACCACTCTGCGATGAGGTGAAAAGATACACAAATACTTACAATGCGGTCACCCTTGAGTTGTTGCAGGTGACCCCTTCCCAGGATGCACCACAAGGATCACCTGACTTTTCCCAGCTTGGTGGTGTGTTTTGCCACTGATCCTTTAAAGATCTCAGAGCTGCAGCTGCACCACCACCATTTTATGTTGTCAAAGACAAAACATATAATGTATCCGGAGAATTCGTTGCATTGCATGGAATTCAGTAATATAAATCATGTACTAGTTTGCTTGTCAAAATATGGTGGCAAACAATCTTAGAACCCACTTTAGCTAGCAACAAACACATTTTACACTCGTCACTTTCCCCATATCAGTAATAATATGCTATCCACAGATAAGTGAGTAATGCAGTTGTTACTCTTGTACAAAGTGAGCATCACTAGTCTGTGGAATTTAGGTAAATTTGTAAAAAAAAAAAATGATGAGAAACAGTGAAAGAACGAGCGTCTTTTTAGGCTTTTCAGCCAATACTGTTGGATGCCATCACAATTTTGTAGTTTAAACTACTCCCAACAAATAACCCCATTACATGAAGCACAAATGTGAAAAATAGTAGCTTGATTCGCTTGGCTTGGTCTCAGATTGTAAAAAAGTGAAGTTTCCAAAATATCTAAATTGAATTTAGCCACAACAACATTTGAAAAGGGACGATATAAAACTGAAAATATTAGAGCAAAGCTCCAAGGATTATGCATTAGCGCCTCTGTTATGTTTGTGGCAGTAAGGATGCAATTTTGCCAGTGAAGAAATGGACGAAGGAGGCATTTTGGCCAACATCTCCACCAAAATGAACATCTAAGGAAATGATAGGCAACTGAATAACAGTTATTTCTCTTGTTCAGGCATGACTGAGGTTTAGAGTCTCGTTTTCTGTGTTGACAATGTTGAGTCATCTTTGACAACGATGGCATCTTTGTCAACTTGGATGGTACGGGTGTTTGGGTCAACTATTCTCTCATACTCGGATTTATTGCTCATCCCTTTTGTCCTTTTATTTTGACGCTGGACCTTGACTTTATCCACATGACATATTTTCATTGGGTATTGGATCTTGACACCTTGAAATCTATGCGTCGGCCTGTCACGTCATGGAATCCGGGGCACCACATTGACCATTTACTGGGCTAGAAATTTCATGACCATTTATAAAAACAGGTTTCTAAGGAATCACCTGCACAGAGGCGAGCAAGAAAATAATATGATGAACGACAAACATGCCTTACCAGTTGCTAAGAAAAATTAGAAATTCAAATTGGATTTGGTCTCTGAATGCAGTATCTCACAAATGAAGTTGACCCGCCACACGCCTCATCCCCAAGAAAAAGGGGGAAAAAAAGGGAGAAGAAAAATGAAAATAATCAATGCGGGGCCATCATTAATTGTTACATGCAGCAAAGGAAAAATGTGCGTGGGAGCATATCATATGCATGCAATGCATGTAGATTGTAGAGAGTCGGGAGGGTGGGAGAGGTTTCTTACCGTCGCGAGGATCCGTGAGAGAGGAGATCACTTGAATCCCTGCACACCATAACCACACCAGAAGAGAGCAGAGCAACCGGATGGCCGCCATGGTCAAGATCTCCCAAACTAACTCCAATCCAGGCCAATCCACTCTCCTTTCCTCTCCTCTCTTCCCGCTTCCCAACTCCAACAAACAAATTACAAGGTCTTGCGGTTGGGGTTTGGAATTGGATGCGGTAGATAGAGAGATATGTGCACAGACAGTGCTGGTGGCTTAGTGCTGGTTGGTTGGTGTTGTGGAGCTTTTGTTGTGCTTGCTAGCTACTACCTGACTTCAGAGGCAAATTATTTGGTAATTCCTGAGCACCCTGTGTGCCAAAGACAATTACTCTTTTTTCACAAAAGAAAGCAGTGGGTGCGTATAATTAAGTGAATTATTGTGTTTTATTTATTTAATAAAAATAAATTAATATTATTTTATTTAAAATAATTTTGGCTACTTAAATACTACGCAAATAGTGTCAAATATTCCTAAAAAAACAACTGAATAATTACTAAACACTGCTGGCGTGACCATAACAATCATAATTACCAGCACCACCGAAAAATAATAAGTATCAACGAAGATATATAGCCTGCTTGCCAATTGGCACTCGCCTAGTGGAGTGGTTTGGTTTCCCCCCTCATAACTCATTCATTGATTAATCTTATCTTAGAAGCCAAGCCAAGCCAACCAATCAAATCTCTTCTCTCCCTCCTTAACACCCACCACCACTTCCTTGCCATCATCACCGTTTTGTGCACGGTCTTTTCCTTTTCCCCTCCACTCTCCAAAGTCTTCCTCTTATTTTATAATAATAATAATAATAATTACAATGTGCATCCCGCTAATTACCATCCTCTAAGTGGTGAACGATAAATTAGTAGGACTAAAATTTCAAAATATTAATATATTTTTAAAGTTATATATTATCACTTTTACAAATATTAACACTTCACGCAATAATTTATGACATTATCCATTTTCATAAATCAACTGTTAGCATATATATATATACATATATATACTAGCGCTTAGAACACACGCGATGCGTATACAGTTCGAATAAAATTTAACTATTTTTAATATATCTAGAAAAAAAATAAGAACGTTACTATCAAAATTATGAGAAGGCTAAGAACCAACCAATGTGGTATACATATAACAGTCATATTTAAGGTAATCCATAATCTTCTTAAGTAATTTGTTGTTTTTTTTTTTTCGAATTTATCTATCTCAACTCCTAACAAATAAAAAATAAAACCAAGTATACAAATATATAAATATAATTGCACACAATTTCATAATTTCACGATGCTTGCAAAGAACAACTTTAATATAATAGATCATTCAAAAACAATGTCTTTTTTACTAACAGTTAGTAAAGTTTAGATCGATAATATTAAAGTAAATTAATAAATCTTGAAAGTACGTAAGTAGGTCTATGATGCCTGCTAAAAATTCAAGGATACAGTGGACAGGTGATGAACAGCATCGTCAACGAAGGTGTAACCACCGACGTTAACATCGGCGACGTTAGAACACTCCTGAATCTGATGCAGTTCGTACTACAACAGATTGTTCATGCTCACGCTCTTCCTCATTGGATCCACCTTGATACGGACGCCAAACAACATGATCTCGCTGCCGGAGCCTCTACCGCTTCCATCTCGACGGTGTCAGCAACGACGTATTTAGAGCAGACGAGAATTCGAGGCCGTTGGAACTGCGCTCCGAGCAGTAACGTGACATCTCCACAAATCTATTGAGCGGTGATTTTGACAGTGGTGGTGATCGATCGATGGCCAGTCTGTGGAGGCCCAACCCAGTTGAAGAATTTAAATGCGAAAAATGATCCAAACTACTCGATGGTGTAGATTTGTGTGTATTGAGTTGGCTAGTAGAGAGAAAAGTAACTGTTAAAGGGTGATTTGTGTGAATAAAAATAACTGTTAAAGGATGATTAAACGAAAATGGTAACTGCTTGGACGCAAATGAAAAGTTTACTTTATATAATAGTATAGATATATTGATTATATACTAAAGTTTTACCATTTTCTCTATCTCCCCGACCCATGAGCCCGTTTGGATGCCATCAGATGCCATCAGAGACAAACATATACTGACAAACAGTACACTTAAACCCTCGACATCGTACATTAAGATTTTATTTCCTTTATATTTGGCTTTTGAAATCTTTTCTCCCGTGTGATTCTTACTTTGGCAACAACAATGCTAAAATAATTATCTTAGCCCTGTCTTGGCAATTGGCTTAAAGTTGGCATTTTATCTTTTTATTAAAAGTTAAAAAAATTAAAAAGTCTCATTTTTCAATTCAAATGCTTTTATTTTTTTTATTTTTTACATAAATTTTTTTATATTTTTTAAAAATATTATAACTTTTATTGTACACATCTATTTTTATAAAAATTATATTTTTAAAATTTATCCATCTAAATATATTAAACAAGATTCATATTGAATATAAAATTATTTTAAAAAATTATAACAATTTTAAGCAAAATTTTTTACCTTTTGGCTTAAGGCTATTTTAAGTCTTTAGTTTAAAAGCCACGCATATTCCAATCAAACGAATTTCTTAACTTTTTAACTTAAAGTGACTTAAAATAAAAAAATCAGATTAAAGTCGATTGCAAAAGGAACTCTAAGAGTTCGTTTATCAACGGTTATTTATCATTTCACTAGCGTCGACTCGTGCGATGTATGAGATAATTTAAACCTAGATAAATTATATTAATAATGTTATATAAGATATTCAACCAATTGGTTAGAATATAATGAGAAAAAAATTCTGTATTATTAATATTTTATTATAAAAATATTGAATGTTAATATTCTTCAAGTTATTAGTTTTCATATAAGATAGCATTTATTTTTCAAATTATATCCTTCCTAAATAATTACTAAACTAAAAATGGAAGTTTTTTTGTTACTTTTTTGCTACCTTTAATAAATAATATAATTTTTTTTGTTTTTAGCGTCTTTCTTTCATGTAGCTTCCTAATACTTTTAGGAAAACTGATATCTTGATTCTAACATTGCACATTTGGTTGGATAATATTTTTTCTATTTATTCAAGCATATAAATGAATATTTCATCTATATTAAGTGCACTATTACATATATTATAAGATATTGCACTTTTTGTGTTCTTGTTTTAAGTTTTTTAAGAAATGTGGGAGGAAGTGTGTATTTAATTGAAGATGTAAGAAATTAGAAGAGTTTCTTACTTGTTGTTCTGGAATCTTTAAGGCAGAAGATTGACTTGGCTTTAAACTTTCTCCCTTTCTTCTTATTTTTGTTTCTTTTCAATCTTTTTCTTCTTTTTGTCTCTCTCTCATTGGAGAGCGGGGCAGTGATCATGCTTTTATAGAAAAAATATAGGGGAGGAAATTACCAAAGTATCCTTTATGAATCTTGCCAAAGAAGCTTGGCCAGGTTCTAAGGGTTGTTTGATTTTCCATGATAAAGTTAAGTATATTGGTTAGCTTAAAACTAAAACTTGGGCACATGGTTAATTCTTGTTTGGGTTGAGTGGGGGACAAGATGAAATTTGAGGTGATGTTTATGTAAGTGTGTAAGTTTTTAATTGAATTTTGAGGTGAATCTTCCAAAAGAAGCTTTGATAGTGCATTTTTAGTATATATAAAAAACATTATTTTGGCATACACTCCCGAGCATGGCCGGTCATATATGTTTATTTTTTATTTTTATAAATATTTTTTTTATTTTAATTAAAAAAGAGACAAAGAAAATTCTTCTTGTGGGCTTGCCTCCTTAGCTTTGGGCTTAACATTTTATTTTCTTGCTATTGGACTTAGAAACATGGGTTAGCTTTTTAAATTAACACTAAAGTGATGTTGGCTCTAATCCATTTCATGTTTAGGCTAAAAAAGATTAGACATTATAGGGCAGTCTCTCTCGATAAAGACTCGTTCAAGAACTTCGTTTCTTGCCGTTTAACATAACCGAGACTTTTAACTTGAATTTTTTAACTCGAGTTCCTAACTATTTTTTTATAACCTTATGACATAGAAACTGAGTATCTGCAATTCATCCCCCTTAAACAATTTTGTTCTCAAAATTAGGGTGTACCTTCAACTCTAAGAAAAGCAAGTGGTTGTTCTGCATTGCATCTTCTCATTCCCAGATGTAACTCTTCACTTCCCGATGGCGCTAAAGAACTTTCACAAGTTGTATTGTCTTTCCTAGAAAGTTTTTCTTTTTTCAGTTGGTGATTTCGACTTCAAAAATGGCATTCTCATCTAACTTGACTTTCTCCCATTTGAGCACATGAGAAGAATCAACCAAATACTTCCATAGCATAGAGGCATGGAAAACATTGTGCACCCCAGCAAGTTAGGGCGGTAATGCCAAAAGGTAGGCCATCTCTTTGACTCGCTGTAATATTTTAAAAGGCCTGATGAACCTCGGGGCTAGTTTTACCTTCTTCCCAAATCTGATGATCCCCTTTCATGGTTAGATTTTTTAGGAAAACATGATCTCCAACCTTAAAAGTCAGAGGTCGAGTCCTTTTATTTGCATAACTTTTCTGTTTGCTTTGGGCGATAAACAAAGGTTCTCAAATGAGCTTGACCTATTACATTGTCTCTTAGATTAGTTATGGTCCTAACAAACTTGTTTATCCCACCTTGGTCGAACAAACCGGTAATCGGCAAGGGCGACCATACAAGGCTCCCTATGGTGCCATTCCAATGCTTGCTTGATTACTGTTATTGTAAGAGAACTCTACTAACTGCAAGTGCTTTTCCCAACCCCTGTGGAAAACCAATGCACAAGTTTACAACATGTCTTCTAATGTTTGGATCGTACTGTTAGCCTAAGGGCTTTTTAATTTGATTTTGATGATTTTCATAATTTATTTTTTAAGAATAAATAGTTTTAAATAAATAAAATTTTATATTTTCAAAATGAAAGCGTTAACACATTTTGAACAGTTAAAATTGACACCTTAGCCAAAAAGAAATGACTTTTATCTAAAAAAGGTTCAAATATTTAAGTATTCTTTAATTAAAATATTTTGTGTTGATTTTAATTGAAAATTAAGTCAAGCACTTTTAAGGCAAAGTATATTTGAAGTATATCAAGTGTGTCAACACCCATTGATCAAATGGTTTGACACCCAAACTGTTTTACAAGTTGATCTTCAGATATCAAAACGTTAGTGTCGACACAAACTAGTTTTGTGTCAACACAAAAATGTCGAAGTGCCTAGAACTCATTTTGAGTCGATACAAACATAATTTGTGTCGACACAAAAGTGATTCTCACTTTTGGTTTCTGAAAATTTGGATCGACACAAATGAAAATTACGTCGACACAAAACAACCGAGACCTCCTGTAGAATTTTGGTGTTGATCCCAAGATAAGTTGTGTCGACCCAAAAGTCCTGAGTCTACCTGCAGAATTTTGGTGTCAACCCCAAGAGCAAATACATCGACACAAAACAACCGAGGTGACTGCAGAATTTTAGTGTCGACCCCAGAGACCAAATGTGTCGACACAAAAGTACCGAGACTTCATGCAGAAATTCGTGTCAACACCAAGGGCAAGTTGGGTCGACACAAAATTATTTATTCGGATGCTAAAATTTCAAACGAGTTGACACCAGATTTAAATGTGTCGACCCCAGAACGTTAGAAGGTAAAGTGCAGAAATTGTGTCGACCCCTCAGAAGATTTGTGTCGACCCAACTACTTGAAGAATTCTGCCATAGACACTTTGTGTCGACACCAAATCCTTTTGTATCGACCCTAAAGACGGAAATTCAAAATACGACAGATCTCAACGGTTGAATTTTTGGCATTTATTGCTCCCACCTACCTCCAACGGTCAATAACTCACAAGAACTTATATAAGGAGTTGCTTCTCAGCATTTAAGAAGGTTGGAGATTTGCATTTACTGTTCTATTACTCAAATCAATATCAAAAATCATCAAACTCACATTTATTGCAGCAACTCCAGTTCTTGTTCCTCATCTCTCATTACCCTTTCATCTATTGTAAATTATTTTTGTAAAGAGAGTGAGTGTTCTTCATTTATTACTTTTCATTTATTGTAATTAAGGGTGAGTCACCCATTAGCTTTTGAGTGAGTGAGTGAAATTTATCAAAGAAGAGTTCAAGAGAGATTAGAAGAAAACAGAGACTTATTTTCATAGGATCTTTTTGAAGATGACATAGGCTTGTGAATGTGCCCATAAACATTCAGATAGCTTAAGAGAACTTAAAACTTATAAAGGTTTGGAATACGCCGTGAAGTATTCTACATAGTGAAAATACTCAAGGGAGATCTTGACAAGTAGATGTAGGTTAGGATAAAGCCGAACCACTATAAATCCCTGGTGTCTGATTCTATTTCTATATCCCTCATTTTTTATGTTAGGAAACAGGCAACCCAAGAGGGGGGGGGGGAGAATTGGGTTCTTTGCTGGCAATGGATATTTAAAAATAATTTTTCAAAAAAACTCTTAATATCTCACAGAAACTAGATATGCAATTAAAACTTAATGCAAGAATTAAAAGGAGAGGGATAGAGA
>JAOTRH010000022.1:20525079-20552912 GCA_034768845.1 Heliamphora exappendiculata
TGAACTATCTTAAACATAAAGTGGGAGTTTTTCATTACTTTAAATCAGGGTTACAAAGTTTTGAAATAAAAGAGGGGACACGCAAGTCCCAAACTCTACAAATAAAAAGAGATAGCTATAAAATCTTCAAAACAAAGCAGAGAGCCTCAAATTCTTCTCCTCTTTGCTGTATGTTCCCCCTCCTCTCTATCTTTCCTCTCCCTGTCATGTATTAGACATGCCTTGTATTCAGCGGAAAGCTCAGGGTACTACAACTCCTGCATCTCCATCAATGAGCAGGAAGGCCAGGCATCCCGATACTGTGCCAAAAACGCGGCCCGCGGTACAGATGAAGATAAATGGCCTCAGATATGAGGGATCACCTGAATATGACCAAACTGTCGCATGATCCGACAGGGGTAGTAGAAAGAAGTCCGATACAAAACGACAAGCAGAACACCAGAATGATTCATGGTAGTCAGAGTCATGACGGGAATTCGCCACCAGGGGCACTACCAAGTGATATCCAGGCAAGTCAAAGAACAAAGGTACTGTCGCCAGGCTGTTTTAGTAGTACATATCTGGTAACTGGGATAATACAGGAAAGCCGCAGCACTATGTATGTCAGTAGGCGGCTTTTGCACCAAATTTAATTTCTCCATCAGCCAGATCTGTAGAAAAAGATAGAGAAGTAAGAGAAAAAAGTTGTAATATGAAATGAAGTATAAAGTAAGGTTTGAGTTTACCTAAAGGAGTAAAGGACTGCCAGCAAGAGTAGTAGTCTCACCACGATGGACAGCATCTAAACCCAGCAGCGTCTCGGCTGAAGAAAGGGGCACAAAGTCTTTCCCCGTCCACATTTGGCCAGCAATGTTGACCAGGGCACAACTAACCTGCCCATCAGGAGGGACGAGGAGATACTGGGCGACGAGGCAGAAGCAAAGTGCATAGTGAGGTCGTAGCTGGAAGTCAAGATCACTGAGGTCACCAGTAGAATGAAACCTCTCAATAAGCCACGGAATGTCAAGACAGTCACCCACAGTCAAACAGGTAGCCTCCATTCTAGACAAGCCACAGAGTTGCATCACCTGTTGCCGAACAGAGAGAAAAGGAGTGGGGACGATAACAGAATTCCGCAGAGTCAGATCCAGCATGGCAGTAAATTTCTCTACAGTGGGACAGAGTTCTTCAAGACCAAACCAAAAAGCGTGAGACTGAGGATCCCACAGTTGTGTAGCAGCCATCAGTAAGGGTCTGTTTGTCTTCACAGTTCTCAATAAGAAGAGGGTGTTAAGGCCGAAAGGAGCAAAGTTCAGACGTTCAATGTGGGAGAATGCCTCAATCCAAGAAGAAAGACTATTAGCCATTTGAGTCCGAGCATCAGCAAATGGGATCACCAGGATGGTATTTATAGAGTAGAAAAGGGCAAGAAATCAAAAAAATTTGGCAAAGGGCATACTCATTGTGGCGGCCGCCACCTTGGATAAAGTGGCCACTAACTTGAAAAAGCACAGTACAGTGACACTACTACTTTGACTAGGCAGCTGCCATGTTGGAAGCGGCAAACGCCATGTTGGAAGTGGCGGCCGCCATGTTGGAAGCGGCGACCGCCATGTTGGAATATGGCGGGTGTAGTCAATTTGCAATTTCTATGGCTTATGTAAAATACTGACATTCATACTGTACATGCAAGACAGTTTGAGTAGTAGGAATCACACAAGCAGATGAGCATAAAGAAGTAAAATGGCACGAAGGCCCAAAATATAATACAGTGTATCAGAATATAAACTAGGGCATCCAGGCCCAATAAACAGTAGACTGGGCACGCAGGCCCATGGACCAAGTAAATGAATAAAAGTTTTTGAAGCAGATGGGGCACGCAGTCCCATCAAAAGTGAAGTATCAGAAAAGAAACAAAATTGGGGGAGGGGAAGCTCTCTCTCAAGTGTGCCTCGAACGGACCCGGCGGGAGGAAGGGCCTACCTCGTCTGAGCTGATATCCTCGAAGAGTTGCTCAAGGATGTCATCCCCATCATCACTACCGGAGAAAGAAGGTATGGCTCTAGAGCAGCTCCTGGCAGATGAGATGGATCCTCTAGAGCAGGCTTTGGAAGTAGCAACACGAGATTCGCGGCCTCGGGCAGGGACTGGAACCGGGGCAAGAGCGAAAGCAGGAGGTGAAACAGCAGCAGGTACATGCGGCTGTTAAAAGAGGCAAACAATAAGAAAGCAGTATAAAAGGGAATAAAGAGACCAGAAAGATAAACACTCACCGGCCGAGGGACGAAAGGAATCCCAGCTACTCGTAGGGCAGCATCCTGCTGGCGAACAAGGGTCCGCAGACCGCTCATCATCAGCATAAGATGGTCCAGCCAAGCCTGATCCATCTGTTGAGAAATGACATAGAACTGAACAATCTGCAAATAAAGAAGGGAAAAAAGGAAATAATGAGAAAAGATTCAAAACTGGACGTGTGCTGATTGGAACTCCGGTGCTGGAGGAACTGGGATAGGAATGTCAAAAGAATACCCATTGACAAAGGAAGATACTGTCAATGGTATCTCAACGCCCCCAGCCCTAACCCCGCCCGCGTCAGCACCAGTCGGACCAGCATCAACAGCTGCAGCAGCTCTAACAGCAGCAGTGGCTCCAGCAGCAGCACCACCAGTAGCAGTGGCTCCAGCAGCAGCACCAGCAACAGCTACATCCGATGCTCGTCCTCTCCTTCTACCACTAGGGACAGTTGGACCAGGACCTAGAGGACCCATCAGGTGTGCTCGAGCCCAAGCAGCATAATCCCCCTCCATCACCAGTAGTTCCGAAGCTGAGTCCCCATCGTCTCCAGCAGCAAGTCGGCAGGGCCTAGATGATCAGTCCGGCGCATACGGACTGGAGGGACCACCGGTATCCTGAAGTGATCAAGGCCAAAGGATTGGCGAACCACTCGCTTGCCAAGATAGTACTCCCTACCGAATGGGGCCTCCAGCAGGATCCGCATAGAAGCCGTATCCCAGCTACACATCAGATCTACACCGATCGGATCCTCCACTCCCCTCCAAACGTCCCAGTGGACCTGTAGTGATTCAAAATACAGTACAGTGCACAACGAATGGTCAATATGCAGCACGGTAATTAGTATGCAGAAACAGTGATCGCTATACAGTACAGTGAGCAAAAACAATGATTAGTGTACAGTGCAGTGAACAGAAATGATGATCAGTATACAATATAGAGAACAGGGCAGTAAACTGTAAAAATGATACCTGATCGGGAGTCAGCCGATCTAATGAAACCCGAAATCAATCGATGTTCTTTCCCCCAGCCTTCTTCGCCTTCTGCCCTCGGGACTATCGGGCTGCTCGGGGAATGACTAGAGGATCTGGCGACGAGTTCGCCAGGACATGAAGCCCGAGGAACCCATAAGTCCATAGCTACCAAGGAAAGATGTCAGTCAGCAGGTATTGCATAACGGCAAAGAAAGATGAGCAGAAGACTAAAAGTATACCTCCCAAACCCTCCAGTATCCCCCCATACTAAGCTCCTGGGGGAACCGGGTCAACGTCTGCATGAATCTGTAGAGGGTGGCTAGAGCAGCTCCTCCCTAGTCGAATAAAGCAACCTGATCCAAACGAGCAAGAGCACAGAGGTAATGCAAATGAATGGTATTCTCCCTGTTCGAAAATAGGGAGGCACCAAACATGTACATCAAAACACCCCGGGCTACCCACTCGAAGTAGCAGGGCTCGAAGCAGTGGAAGTGCCGGAAGTGCTCAAAGAACCAGGTGTATCAAACCCGGTCTATGTATATCTGTGTGGGGACGGCTTCAAGGAAGTACTGCAACGCGTCAGCAGACTGAACTATAGATGGATCGAAGGGAATGGGCGCTCCACCAACTCGGATGCCGGTAATCATGGCAAAGTCTAGAGGCGTCAGAGTAGCCTTAAAGGTGGTGAAGTGGAAAATGTTGGTGGTATCCCACCATCACTCAGCTAGGGCCGTCAACCAGACCTGGTCATTGCTCGTCCTACCCAACAGGGGTATGAATCGAGCAAAGCTGGAGGCATCAATAATGGCTCAATTGAGAGCAGGGAGGGCATCATACCACTCCAACACCTCTCCGGAGGCAGATCCTCCGAAACCTCTAACATAGTGACCAGCTTGTAAAGAGAAGACATTATATCAAGAACAGATCGAGTGGGCAAAATGCAGAAAAACATCTGAAGGCCAAGTCCTAGGAAACTAGGCACCCTGGCCCTAGGTCCGTGTGTAAGTGACGACCCCCCGGTTTCTTTTCGAGTTCTAGAAAACTAGGCACCCTAACCCTAGGTTCGTGATTTCTATGCATCCTAGTAATCCTAAGCTCTAGCGCGTCAGGCAACCCTTATCATTTTGTGTCAACCATTCTTCTAAAAATAATCTTTCTAAAATTTCTAGGATTTTCTTAAAGAACTTTCTCAAGGTTCTAGAATTTTCTAAAAATTTTTCGTATAACTTTTTTGGGACTTTAGAAAAAAATTTTTAATTCTCTAAGATTGCCTAAAAAAAAAAATTTCCCCCCAGATTTATGTTTTTCTCAAAATAAAATTAAAAGTTTTTTTATCCACTCTTATTGTTTGTTCAAAGTCCTAGTGTCCTTACTATTTTAATCTCCGTTGCATAGGTACCTAAGATCAAATTCCATCATCATCCAACAATCATCATCATCAATTCAAGACATAAAAATAAAATCAACAATCACATCATCATATCAACTCATATGGGGATCCTAGGCATGCGTCTATGCTTAAGATTTAAACATACTATGGTATTAAAACGGTAAGGATAGAGAGCGTACCAAAGGTTGATGACGAGAAATGTGATCGTCAGGCTCCCGCAGTAATACGTCCACAACAATGGAATCTGTAGGAGGCTCGTAGCGTCTCATCCCACGGAAAACTATGCGATGAGGGACTGGGTCGTAGGTATGTGGGTCGAAAGGTGCTGGGTGACCCTCTCAGCGTCGGGATCCAAAAAGTCAGCCATCGCAGCCTCTGCAGCAGCGTCAGCAGCCGCCTAAGCCTCAGCAGCTGCCTGTGCCTCCTCCTCGGCCGCCTGGCGGGAAGCACGCTCTGCCTCGTGCAAAAGAGCGTCTATCGCAGTGCTAGGCTGAGTAGCAGTAACACCGCTGGTAGGCGTCAGTCGTATCCCTAATTACCCCTATGGAAAAACTCCCGACAGCAGCAGGACCCTGCCGTGCCCCTAAGTCATCATCTCCCTGGCCTGAGCCCGCCATAAAGAGGAATTGAATCACGAGCAGTAATGTGAACATCGTAAGAAGTAGCAAGAAAGAATAAGAAGAAGCGAGAAAGCAAAGGAGAAGCATAGAGAAGTCGAGAGAGAACAAGAGGCTAGAGAAAGAAACAGATATGAGCAAATGAATCCGTCTCGCACGCCTCAAGGACCCTTATACGCGTTTGGAAGTGTCGGCCACCAACTTTGATTATGGAAGCCGCCAGGCTTGTGAAAAGTCACATGGAAAACACCATGTTGGAAGGATTTGAACCCAGTGGCCGCCAGGTTTGAAGGGTTTTTGGAGGCGACGGTCGCCATATCAGAAGGGAAACGACGCCTGTCAACGGTCATGTCAGTTGCTGTGGTTAGTTTAGGGTTTTTAGGGGCTGTTTGGGGTTTTTAATGTGTTTTCACTTGTTTTATTATTTGCACGCATTTTAATTTCTATTTGTGTATAGATTATATTCTCTTTATTTTTATTAGCAAAAATAATTTTGAAAATAATAAAATAAAATAAAAATATACATAAATAATTTTGTTTTTGTGTGTTTTTTATATTAACCTCATATGTATTATTTTGTATGTATTTTCAAAAATACTTTGTTAAGAAAATAATAAATTTTAAATTTTTCTACCCCCATCTTTTGCAATTACTCTTTCTTGACAAATTTAAGTCGTAACTAGGATTTTAATTACTTTTTACGCCCCGTTCTGAATCTTTACCTCTTAATTCACGATCTTTCTCCCCGATAAATCTAATTTTTTTCCATAGTTTGGCTCCTAATCATTTAAAGTCTCGTTTCCGATTCTCTAAGTCCCATATTCTTAGATCTTGACCTAACCTACTAGTTCGATGTTCGACTCTTCAGTCCTCCTCATGACCCTAAACTGACTCGTCGGTCCTCCTCATGATCCTAAACTGACTCATCGGTCCTCTTCATGACCCTAAATTGACCCGTCGGTCTTCCTCACGACCCTAAACTAACTCGTTGGTCCCCGTCGGTCCTCCTCACCACCATAAACTGACTTGTCGGTCCTCCTCATGACCATAAACTAACTCATCGGTCCTTTCACGACCTAAAACTGATTAATCTCCTTATCGATCTATGTTATGACATCAGAGTCTTCTTGCATTATATCTGCATTACAATGTAAATATCTGCACCATGTTAGCATTTATTCGTGTTAGCATTCACATCATATTTCTTATCATTACATCTTTGCATTTTGCCCCATCAACTACGCTCTGGTCTGATCCCTAACAAAAGGGGTACGTAGGCAGCTCGGCAAAAATTCGAGTGTGACCAACATCATATGTGTGTTTGTATGGCCTAAGATTGACGGCTCGGTCAAATGGATGCTGTCTCTGGATATTTGATATAATTTGCATCATGTGTTGCTATGTAAGTTATATCAAAGAGGAGAAACTGTAGACACCCCAATTTGACCCCGTCTAATCTTAGGCGAATCCGATGATGAAAACATAAGGAATAGTGCCTCAGTACGGTCCTCGGGAGTTAATCCAAGCTCGGTATTTGAATCTCGCCATCAAAAACCTTCAAAATCTCTGAAACCAATGAAATTGTACCAAACTATTGATAACTTGTTGCCTAAGTCATTATCAGAAGTGGCGACCGCTATGTTCATTGTGGCGGCCGTCAATAGAACCTCTTGAAAACCCTAGCCAAAAGTGGCGGCCGCTAACTACAACATGGCGACCGCCAACTCACATTGTGGTGCCGTCAATAGAACCTTGTGGAACCTTTTCCAACCCAGCGACCACCAACTTGTATTGTGGAAGTCGCCAACTTCAAATGGCTTGACGTGTCCCAAAACGTGTCAAATTTTCATTGGTTGAAGAATTCAATAAATACCGTACCCTGGCGTACGTTTTCAATACAAAAAAAATTTTGAGTGAGAGAGACTCTGCCGATATACTTAGCAATCTTAAGCCCCAACACCGAAACCCTATAGAGACACCGAGTCCCTAATCTCCCATACCTACATTGAAACCTACATTGCTTGGATCACCCCCCGAGGATTGGACAATTGGAGCACATTTCCCGACTTGAGGATTTCCCGGCAATCCAAGTATCTCGCTTGGATCCCCAATCTTTCTAAACACCACTTCTCTCTATTGGAGCGATCGGGTTAATTTCCATTTTAAAGTTTTACGATTATTGTCAATTTTGTTTAGTATTTGCAATATTAATTATTATTCAACGTAGTTGGGTTATTTCTTTTAAAAGCTTCACTTATTATCTTCATTTCATTTTTAGTACATTGTTGCATTCCATTAATCCATCAACTTAGTGTTAACATTCTCAAATATTACAACTAATCAATGTTGTTAATCGTTATAATTAAGGCACCTACATGAAAATGGTTGTAATTGCCAATATTACACCCATTTAATTTTAATATTACATTTCTTTTTATTTTTTTTCTTTTATGTTAATTCCATATTCTAGCATTTATTTTATTTTCTTTTAGTTAGCTTAGTTTTACTTTACTAGCATTATAATTATTCTTCTAGCTTAATTTTCATGTTTGCCTTTATTTAGTAAATAATGTAATTTACTTTCCAAGCACTTACTTTCCTTTGCAATGTAGCATTTTATTTCCTTAGTTTAATGTAATTTCTTTAATGTTCAATTTTCTTTTCTTTAGTGCTAATATTTTATTTTCTTTTAGGTTAATATTTTATTTTCTAGTTTTTTATTTTATTCATTAGCATAGTGCAACGTAGAAATTAATAATTTTATCAGTTACATCGTAACCACGTGAAGCATACCATATCTAATTGATACATTCATCAGTTGCATCTTTACTGTGGTTGAAATTTATGTAAATGAATTTTTTCATTTAAAATTATAGAATTTTTTTATACCGGTCATTTTTTAGCAATGACAGGAATCAGAATAGGGGCAAGTCTAAGTATAGAAGAGGTAGAAGTAAGTCCAGGTCGAGACGACAGGCCGAATGCTGGGGTTTTCTTGTTACCACCTTACTTTTTTTCTTTTTTTCTCTAGTGAAATGTTCTTTTCATAGCATTTTATTCTTTTTCTTTTTCTTTATTTAATGTTCTAGTATCTAATTTTCTCGTTTAGTCTAAATTTCATTTCAATAGCATTTTATTTTTTTGTACTAAGTATTTCATTTCATTTTCTTATATTAGCATTTTTTTTTCTTTTTCTTTTTCTTTTAATTTTAGTTTAATATTCTTTTGCTAATACCAACCTAAGTAATATTAGTTTAAATATTCATTTAATTCAATGTTCTTTTTTTAGCTTTTCTTTCATTAATGTAATTTTTTTTCTATTATTCTATTATCTTTTATTATTAACTTTAGTTTCCCCATAAAATTCTATTTAGCATTTCTTTTCTCCTAATATTAGTACTTATAAAATTTTATTTTCATTTTTTTATAACTTTATTTTCTTTTATCCTACTTCTCTATTTTCATCAAACTCAAAAATCACAAAAATACTTTAAAGCTAATTTTCATCTTTAAGTAATTCATAATTTTCTCTCTTAAAAATACTCAATTATTCTTTTTTTTTCTTTTTTTTTCTTCTCTTTGATTCTCTTTTAAATATTAATAGCTAAATTTTCTTAACTTGTCTTTCATAATATTTTTCTTTTCTTCTATTAACAACAAAAAGCACTAAAAACATGAAAATATCTTTTAATGTTCTTTTATTCTTATTATTTTCATCTTTTATGTAAATAATTAGATTTTCTTCTTAATAGTATTTTCTACCCTTCATATCTTGTCAAATCATTTTTTTTCTTTTAAATCTTTAAATTATCTTTTATTACAAAACTCTTATTTTAAATTTTTTTGTTAAATAGGCTTTCTTTTAATATAGCATTTTTTTCTTTTATGCATTTCTTATTTTACAATTCTTATTTCTTTACTAATTCATCACGTTGAGGTTAACCTAGTTAATTTTAATAAAACGCAAGTTTTAGTTTCTTTATTTGAAATCATGTTTAAGATAGTTTGATTTTTTTTTTTCTTTTATAGCAAATCCATGTTTAGGTAGTTTTGGTACCCTATAACATGTTTTATTATTTTGCATATTATGATAGTTTAAGTTATTTTTTATAATATTGCATGTGGGTATGTTTCTTGTATCATTTAGATAGATATTGCATGTTATAGAATTTAGAAATTTTCTTTTGATACTTATTTATTTTGGAATGTTATGTACATATTTTATGTATTTTTCTATACATGATTTTAGATGTTCTTTCTTCACCCCAAATTTTTTTATTTGTATGCATTTGAGAAATTATATTAATGAACCAATGATGATTAGTAGAGGCCAACCGTATGGTTGGGCGAACGGGGTGCCTAACACCTTTCCCGATTCATGCCTTAATCCACGAACCCTTTTTTTCTCTGGTTAGCGTTTTCAAGACTAGTAGCCAATTTTATTTTTCTTAGTTTTTCTAAAAAACTAAGTGTCGACTCTATTTTCAACAAATGGAATTTTCAAAATTTGGTTTTTAAGGTGTTTAAAATATTTTTCAAAATATCTTTGAATTTTTTCATTTCTAACCCCCAAATCCCAATGCCACACAAGCCAAATCTTAGGCACTCATCTTGAATGCCCTCCAATGACAAAGATATGAGAATTATGCTCCAAAGATACTCACAAGCAAGAAAAATCATGAATTCAATTCAAAATCCAAGAAAACCCTAAAAAATCCTTCAGGCCGTCACATTCCCATCCACACGGCTGCCACCTTTTTGAAAACCCTAGAACCAGCCATGTCCTTGCTCTCACGGCTGTAACTTCTTTTGAAAACTCTAAATTAAGCCGTGACTTTTTTTGTCATGGCCGTTGCTTTTCATCTAGGCCGTGACTTTTGAAAGTCACGACTATCCTTTTCACCACCGTAAAGGTAGCAGCAGCCTACACTGTACAAAAGAAAAAAAGTACCAGCTGTCACTATTACCCCTTTTTGGATAGGTGGAAGCATCCCAGAAGTGGTATGTGTTGCTCACCTTGCCTACAAATAGGTGACGTTTTTTTAGCAAAAGAAGGAGAGAGACATACCTGGAGGCCCAAACTCTGTCAAAATACTCCCCCATTCGATATTCTCCCATCCATCTTATACTTCCCGAGCCTCATTCGTATTCTTGCTTGCCTTGGAGGTGTTCTCGAAGCACATATATTGGCTTAGAGGTATCATATTCTTACTGCCAAGGGGCTATTTAGGGTGGATACTCACACGAGGCAACCTTAGAACACCACGACTCTTCTTAAACCATCATCTTCTTACCCCAAGGGTGTCGTGGATAAGGTTTCCATTGTTTTGTTGCTTATTCTTCATTCATTTCAAAGTAAACATTTATTTCCTTCAAGTTTTCATTACTAGCAGTATATTCATAGCTTTCTATTTTGTATAGTTATATTTATTTGCATCCTATTTCGATACTCACAAGCACACTAAACACATCAAAATCATTCTAAGGTTTTGAAACATAACGGTCGTGATCTTTTTATGTCATGGCCATATTTTTTGTTAAACCCACAGTTACGGTCATGCCCTTTTTATATGCGCCGGTACATTCGTGCCTCTCTATATGGATGGACGCAACATGTTGTTGTTACGACTGTAACATTGTTTTTAGACTAGAAATGCAAAAATCTTTTTTAAAACTCTCTGTTATCTATTTATTTCAAGTTTGTACATCCTTTTGTTACTTTGCTAAGTATTTCTTCTTTTTGTACTTCTGCCTTTCTTTCTATTAGGTAATGAACGGAAGATCTGGCCTAGACCAAATGGTTCATAGTCTCCATTATGTATACCTTCATATCCATATGTTATGATATTATACAAATATAACGGTCGCTTCATTTTCCTTCATTTTTGTCGTGGCCGTTATATCCTGTCATTACAGTTGTGAGGTTTTTGTAAGGCTAGTATCATGAAAAGGTTTTTTAAGCATTCTGTTATTCATATTTGATATCCTGTATATTTATTAGAGTTATTTCTTGTATAGAGGATGAAAGATGGTGGATCAACCTAATACCAATAGGTTATGGTCACTGTCATGCATATCCTATTCATTTGAGCCTTTTTTAAGTCTTGTATAATATGTATACCTTTTCTATACCCTTAAAAACCATTGCCACGACTTTTATTTGTCATGGCCATGAGCTTTTTCATTCTGTTCTTCGTGGTAACCTTATATTTGTCACAGCTGCCTATTTTGTGACCATTTTTGTAACGGCCACAACATTTGTTGCTACAGCCGTGAGTCTTCTACATGTTTAGTAGCTTAAATATGATGTTTAAGTCTCTTTTACTTATTTTGTATAGCCTGTTTACAGCATAATAGGGACATAAACATTGTTGCATGACCCTTAAAATCTTGTTTGTTTATCGCTTATTTTCATGTTTTTTGCTTTGTTTTGCTCAAATAATACGTGTGACATATGTAGAAATAATAACAAAACTGCATGACCTTAGAATCGTAGTTAAGTTTTTATTTCATTGCTTGCTTTTGGTTGAACTCTCTTTAACCTCCCGTTTTGTACTTGTTACCTTTAAAACGTTTACAATAAGAACCAATATTGACATAGTAGAGGCCAACCTCACGGTTGGGCAAAAAGGGTGCCTAACACCTTCTCTTTTCGTATCTTAGCCCCCGAAACCTCTTTTTCTCTGGTTACATTTTTAAAAGACCTGCAGCTTTCTTTATGCTTTTCTTAGTTTTTCTCAAAAATTAAGTGGCGACTTCATTTTTCAAAAAGGATGTCCAGATATCATGGATTTTTGTTTTAAAAAGGAAAATATTTTTCTAAAAACAATAGATATTCGGTGCATCCCTAATGTGCGACCCAAAGCATCCGCGTTTGATTTTTCTCAAAAACTAAATGGCGACTCCAATTTTCAAAAAAAGATGCATATATATCTTGGATTTTTGTTTTAAAAATAAAAAGAATATTAATTACCTAAAAAATAAAAAATAAAAAGAAAATTTTTCTAAAAAAAAAATAATAGATATCCGATGCATCCTATGTGTGACCCAAAAAACATTCGTAACCAGGTCACATGAAATTGCATCACATATCTTGGTTGTGTCAGGAGACATATGTGTGGCACTATATCTTATCAAATTCATTTGGGACTCTAGAACGAGCCAGATGACATTGCAAGTTTCATGAGTGCTTTACTGTCGTGGCATATTCCAATCTATTCTAATTTTGTCCCTATACACTGTCAATGCCATCTTATACGAATTCAACAGTTGACAATTGACACCATCATATTAGCAAATGATATTGTACTCCTGCATTCCATTACTATATATTCAAGACTATGAGAACTTGTTTTTTTATCTTTCTATTTAATTCTTTCCTCATTCTACCATTTCATTCTGGCCTTATCTATGGGGTGAGGTTTGGGTCGTGCAATAGATGTAAGCTGGATTTGAAGCAAAATCGAACCTTATTAGAAATAATCCTTATTCATCACTTAACATATTTTTTTGTCTTGGCATTGACATTTAGGTATAATCACCAAAATTACTATCCACTAGGCATTGATATTATCATAAATACTATATCCAATTAGATGATAAAATTTTCTACTTCAGTGTTTGAGCATTCGCTGAAATTATCTCTAAATTGGCTTTATGGTATCTCTTGATTTCACTAATTTATTTTTATGTGGTAGTTTTCACCAGATGCCGTATAAGTGTTGAGTGCTATAGAGAAGTTGGAGAAAGATTTTGTGTTTGAAGCTTTTTGTTGGCGGATGGTACTAGAATGTGTGCTACAGAAGGTCAAATTGCTATTTTGATTTGGAATTAACTCTTTTTGTCCCCAAATTGTGAACTTGTGACCAAATTTTATAAATTTGTTTGAAAGATCATTTAGAGATCCATTTTTAATGTTAATTCATTTAGAGGTCTATGTTTAATCTTGAAAGGATTTGGGATTGCTGGGAGGCCGTCATCATTTTCTAGCTCGACTACATCACAACAAGAGGCCAATAATCTTCGGGATCAAATCTAAACATTGAATGTGCTAACCCAAAGCCAGGAAGATATGATGAAAACTCCAGAAGAAATGATAAAGCAACAACAAGAGAAAATTGAAAAGAGTAACAAAAAGTTTAACGACTTCCAAGAATTCGTATTGCAACAAATGCAGTTTGTATGGTCCCAATGCAGCAATGGTCGTGGTGAATCAAGCGCTTCTTAGTAAGTATATCAATTCTAAAGAAATTTATAAAACTATTAACTTTAAGAACCGTAAATATCCCGCTGGAGGTTAAAACTATAGAATATTGACCGAATGGAACAAAATCTGAAACTAACACTGTGACGACTCGGTATGAGTTTATGTTCGTTAACAGTTGAATTAATAATCTGTGAAAGTGAAATTAAGATACATGGTAATGAATGATGTTGATATGGGTGTGTTAATGGAAAGATTCAAATATTAAAATGTGAGTAAAGTTGGAAGTTTGAGTTGAGGTTTTAAGAAAAATTTGCAAAATTTAGCTTCAAGGGTCACCACTCGAGCGGTGGTCTATCCGCTCGAGTGGAATATCAGGATGAGATTAGAATTCTCTCGAACATTAGAGAAAAGTTGGGAGGTTTATTTAAAGCCCATGACCTGTGAGAAACCCCCATTGGCTTTTCCCTGTTCTTCTCTTCTTCCCTCTTCTCCTCTCCGTCTCTAGAGAGAGAAACCCAAGAACCTCATGAAACCCTAATCCTCTACCATGAAAATGGAAGATTGAAGCCAGATTAGGAGAAAGCAAGGGTAGAGATCAAGTTTTAGAGCAAGAAGATGGATGATAGAGCGTCAAGGAGTCAAGAACACCCAACATCTAAACCCTAGGTGGGGAGAATGGAAGGTGTAGTGACCCAGACCTTTCTAATTTTGAATTTTAATGAAAGCATGTTCATTATGTTATATGGAGATGTTTGGGGAGAGAGAATCACGTGTAGAATTTAGTTTTGAGCTTGTATGTGTGTTCATTTGTGATGATTAAAGGTGAAATTTTGCAAAAAATGTGTAGCCGGAAGGCAGGTTGTGTGGATATGATTCAATTTCAGCCTTAGTGAGAATTTTAGCTCAGGGTTGACCGCTCGAGCGGTGAGGTGGCAGAGGGTTCTCGGGTATGGGACCGCTCGAGCGGTGGGGGTTCGCTCGAGTGGGCTGTCGTGGACCTGATGTTTTAAAAACGAGTGTGGACTTTCTTTTCTTTATTTTTCTCCTTATGTCTCTCTCTCTAAAGCTTGGCTGAGTGTTAGGGTTTGGGTGTGGGAGATAATAAGGGCTTATTTGGCTCCTTGGAGTAGGTTTCTTTGCCTTCCTCTCGGTGTTTCAACCGTTGAAGACTCGATCTTAGCTTTGAAGACGTTGTTCTCACCACAAGGTTGGAGATTCAAGCGATTGGAGTTTTTTCGGGGTCATTTCTTTCGGACCTAGCGTTAAAAGGTAGGATTCAAGACTTTCTTTGAATCTTTAAGTGACATGTGTCGTATTTTCTAGTTTATGAACCTAATGACATGAAGTTTGTGGTTTTCAAAACCCTAAAGTTGAATGCGGTGATAATGAGATTAAATCTTGGATTTGTGAAGGATTTACCTTTAGTTCATCTTGATGTTGTCCTATCTTGTGTTTAGAATGAGAAATGAGAACCTAGGGTTTGTGTTTGGAGTTAAACCATGAAAATGAAATTGGGGCTTTTGGGTTTGAAAGTGTTGTATGATGAAATTGACATGATTGATGGTTCAATTGAAGGTTATTATTAACTATTGCGATTTAACTCCATGAGGTCATGTAATGTATATTACTACTAAGTCAAGTGTTAAATAAACTCTATGAATTGGCGAATTTGAAGTCACATGATGATTAATTCGGTTTGAGCCAAGAATAATAGAAATGTGGATAACGAAATTGTATAATGAAATGAGTTGGTGACAGGAACCTGTTGGGTTGGACCCACGTGTGTATGCGTGGTGTTGTGATATGTAAAAAGGATTGGTTTTTGATTTTTTTAAGGTTGGGCACGAGTTGCTCCTCGATGAAAGTCTGAAAAATTGCGCAGATTGAGTTCTCTGCCACCGACTAGCAACTGGGAAAGGACGTATTCGGGTTCTCTGCCCACCGGCTAATGACCAGGAAAGGACGTAGTTGGTTTCTTTGCTCACCAGCTAATGACCGAGAAGAGATGTTAGTCGTGTCGGGGTATAGAACGTACCGTTACCTCATGGGGCTCGCGTAGTTGGATTGAGGGTAATGCTACATGGATCTATACGCTCGTCCGACGTCGGTACCTACAAATTGAGTTATGATTTGATGAAACACAAAATGAGCTGGTAATGCATGTATATATATGTGTTAGTAACGATGAACTCGGATCTGGGACACCTCAATTTGGTACTATGACAAAATGACGAAATGGTTTGGGTTAATATAAAGTAGTAAAACTAATAAATTAATGGTAAATGATGACTATTCCTATGAATATGGTAAGAAAACATGGAGTAATAGTTTTTCTTTATGAAATCCGATTATGCAAGGAAAAATCATTTCGGAACAAATACTATGAAGTGATTTATTTTGTTGGAGCATCTTACATAACCATCTTCGCATATCATGCATGTATTCATAGTTAGCCTTGTTCCTACGAGTTTCGACTCATGTTGTTTAACCACAATTCAGGTGACGGCGGGAAGAAGGCCATGGAGTAAAATCTGTTGTCATGAGCTTTTTGGGAAAGTTAATAGGATTACATTGTTTCTTTGGATAGTTGGTTTTGAGAAATGAAGGGATACATATGTAATCTTTTGAACGATTAGATTAATGTAATTTTGAACCAAACTATTATTGTAAGACCATAGGGTCACACTTTCATGGGATGCATGCATGTGAGGACGCTATTGTTTTGATTGAGTTAGTTGTTGATCTTTCAAAGAATGACTCTGGCAGAAATATTTAGTTTACAATTGAATGATATTTTTTTGTTCTCAATTATGTATTTTCCTTCCTTGGGTTTTATCCTCTCAAAACAGGTTTAGAATATCAATATTTTGAATCAGGTTTTTCATGAACATAGGCGTTTTTCATGGCTTTTCAGCAAAAACTCACGAGTGTGTCACAGCTCGAGCGATGGCCTGACCGCTTGAGTGGTCTCCGTTCAATTTCAATGTTGGAAATATTTATGAAACAAGCTTCTTATAAGTGATCCTGAGGCTCATAAGGGTTATTCAAAAACATAATTTCTAAAGAAAGGGTTTTCACATTGGGATGGTTCCAAATTACGTTTGGTTTATATTATTCAAACGGGTCAGGGGCGCTACAAATGGTATCAGAGCTCTAGGTTGTAATACCTAGGAACCGTGGGGGGTTGGTTGATCCATCACGTGAGCGTTGCATTGATGTGTGACATTCATGACTTGGTGTGCTAGCATGGAACATCTTGAGTATGATTTAGCATTTGCATGCTATGTGTTATTTGGGCACGATGGTTGGACTTTTAGGATGACACATTTGGCCCTTAGGCGGCCGGTCGACAAGTTTAGGGTTCGAGTTAGAAAGGCGTTTGGCCTCGTCCATCCTAGCTAGAAATCTGAACAAGTCAGCCGGATTGATGTGTCATTCCGATTAGTCTTCCTCGCTATGTGTTGCATAAGATGTGTTAATATGATGATTAGGGTGAAGTAGTGTCTTGTTGAAGAGCGATGTCATCTGTGAGAGATGGATTTATATGGGCATGTGTTGATACCTCCCCCTGTTCTTCTTATTCGTAGAGATGATGCTGAGACGTGGTAGGGGCGAAGCCGTGCCTGACGTCGTGCGCTTGCCCAAGTTTTGGAAGATGATTATGCCCCGTAAGAACAAGTGGGCGGTGTTGATGTTGTTCAAGAAATGCTTGCTACTATGAGGGCGATGGCTGAGGCAACTCGGGCTGGAGCGAGGGCTCCTGAGCCGTGAGCCTCTGTGGCAATGAGAGAATTTCGACGGTTGGATCCTCCAACTTTCTCTAGGGAGCTAGACCCCAAAATTACCACTGAATGGTTGGAAGTAACCACAACAATCCTGGATACCCTACAGACCGGGGAAGATGAGTTGCGTGTCAGGTTGGCAGCGTTTCAACTTCGAGAGGATGCTAGAGAGTGGTGAAAGTTCGCTAAGACCACTGTAGATGGTACGTGGACTGCCTTTACCAGAACCTTTTTAGAGAAGTATTTTTTGGGTTCTTCTAGAGACGAGTATCGGGAGGAATTTCTTTCTCTTATCCAACAATCCTAGATACCACTTGTCGCAGTTCGCACTTGAAATGGTGTCGACGGAAGAGTTACGCACCAAGAGGTTTGAAAGTGGTCTTCGACCCTCAATCAAGGATCGAATTGCTGCATTGGGTTTTTGGGTGTAGTCCGAGGTTGTAGAGGCTGCTATTCGGGTGGAGAATGCAATGGCAAAAAGTTGCAAGATTAGGGAAAGCAAGTCACAACAAGGGAATTCTAGTGCTCAGTCTGAGGGGCGTCAGGTGAAGAGACAAAAATTAGGGGGATCGATTTCCTATCCCACGGGATCGCAGTATCAGTCACGGTCGGCACCAGCACAGTTTATAGGCTCATCTGGACATTTTGAGTGTCGGGAGTTAGTGTGTTGCACATGTAGACAACCGGGACATCGCTCGATGGATTATCAACAAAGAGGATAGTAGAAGCAACAGCAAAGTTAGACTCAGGGGAGGACCCCGCCTTCATGTTTTCAGTGAGGCCAGCTGGGTCACATCCGACGAGATGGCCCACAGGGAGGAAATGTTCAGGGTACTAGGGGAGCACATAGAGTACAGACACCATAGGGACGATAGGGTTATGGTCAGTCACAGCAGCAATCAGGTACATAGTTAGTAAGAACCGCGATTGGTGCTACCTCGGCTCAATCAGTGAGGCAACCAGGAGCCAGAAGCAGTGGGGGATAGAATCAAGGGAATCAGGGGTAAGTGTACACTCTTGTAGAGGTTAGTACGTTAGTGGCACATGTCGTACCAGATACTGCAGCTAGCCCTTCAGTCATACGAGGTACCTTTCTAGTGTATCATTCTTGGGCCAGTGGTCTTGTTAACACCAGAGCATCACGTTCTTTCATCTCATCTGCATTTGCATCTATACTGGGGTTAGAGGTAGATGTGTTGAGTGAGGCCTTGTACGTAGAGACACCGCTGGGTGAGGTTGCTGCGTTGAGGCTCATTTGTAGAGATTATGAGATGGAGATTGCCGACCATCTTTTGGTATTCGATTTCATTGTGATTGATATGTTGTCATTCGATGTTATCTTAGGAATGGATTGGTTGACGACCTTTTGCGCCTACATTGATTGTGACCGGCGACGGGTGTTTGTTTGCACTCCAGAGGGGGATTCTTTTTATTTTGTGCGTGACCGAGACAATGGTTCGGTACCTAAATCTCTTGGGTCACGAGGCCGTGATAGCCTCAACCTCCTTTTCTCTGCCCTATCTGTAGGTGAGACTGGTCCCATTCAGGGAGGGCTTCCTCCTATTGTCTATGAGTTTCCAGATGTGTTTCCAAACGAGTTATTTGAACCCCCGCCATGACAAGAGGTCGAGTTTTCTATATACCTTATCCCGGGGACTGCCCCAATTTCTATGCCTTCATATAGCTTTGCAGCGGCCGGGCTAGTGGAGTGGAAGGTACAGATTCAAGAGTTGTTAGATAAGTGATTCATACGTCCTAGTGTATCACCTGGGGGAGCCCCAGCACTGTTTACCAAAAAGAAAGATGGGTCGTTATGTCTTTGTATAGATTATCGTAAGCTGAACCACGTGACCGTTAAAAATAAGTACCCCATGCCATGAATCGACGACTTCTTTGATCAATTGAGAGGTTCTTGTTGTTTCTCAAAAATTGATTTAAGATCGGGTTACCACCAACTGCGAGTTAAGGAGGAAGACATTCCAAAGATGGCTTTTTGTATGCGTTATGGGCATTTTGAATTCCTGGTTATGCCATTTGGGTTGACCAACGCACCGGCAACGTTTATGGATCTTATGAATCGTATTTTTCACCCTTATCTTGATAGATTTGTAGTGGTATTCGTGGATGACATTTTGATCTACTCCTCGTTGGAAGAAGAACACGAGGAACACCTTCGAATCGCCCTACAGTTGTTACGAGAGCATCGATTGTATGCCAAGTATGACAAGTGTGGATTTTGGTTGTCAGAAGTGAAATTTATGGGGCATGTAGTTTCACGGGGTGCAGTGGCAGTGAATTCATCTAAAATCAAGGCAGTGATGGAGTGGGAAAAACCAAAAAATGTGTTTGAGATTCGAAGCTTCTTGGGGTTGGCAGGATATTACCATCAGTTCGTGAAAAATTTCTCTAAACTTGCAGCGCCTTTAACACGCCTTACGCAGAAGGGGATCAAGTTTGTATGGGATGATAGTTGTGAGTTTGCCTTTTTGATGTTGAAGACACTACTAACAAGTATGCCCATTCTGACTATTTCGGAGGGGGGACTCGATTATACTGTCTATTGCGATGCGTCCCATGAGGGATTGGGTTGTGTGTTAATGCAACTAGGCAATGTGGTGGCCTATGGATCAAGACAATTGAAGGTTCACGAAAAAAATTATCCTACGCATGATTTAGAGCTTTCAGCGGTGATCTTTGCTCTTAAAATTTGGAGGCACTATCTATACAGGGAACGCTTCGAAGTATTCTCATATCATAAAAACTTGAAGTATTTATTTTCACAGAAAGATTTGAATATGCGTCAGAGAAGATGGGTGGAGTTCTTAAGAGATTACGATTTTGATCTCCAATACCACCTGAGTAAGGCAAACGTGGTAGCCGATGCCCTCGGTCGAAAATCCCTAAATACATTAGCGAGAATAGCAGCTACGGAGTGGAATATGCTTAGAGCAATTGGGGAGTATGACCTTCGTTTAGGAAAGTTTGATGGGAAAGTAGCTTTGTATACGATGATTTCTCAACCTACTCTTGTTCATCGCATTATTAAGGCACAGCAATCAGACACTGAGAGTTTGATGTTTCGAAAATGAGTTTTGAATGGCGCGAGGATACGAAGGAGTGGACAATCCACTCCAATCAAAGCTTAAGGTTTACTTGAAGGATCTTTGTGCCAATAACACTTCGAAAAGACGTACTTCACGAGGTTCATCATTCACGATTAGCGATACATCCGGGTAGTACAAAAATGTATCATGACATACGTAGACAGTTCTGGTGGAAAGGTATGAAGAAAGACGTTGCACTCTTTGTTTTGCGTTGTCTTACTTGTCAACAAGTGAAGCTGAGTATCAAAAACCAGCCGGCCAGTTGCAACCGTTTCCAGTGTCGGAGTGGAAATGGGAAAATATCGCTATGGATTTTGTCTTGGGCCTTCTGAGGTCGCCAAAGAGGCATGATGCTATATGGGTTGTGGTGGATAGATTAACCAAATTGGCACACTTTCTATCGATCCGTATGACAGATTCAGTTGAGAAGCTTGGCAAACTCTTCGTGCGGGAAATTATTAGGCTCTATGGAGTACCGATTTCTATTATCTCCGATCGAGATCCTCGTTTCACATCACGTTTTTGGCAGAGTTTACAATCGGCTATGGGAACGAACCTACTTCTTAGCGCCGCTTTCCATCCTCAGACGAATGGCCAGTCAGAGCGCACTATCTAGATACTTGAGGATATGTTACGAGCGTGTGTTTTAGATTTTCGTGGGTTGTGGGAAGACCATTTACCATTGGTAGAGTTCGCCTATAACAACAATTACCAATCAAGCATCGGGAGGCGCCTTATGAAGCACTATATGGTAGACCTTGTAGATCACCCGTATGTTGGGCTCATGTCGGTGAGACAGCCGTGTTAGGGCTCGAGTTGGTGAATGAAACCACAGAAAAGATCATCGCGATTCGTAAACGTTTATTGACCGCCCAAAGTCGTTAGAAGATTTACGCAGATAAAAGGAGACCATTAGCATTTGAGGTAGGAGACCACGTCTTCTTGAAGGTTTTTCCACATAAAGGTTTAATGAGATTTGGTAAGAGTGGGAAATTATCACCGCGTTTTATCGGCCCATTTGAAATTCTTGATAGAATTGGAGAAGTAGCCTACCGCCTAGCCTTGCCACCACAGTTAGCCTCCGTGCACAACGTCTTCCACGTGTCTATGTTACGAAAGTATGAACTGGATCCGTCCCACGTCTTAGATTGGACCGAGTTGGAGGTAGACGACGATGTAACCTACGAGGAAAGACCGATGATGATTCTTGATAGTAAAGAGCAAGTCCTACAGGGAAGAACCATTCAATATGTGAAGGTGTTGTGGCTTCGTCATGGTAACGAAGAGGCTACTTGGGAACGAGAACCAGAAGTTCGAAGGAATTACCCCGAGTTGTTCAATCCTTGAGGTACGTGTGATTTCGTGGATGAAATCTCCTAAGTAGGGGAGATTGTAGTGACCGGACCTTTCTAATTTTGAATTTTAATTAAAGCATGTTCATTATGTTATATGGAGATGTTTGGGGAGAGAGAATCACGTGTAGAATTTAGTTTTGAGCTTGCATGTGTGTTCGTTTGTGATGATTAAAGGTAGAATTTTTCAAAAAATGTGTAGCTGGAAGGCAGGTTGTGCGGGTATGATTCAATTTCTGCCTCAGTGAGAATCTCAGCTCAGGGTTGACCGCTCGAGTGGTCGGGTCACCGCTCGAGTGGTGAGGTGGCAGAGGGTTCTCGGGTATGGGACCACTCGAGCGGGCTGTCATGGACCTGATGTTATAAAAATGAGTGTGGACCTTATTTTCTTCATTTTTCTCCTTATGTCTCTCTCTCTCTAAAGCTTGGCTGAGTGTTAGGGTTTCGGTGTGAGAGATAATAAGGGCTTATTTGGCTCCTTGGAGTAGGTTTCTTTGCCTTCTTCTCGATGGTTCAACCGTTGAAGACTCGATCTTAGCTTTGGAGACGTTGTTCTCACCACGAGGTTGGAGATTCAAGCAATTGGAGTTTTTCCGGGGTCCTTTCTTTCGGATCTAGCGTTAAAAGGTAGGATTCAAGACTTTCTTTGAATCTTTAAGTGATATGTGTCGTATTTTCTAGTTTATGAACCTAATGACATGAAGTTTGTGGTTTTCGAAACCTTAAAGTTGAATGCGGTGATAATGAAGATTAAATTTTGAATTTCTAAAGGTTTTACCTTTAGTCCATCTTGATGTTGTCCTATCTTGTGTTTAGAATGAGAAATGAGAACCTAGGGTTTGTGTTTGGAGTTAAACCATGAAAATGAAATTGGGGCTTTTGGGTTTGAAAGTGTTGTATGATGAAATTGACATGATTGATGGTTCAATTGAAGGTTATTATTAACTATTGCGATTTAACTCCATGAGGTCATGTAATGTATATTACTACTAAGTCAAGTGTTAAATAAACTCTATGAATTGGCGAATTTGAAGTCACATGATGATTAATTCGGTTTGAGCCAAGAATAATAGAAATGTGGATAACGAAATTGTATAATGAAATGAGTTGGTGACAGGAACTTGTTGGGTTGGACTCACGTGTGTGTGCGTGGTGTTGTGATATGTAAAAAGGACCGGGTTTTGATTTTTGAAGGTTGGGCACGAGTTGCTCCTCGATGAATGTCTGAAAAATTGCGCAGATTGAGTTCTCTACCCACTGGCTAGTAACTGGGAAAGGACGTATTCGGGTTCTCTGCCCACTGGCTAATGACCGGGAAAGGACGTAGTTGGGTTCTCTGCCCACCAGCTAGTGACCGGGAATAGACGTTAGTCGTGTCGAGGTATAGAACGTACCGTTACCTCATGGGGCCCGCATAGTTGGATTGGGGATAATGCTACATGGATCTATATGCTCGTCCGACGCCGGTATCTACAAATTGAGTTATGATTTGATGAAACACGAAATGAGCTGGCAAAGCATGTATATATATGTGTTAGTAACGATGAACTCAGATCTGGGACACCTCAATTTGGTACTCTGACAAAATGACGAAATGGTTTGGGTTAATATAAAGTAGTAAAACTAATAAATTAATGGTAAATGATTACTATTCCTATGAATATGGCAAGAAAACATGGAGTAATAGTTTTTTCTTATGAAATCTGGTTATGCAAGGAAAACTCATTTCGGAACAAATACTATGAAGTGATTTATTTTGTTGGAGCATCTTGCATAACCATATTCGCATATCATGCATGTATTCATAGTTAGCCTTGTTCCTACGAGCTTCGGCTCATGTTATTTACCCACAATTCAGTTGACGGCGGGAAGAAGGCCATGGAGTAAAATCCATTGTCAGGAGCTTTTTGGGAAAGTTAACAGGATTACATTGTTTCTTTGGATAGTTGGTTTTGAGAAATGAAGGGATACATATGTAATCTTTTGAACGGTTGGATTAATGTAATTTTGAACCAAACTATTATTGTAAGACCTTAGGGTCACTTTCATGGGATGCATGCATGTGAGGACGCTATTGTTTTGATTGAGTTAGTTGTTGATCTTTCAAAGAATGACTCTGGCATAAATATTTAGTTTACAATTGAATGATATTTTTTTGTTCTCAATTATGTATTTTCCTTCATTGGGTTTTATCCTCTCAAAACAGGTTTAGAAAATCAATCTTTTGAATCAGGTTTTTCATGAACATAGACGTTTTTCACAGCTTTTCAGCAAAAACTCCCGGGTGTGTCACCACTCGAGCGGTGGCCTGACCGCTCGAGCGGTCTCTATTGGATTTCAATGTTGGAAATATTTATGAACCAAGCTTCTTATAAGTGATCCTGAGGCTCATAAGGGTTATTCAAAAACATAATTTCCAAAGAAAGGGTTTTCACATTGGGATGGTTCCAAATTACATTTGGTTTATATTATTAAAACAGGTCAGGGACGCTACAGAAGGAATCTCAAGCTTTTGAGAAAATCTAAGGTAGGATCTAGATTATCTCTAATGTTTTATATTGATTTGGGTTGATCTTCGTTTATATGGATAAAATCTAGTTGATTTCATATATAATTGAAAAAGTAAAAGGTGTGTGTGGGTTGAGTTGGTTTTTATTAAAAAGGGATTTTTGAGAAGTGATTGACCATGATACTTGAAGATTTGTGGTATAAAAGGTGTTTATGAGACTTGGAACTCAATATTTTGTGTTAGAAATTGGGATTTGAAGCCTAATTGTGAGTGTTTATGAGTTTTAGGGTTTGAAACTCAAAATATGAGTTTTGGGCTTTTCTCGGGCGACAGTGCGCTCGAGAAGAGCTCTATCCACTCGAGCGGTCACATGACAGAGAGTTTGGGTGCTCGAGCAGACTGCTATGCTGTGCCAACTTCAACTTATCATATCTCCCTCATCTGGACTTCAAATTGGGTCATTTTTGTACTCAAATGGGAGCTCCTAAAGTCTTCTTTCCAATAAGACTACTCTCACAATAAAAATATTTTTGTAAAAAGTTATGATTAAAATAGTGAGGGTAAGCCAAATTCTCTTAACCATTTTTTATCCATTTTTAGCCAAATATTTTAGAAAGGGTTGTTTTCATCATCATTGAACCTTTTTAACAAATTTCTAGTCCCATGGGTTAGTGGTACACTGACATAACTATGGTTGGGTTGGAATACATGTTTAGCCCATCCAATGGGCTGGATTTTTTTTCTTTACCATGAATGTGGGTTTCATATAAATATATATACATGATGCGTATATTCCTTTGTAAAATGGCATAATTTAATTGCAATAACCTTGTATAGTTGGTACTTTGTAAATTTGGTAAAAGAGATCTCAATTATGAGAAATTGTGATTGAAGTATATGATGCATTTAGTTTGAAAGGAAAGATGAATACTAAAACATAATATGGTTGGGAAATGAAACGGGAAACTTGAATTTGGTATAGAAATGATCATTTATGGCAATGATTGGAAGAGAAACCAGTTGTGGGTTGGGCTCTTGGATTGTAAAAATGAAAGTGATTAACAAATAATGAACTGTATGGATTGATATGAATTAAGTTGGGCTTGCATAGCTCCACGGTGAAAGACCGAAAACTTGCGCAAGATGGGGACCACATGCCCATGGGTTAGCCCCCGAAATGTGATGTTGTGTCGTGATGAGTTATAGAGCGACCCATTCCACAACGGCTTCACGTAGCCTGTTGGAGGCGAATGGGGCGAGGTTTCCATAAGCTGCGTCCAACACAGATTTATTAGATGTGGTACGTTTTATTGAAAACTGGGTAATAAAAGAAAATTGTGGATAATGTGGAAGTAAGGGATGATTTTAAATGGGTTCAATGAATGTGATTAACGAAATAAAAATTTAATGTAATGGAAAACAAGTGAATAAAGGGAGACAAATGTGTGTGTGGGTGTGTGGGTGTGAATAGAAAATTATTTGGTGAAACGTGAATATTTATCTCGTTACACCCATCGCGCCTCACAAATCATGCATTACATCTGACTTGATCTTTATCCTACGACATTTGGCTCATGTATGTATGCTAAACTATTTTAGGTCCCGAGGAGTAGGGATGGTACTAAGGCTATGGATGCATTTTGGGAAGGGCTAGCAGATGGACCTAGTGTTTCTTTTGTTTTATGTTTTGTTTGTACAAAAAGTTAAGGAAATGAATGTAATTAAAATGACAGTTTAATGTTGTATGTATGTTGCCACAAACTCTTGAGTGGTTTTGTAAGTGAATTTTTGGAACATGGTTCGTTTAGTTTATATTCTTTGAATGCATATATGAAAGGAAACATTTTTCTTATGTTTTGAAAAATGATCAATGGATATGGTTCATGTAAGGTTGTACCTAGGGTTTAAGTTCACGGACTCGGGGTTCGGGTCTTGACAAACACTTCACTCTAGGGTAAAGAAACTTATGAGAACAAACGGCGCATCAATACGACGTATGGTTTGAAAATGAGAGGGAAATTTGTAAAACTTTTAACTTAAAGAATCGTAAATATCATGTTGGAGGTCAAAACTGTAGAGTGTTGACTGGATATGACCAAAACTGAAATTAACACTTCACTCTAGGCTAAAGAAACTCATAGGAACCAACGACATGTCAATACAACCTACGGTTAGAAGTGTATGAAAGAAATTTGTGAATCGTTAAGCTTATATTTCTTGCTTAGTTTATTTTTTTAAAGTTTGGTTGATAATGTTTAACCTTGATTTTCTTTTTTTGTTTCATTTTTTGTAACAGATACGCACTGAAAGATGGTATTGTTCTTTTGAAGTTACCAAACTACAGAAGATTGATGAATTGACGCATTTATGAGATATTTTTCAATTTATGTCAACATTTGTGATACGACAATTGATGCATATTTGGAAGTTATTATTTAGTTTGTCATTTGGGAATTTGAATGTTATTATATTTTTGGTGAATTGAATTGATGGCAATTTATTTGTTGGAGATTGTTTGTTTATGAAATATACATGTTTTTGTATATGTTTATACTGGGAAAAGAGTTTCTTTCGTTGGAAGTTTTTTTTTCACGTTCACCTATAGCGACGAATACAAATTTGGTCGCAGAAAGAATCTCTTTTGTCTTAAATCATTGAATTTTTTCATGTTTACCTACAGCGACGAATATAAAGTTTGTCGCTAAATGCTTGTTAATGGTCTTTTGGCGACCATTTAAAACACTAAATGGAAACAAATTATTCGTCATCAAAAGTTCGATTTCACGATGACTTTGACTTGTCGGCAAAAATACTGTTCTGCGATGACAAAGATATGTTGGCAAAAGAATCAATTTGCAACGACTTATTTTTCGCGAAAACCACTTCTTTCGCGACAACCTTAGCATTGTCGCGCAACATCTTCGCAGACAGGCTTTCAGCGACAAACTGGCGACGATTTTGATGTCGTCGGCAATTATCAATAGCGACGACAATAGGACTTTGGGCGACAAATCGATTCGTCGCGGTTAATGCTCTTTCTTGTAGTAACTGTTGATATCGAATAATCAAAATAGAGGATGTTTTAGGGTTTTCTCGGGTAATAGTGCCCTCGAGCAGAGCCCTGTCTACTCAAGCGGTCACATGACAGAAAGTTTAGGTGTTCGAGCGCACCCCTGTCCACTCAAGTAGACTACTACGTTAGGCCAACTTCAACTGATCATATCTCCCTCATCCGGATTTCGAATTGGGTCATTCTTGTACTCAAACTAGAGCCCCAAAAGTCTTCTTTCCAATAAGACTACTCTGAAAATAAAATTATTTTTGTAGAAAAACTTATGATTAAAATAGTGAGGGTATGTCAAATTTTCGTAACTACTTTTCACTCATTTTTAGCCGAATATTTTGAAAAATGTTGTTTTCATCATCATTGAACCTTTTGTTGGAGGCAAGACTGCCAAGATCATTGTTTTTGAAAAATGATTAATCGGTAAAAAATTAACTGGACAGGCAAACGACGAAACGGGCTTGAGATAAAACTTTTGACGAAAAAGGATCAAAATAAAACCCGTGCAACCAAAGTTAATTTAGAAGAATACCTATTGTAGATCTAATCTTCAACTACGACTTG
>JAOTRH010000022.1:20553012-20564179 GCA_034768845.1 Heliamphora exappendiculata
GGCCAATCCAATTGTAATTGAATCTGCTCTTGAAATCTGGATTTCCATGGCCAATGAAATTCACAGATTCCAACAAAGAATACATGGAAACTAATTTCTAAGTCAAATTTCAAAATTCAAAAAACAAAAAGCCAATGATAGGATTGTTCCTTTCAAAGCACAAATTGAGTTTCCCTTCCTCTCAAAAGATTTACAATTGAGTTTACCATACGAGACAAAACGAAGCTACCTTCCAAGGCTTTAGATTAACATCCTTATAGATCCGCTATGACAACAAGCAAAAAGTCCTTCACCAAGCAAAGCACTACCCAAGCTATAACAAAAATAATAAAACTTCCAAATCTCCATGGCCTCAATACAGTAGGATATTGTAAAAGATGGTTCATCAACTCCCTTGCACACTTACACATACAACACCTATCCATCATGAACTTTCTCTTCCTCAAAATGTCCTTGCCCTTGTCCACGTAAAGGAAGAAACTACATTCGGAGTTCAAACACCACACTCCTTTTCAAGGGAAGCAACTATCCTCGCACCGCACCCAAGAAGCTGATAGAATCCATCAGAAATCCATTGTAAATGTCCTCACAAAGAAAAGAGTCTTCTGTCCCCAGCTGAATAGCACACCCTAATAGCTACATCACTTGAGCCACCACCAATCTTTCAAAAAAAGCCTCTTTGAACCCTAGAGTCCATGCTACACCATCCTAATCCAAAGTCCAACACTCCTCTACAAAAGCATCTCTATTCTCTACAAATACATCTCTATTCACAACAATTTTAAAAGGTCTAAGAAGATTTCCCTCAAAGACTTCTACTCATTATTCCAAAGTTTAACCTGACAATCATTACCCACCAAGATAGAGATGAATTTGTAGAAGTCATGCCACTCCTTTGTCATGCCTTCAAAAACCCCATACCATAAGGCCCTACATTATGTAGGCTCTTATTTACCATCTGATTGACATTCATGTGACATTTCCATTGCACAAGGTTGCTTAATGTTCATGTGAGCATGCTATTCATATCATACAATTTGCTTATAGATGAAATAGGAAAGACCGATTTGCATTTTTTCTGGTAAGTGCTATCCAAGTTTAATCATAATTCATTATTCCAGCAAAAACCTGTTTGAGAGACTCAGCTGAGACAGAACACTCAAAAAGCACGGCCACTATATTAAATCATTTATAATGCTGGCAATCTCATGAAACTGCCAGATTTCCCATCCTTCTCAATAATTCCCCATGGCCTCTTGAATTGAATCCAAATAAAAAAAATACCGTAGAAAAACCGTATAGCAATATGATCGCCAACAATGAACTAAACTATGACCTACGAATGGTTAAGCATAAACACGGTAGAAAACAATAAGATAATGAGATTAATAGAGAGCAATTAGTTAATGACACTATGCAAGTATAACATAGAATTTAAAGGATATTGGATAAGGCATTTCATGTTCCAATAAAAAATAACCATGGATCTTTTTTTATTTTTCATTAAAAATAGCCAAGGATTACCTTAAACTGGTAAATCGCCACAGGTATATAAAAACATGCAATGTTATGATTCAACAGACCTACCTTGTCCCCAAACATAATATTATATCAGCCATTCGACAATGCTTCTCAGCTGCATTCATCTCTTTTGGCGGCAAAGCATCCTACAAGAAAAAAAAAAGTTAAAACAAATTCTTTAGCACTAAAAATTTCACGACAAGACTTCTTGTTAAATAACCAACCGTCCCAAAAGCTTAAGCTGTTAGGAAATTGGCCCAATAATCCACATCAAGCTATCAAACACTCACCCTTACGCGTGACCGCGTCTCGCACATGAAGAGGCAAACAAATTGAGCTGAGTACACCAACACACAAAATATAGTGCACAATAACAAACATTGTAGGAAAATAAATACATATCACGAGACTTGAACTCAGGACCTTTTGAACTAAAGTTCTAATACTATGTTAAATCACCAATTGTCAAAAAAACTTAAGCTGTTAAAAAATAGACCGAACAATATATATCAAACTATCCACCACTTGTGACTTAGGAGTAAACAAATATATATATATATATATATATATATAACAGTCGCTACTAGATAAAGAATAGGGGAAAAAGAAGGAATAACATTGAAAGTAATAAAAAGAGGGGAACAGTTTTTGAAAAAACCGAGGAGGAATAACACATACACACAGAGACCGAGGAGGAAGAACCTAGAGAGAGAGAGAGATAGACCGAGGAGGAAGAACCCAGAGAGAGAGAGAGAGAGAAAGGTAAGGGAAGGGGAAAAAGGTTGCCAAAAAAGACAAAAATGTAAAAGTAGTTGTAGGAAATAAAAGAAAGAGTCGAGAGGGGAAGCAAAAATCTGGGAGAGAAAATTGTGCGAAAAAAACAATAAAAAGTAGAAAGCTTTATGATTCTGGTACGCAAATTTTTTTTTTATTACAGTGTAAAAACATATTCTGTGTTAAGTCATATAACATGTAAGAATAAGTAAGCATAATTATATATATTTATATATGCCTATAACTATATATGTGAGTTTATGAATATAAATTAATGGTTTAATATAAAGCTGCTGGTGAGAATTTAGAAGCGAGGAAGTTTCTTTTAAGCGTCAAAATTATAGCAATTCTAAAATAAATATAGCTTAGGTTAATTTCTCTTGATAAATTAATATTCTATTTGCTCCATTGTTGAAGAACTTTCATAGTTTAATAGTTTAAAAGTATATTGGAACAATTTAACTTTAAGGAGCCTTACGTTGAATTTTATTTTGTTATGTATTTTAATATGTTGTGTGCTAGGTTTGAAGGTGGCAAACTGGCAATACATACCTAAACTCCACCTAAAAAGTGATCCAGTGATTAGCTTTGGTAATAACTTTGAGGTGGGTATACATTCTCACCTTATAAGAAGGTTAAGTTATATGTTGTGTAATGTTTTATATTAAAGTTGTCGTGTGAATTAGTTTTGTGTTCAGATTTGAGTACTCTTGTAATTTATGGTTATTGTGAATTTATTATGATATATTTTTTATATCGTCAATTGAGATATTTATATGAGATATAATTGATTAGTGATACTCATTTCATAAATACATTTATTAACCTACATCATGGCATAACATGTGGGTTTTGGCCCAAGGTATCAATACCGTTGGATGAGAATAGTAAATATCGGCCTGAGGTGCTAATATTGCTGTAAGCGTATGATTCCTGGTCAAAAGACTTGATTTTCGCCAAAAATTGCGGATGAACTGAGAGCCTGAGGTGCTTACAAGATGCATTGTGACCTACACAGTATACGGCATGTATTCTTTATACAAATTATCTATGAGATGGCACTATCTATTGGATATGACGTTTAACTGTTTGTTTTGATTCTTCATTTTTAATTATATCATATTCTTCTTTATCTTGAGATTGTGTATCCATTGAACAAGTTGATAGCTCACACCCCCATACTATTTCTTTTCAGGTTTTGCAATTGATACGGAGGTCCACTGCCAAGCCTAGGTGTCTATTATAGAGTTTTTTTACTTTTGGAGTTATGCCTGTAAATGTTGTATACTTGAGACAGTTAGGTACATATACATTTGTGATATAAAGTATTCTACCTACATATGCATTTGTGATATAAAGTATTCTATCTTCGTAGATATTCATACTTGTGAAATGCTTTAACATGCATGTTTTCCTAATCTACAAGATGTTAGATGAGTTGTGCATATTTAACACTCAGCGACTATTATTTTATTTTATATTCTTTTTAATTGAAGTAGAGGTAACCATTGTGTTGGTCCAACCCAGTCTTGGACAGGCTAAGAAACACGGACACTTCTATGAACGAGGCGTGTCGTGCCGGACATTCGTATTGGACACAATACTCCTCGGACACTACTAAATTCGTGTCCAATACTTTTTTAGCGTATCATAGTTAACAAATTAAATTTATAATGTCATACATTTCCTCGATACTTAATGAATACTTTTTAAACTCTTCGAATACGTCCTATGTAATGAATTTTTTACTTTGCATTTTTTGAAACGCAAATTATGAACACTAAATATGTTTTGGTGTATTTATAAGATGAAATATAAAAATCTTTAATTTTATTAGTAATATGTTGTATATGTTTAATTAGTATTGAATAAATTATTTATATATTTGGCATATAATAAATATATACAAATATAAATTTTTAACGTGTCCCAAGCGTGTCGTGTCCTTTATTTTTTGAAAATTACCGTGTCGACGTGTCCATGTCGTGCCACGTGTGCGTGTCCATGCTACTTAGTGGACAAGTCATTTTGTTACCATCCAAATTGGGGTGTGACACTACATGTCATGTCCAACAATATAAAAAAATTTAACTCAACTAAATATAAATTTTTTTAACTCAACTAAATATACTCCACAGGTTGAGGTTACAACGTGTTATGGTTTAGCATTCCACTGTTCCAGCCTATGTATAAGCTTTTGAGCATCATTCACATAGAGCTTTTGAGCAGCATTCACATGGAGCTTTTGAGCAGCTTACTAATTCATCAATATTAAGAATTTTACAACCAGCAGAATTCATCAATATTAACAATTTTGCAACCAGCAGAACACCCACTCTAAAGCAGTAACCCATGTGATAATAATTCAAACGGTGCATTCACATATTACCAATAGCTCAGAGAGCAATAACATATCCCTCTCCTCTCTTGAATAAAATACAAGACCGCAAAATGAAAGTCATAGTTACCTCCCAATCAAGAACAGTATCCTTGAGCTTTGCCCCACAGTTTACGTCAGAACAGCGCCTTGAGGTCTCTTTCAAGCCAACAGTCTCCACCTCAAAATCCCGCAAATACCTTTAAACATCAAGTGTCTTTTCAAAATCTTGAATTGAAAAAATAGGAAATTCTAAATCTTTTAAATCGGATGATAAAATCTTTATTGCACCAAAAGGGGGCAGGGGTAGGGACGGGTTCAAATAGAAAAGAAATAACTGAATCAATAAAAATGTATATATATATATATATATATATATTGTATAGTTGCAATGTATGTGATAAAATTTGAATAGCATTGCAGCTTGGTGTTACTTGCAAATTTTGTTTTCTATTATTTGTAATTTGAAAATATAAATACATATTATGAAAATAAGGATAACTACAGTAAAGTTGAGTTAATTGTTTCTAAGTTGATGTTACTTTTTTTTTATCTCATTCTCTCCATAAGGTTGTAGATTTGATAGATTTTCTTTTGCCTTAGTAGCTTTTCTTCTGCTCCTTTGCAATTCGTATGTTTAAACACTTCCATCATAGTTGGAGTTGCGATTCTATCTCAATGGGAACACAGTTCTAATGTGATTCTTACTCTTACGGAATCATTGGAGCGAAATCGTAACCCCCATTAGGCAATATATGCAACTAACAATAAAATTACTAACTTCAATTGACTTAAAAATAAATCAGGAGCAATAGAAAACATTCAAAGTTTACACTTACTCTACTCCACATTTGGGGCAAATTTCCATGAACGAATTCCCATGCAATTCTGCTAATTTCTCTCTTGGTATTCCAGATCGGAGATGCAGGCTATCCACATTCTAAAAGATACCAAGTATTTAACAATTAATCAAAAATTTCAAGCAGATAGACTTGACAATCCACATATGAAAGCCCATTGAATGAATACAAGGCTTAGTAGGAGATAGCTAAGATGAAAGGAAATTTTGACAAGATAGAAGTGCACAGAATATAGCGATATAAATACACTTCATGTGAGATCCATCTCTCACATTCATAACAAAATTGTGTACAGAAGAATCCCCTATCAAACTCAAAATCATGTAGTCACCCATAAAAAGTTATTTTTCTTTTCTTTTCTGTTGATAAGTAATAGAGATCCTAAAGGAGGCAACAAGTGAATGACATCCAAAATGGGAGAAAACCCTATAGAACACAGGACAAAAGATAATAATAATAATAAGATAATAATAATAATAATCCCACAAAAATAGGAAAAGACTGCAAAAATCCTTGCAAATAAATCACAAATACAAAAACTCTATAAAGTCCATTATTTCATCAACTGAAGATATCGTGCTTAGACACCCAGTTATACAAATTACAAAGGAAAACGCCCTTCAATCAATGCAGCGGTGACGCAACCCCATCAAATATATCCTATTCCTTCCCAACCATATCAATATTAAATACAAAGAAATCAACGTCCACACTATCCTCCTACTCCTCGGAAATCTCCATCTCCTCGACAAAACCCCAATCATATCCTTCCGAAAGACCCAATCCACTTCAAATAGCATCAAAACAGAACTCCATCACTTCCTGATGAACTCACAATGAATAAGCAAATGGAAAACTTGCTCTTCCTCATTACACAGATAGCACCAATTACTTAACACCAAATCTCTCTACATTAAGTTATCAATGGTCAATACTCAATATCTTCCTATTCGCAACAGCCCAAGCCAACTCAAGAAAAGGAAAAAAAAATGCCACTTTCAAAGAGGTCCTCGCCTTTTAGATGGTGCTCCACAAAAAAAAAAGCCCCTCTACTACTTAGTAGACACACGTAGAAAAACGTAACACTAAGGGCCCGTTTGGTAACGTTTGCAGTTTTCTGTTTTTGTTTACAAAAAACAAAAAACATGTTTTTGTTTTTGTTTATAAAAAAACAAAAACATGTTTGGTAACATAAATGTTTGAAAAGTGATAGTTGGAGATTACGGATGAATCCAATCAAAATTTGTTTACAAAACAAGTGAAAACACTTTTTTTTTTCTTAAAATTTTGTAAATTTTGAAAACTGTTTACAGTTTTTTGAAAACAAAAATAATTACCAAACATGTTTTCGTTTACAGTTTACGAAAAAAACAAAAACAAAAACAGAAAACAGAAAATATAAACGTTACCAAATGGCACCTAAAAATCCCTCTAACGTATGTTCTCTATCTAATAGAGTCCACTCTTTCACTCACTCTACTACGACCATAGAGTTCCTAAAAGTAGAAGAAGATCCAGCTTTTAGTATTGCACATCTCTCCTTAGCCCAATATTCCAAAAGTAGAAGTCAAAGTTCCTTTGGACAGGTTGCAATCACAGCCCCTCTATTCATAGCCAGCACAAAAATATCAGGAAGGCAAAAAAGACCTCGTTTCCACACTAGATATCAAACTAGAAGCTTACCCTACCTTGCTCTCCACCTCAAAGAAATTTGCTTGGAAAAACCATCCCAAACCATATTAATACCCTTCCAAAAGGCGCTACCATAAAATGTAGGCATATAGAGAGTGCCTCAATTCTCTATGAGAGATCTATATTTGCTCTCCATTACCTTACTCCAAAAACTATCGATCTTCAAAACAAATCTCAACAACCACTTCTCCCAGAGGGATTTGTTCACCGTAACTAGCCTCCTAATACTAAGGCCCCCTTCATTAACAAGGGAGCAAACAATATTCACTTCTCTAACCTCCTAACTACAAACCTCATATGGTATGAATAGATAAAAAGTAAATCAGTAGGCTAGATAACGTGCTAAGCATGCCTCCTTTAGAAAGGTACTGCCGCTTCCACCCAACCAACCTCCTCAAAAATCTCTCCATATCCCACCCAGGCAGCTCTCACCTTAAAGGTTGCTCCCCACGGAAGGCCTACATAGGTAACTAGAAGAGCATCAATCTTACACCCCAAAATAGCAACCAGGCTTATTCAGGATTTCACCAATCAGATTAATTTTTGATTTGGCGAAGTTCACACAAAGCCCCAACACAACCTCAAAACAAAGGAGTATAAATGCTATTTCCAAAAATGTTGGATGTATAGAATACATGAGATCCAAGCACGAAACGTAGAATATTTATCCAAAAGAAAATTGATGAAATATAAAATGAGAACTCATCAATCATCCTTAAGCACGGGTAGTTTTTAAAGTTGGAAGAATGCGAGAGAACTAGAGAATAGTACAATCTCCTCTTGACAAGGAACAATATAAAGTCATAAACTAACTTGGCTAATTACAAACTTCAAGATGTCGGCCTTCTCGAGTTCAACCAAAGCCATATGTGTAATACTTGGCATTGCACGATGAAAAGGCAGGGACGCTTCTGGTACACCTTTACCTTCACGCTGCAAGTCAGCATAACCAGATCAAACAAACCACAAGATTGACAACACGACTAAAAATAAAAGGCGTGGTGGGAGATAGAGAGAAGAACAGGTACAGTGTTCATAGATTGGTTTCTCCAGTTCACTAAATTACAAAACCATAAAGAAACCACAGGTTCACCTGAAGTGTCCACACTCCTTTGGGACCTCGGAAATCAGGTATCCCGCAAGATGTTGATATTCCAGCACCTGTAAATGCTACTAGATGCTTACTCTGCATATACAGGCGAAAAAAATTCAAAACAGTCAAATAATAATTACTCTAGCAGAGATAATTTCAAACATGTAAAAGATAGTGAGATAAATTAGATTCAAAAGTCAACCTTCTGTACCATCAATGCGAGCTGTTCAATCTGCCATTATACAGTAAAACAAACAAGGTTATAGAACTGTTGACAATCTCAGAACGTCAACTCAAATAAGTAATAAAGTGCAACATCTAAGAAGCCAAAAAAATAGTAGTAGTAGTAATAATAATAATAATAATAATAATAATAAGTTGACATGCACATCAAATTTGCGTAATACTAACTGGTGACAGTCCTGTGTTACTTTCGGTCTCAAGGTCATCAAATAAATAAACCACTCTAGAGTCTAGAGTTTATACCTTGGAAGTTAATTGATAAGTATGATTGATGGCTCGCATTAAGGAATTTTCTCATGCAAGCTGAAGAACCCCCATTCCCAAAATAATAATCATAAATCAGCTCAATAATGTGGTATTTGTCTATGTGTCATGACATTCAATATTTAAATGGAATGACCTTAGCCTTTAATTACTATACCATTTTCTCTCGGCTCTCTTTCCAACAATGTAATTATCGAAAAGAACTAACCGGGATGTGATGAAAATATTATGTGATAATGTAATGAATGATGTTTCTTAAATTTGATGGATCAATTGGATATTATAAATTGTTCTATTTTAGAAGGCACGTTTTGGGATGTCAGGTTGGGTTAGTTCAGGGCAGAGTAGGAGGGGCTTCAGTAGTAGGACAAGGTGATTAGCTTAGTTTCGGGTTACATTATGTTGTAAAGTGAACTAGGTACAAGCAATTCGCTAGTGATGAAAATAAAAAGCATGCAAATATATTTTTCGGTGCTTGTGAGGACATTGTAAACAACTATTTGGGTATTTAGAAAATTTAACTAAGAGGAACTGAAAGGCATTTCAGGGCCCTCCATAGATTGTGTAATAAATTTCTTAATCTTAATAAATACAAGTAAGCCTTTAACCAAATAAGTAAAATAAATACCAATAAGCAATTTCTTATCATTGACATATATTAAAATCAATATTGCAGCTATAACTAAAGAAGGCAAATATATAACTCTTTGTTGAAACACATCATGGTCAAGTTGGATTTTTAGGGCATGTTTGATTGGCCGGTTAAGCAAGGGATGGGATTACATATCTTGTGGGGACTACCTTACGCGTGTGAAATCCTTTTATGCCCACCCTTTTTCTTTTCTTTCATCTGACTGCAAATTCCTCCTTCCCTCTTCAAAGCAAGCATCTTCCATTTCTTGCAATTCTTTTTTTCATATTGGTTTGAAATCACTGGGTAACCAATCCCACAAAACATGGGATACACAATATTTAAGGGATGTGGTATTGGTAATCAATGTTGAGAATCCAAATATTAAAAAAGTCAAGACTTTGAATTCTGAAACTTGATCCAAATATTAAAAAATCATAACTTTGAATTCTGAAACTTGAATCACTTGATCGAGGCCTCTCAAGACTCTATCTCAATATTCATGAATTACCAGAATCTCAGTACAGCATATACAGCTTATAGCCTTCACCCTGCAAAACATCTCGTGGAAATTGGAGCATATTTTTTACAAATTCTATATAGTTTGTAAATAAAAAAGAAAGAAGGCCCTTTAACCATCTCACAAACATTCAGAAATCCCCTCCATTAAGACTCTTCGCCTGCATCTTGATTACTATGTAGATACATTCATGAACCCCCCAAAAAAGAAACTACTTGTCTACTTTTATAAAACCTCAATACCCCATTAAAAACAACACGATAATCACAAACCTCAGTCCACTTGATCAACGAGTTAAAGAACATGTTTTTGCCTAATTTGAGCATGCATTTACTTAATCTCTATATGGGTTTTACATTTATACGAAAGAGTACGCATGAGCTGAAATGAGAAGTTCATCACCAAACAGAAATGGCAAAACAACAAGGACAAATCAAACAGATTTAATAAAGGAGAAAAGAAAATGAGGGGGGAAAAAAACAAACCCACTTTTTGCTGCAAAACGTGGTTTGGGTCGAAAATCTCGGACATTCCAACAGTGCCCACATCTTCTCTGTAAGAGAGCTTCTCTGCGTAACCAAGAGACATCTATGCCGGTTCCTTCAGATCCAATTGATCAACGCTCACTGGAATTATTCCACGAGAATGATGTTTGATTTGTTTGTTTTTTGTTCGCGTGCTATTGTTTTGGAGGGGAAGGGGGCGCCGGTTTGCAAGTTTGGGTTCGACGCCCTGTTTGGATGTTTAAATAGTTCTAATTTTGAGAGCTTAATAGTCTCCTTTGGTAACATTTATAATTTTTTTCATTTATAATAAATAAAATGTTAAAATTTTGTGAATTCATTGACCATTGAATTTCAGAATTCAATAGCAGAATTCAATTGCAATTGAATTGGTCATTCAATTGGCAATTGAATTCTGGAAATCAATATCACTCATGCTATTGATTTTTCTGTAACCCCCTCCATGATGGAATGCCTATATATATGCTGTCATCTTTCAGTATTCATGGCAAGAAGAGAAGAAGAAAGAGGCAGAGGTAAGAAGAGACAGAACAGAAAAAACCACAGTAGAAGTAAGAAATAAGATATACAATTCTCAGATAATATTGCAAACTGTAAGAGAGAGAAAAACAGACGGAGTACGTTCGTAGCCGATCCTTGGTGGTGTTCCAACGATCGTGTAGCCGTTT
>JAOTRH010000022.1:20574097-20603174 GCA_034768845.1 Heliamphora exappendiculata
GGGGGAATTGTTGTAACTCATGAGCTAGAAGCATAATAATCAAAGTCTACAAAGGTGGTATTTATTATTACTTAAACTAATAGTTTATAAATATAGCATGTAACAGAATTTGTGAGTATTTAATAAAAAGTATAATAAATTAAATAAAAAAAATAGTTATAATTTATAATAAAAATTATAAGTATTTAAAATAAATTATAAATTATAATTAAAAATAATAGTAAGAAGTTAAGAGTTTAACTAATTTTTTTGCCAAATAACTCAAAAAATAAGGAAAACCTAACCCTAGGTTGGGTGGTTAAAGCTTGGGATATAGACTTTGCTCTATTTAAAACTTTAGCTTCAAAATTTTATTAGCGTTATTAACTCTTTAAGGTTAGTTTTTACAAGTTTTTATCTCAATTTTAATTAGATTTTCGCTAGTAAATGATGAAATTAATCGTAGATGAATTAAATGAGGTGCGCATAAATTAATCCAAATATTCTACGATATATTAATAAAAAAAATTAAATCCGACCAAATTCGTCTCCCTAGACTAAAAGTAAACGAATCCAAATTCGGGTCGTTTACTCGATTGAGTTTATGTTTGGTCTAATTTTTTTTAATTTTTTGTTGCTTAAAAGTTTTTAAAAAGCTTATTGATTTGGCTTAAGTTAGTTTTTTTACATCTTTTTTACATTCATTGTTTTGAGTAAAAAAAAATCAAAAAACAAAAAATCTAAAAAAAAAATTAGTTCAAACATAGGCTGATTTGTCCGTATCAAAGCAACAAACTTGACCCAACCTTTGTCCGCACTTGGTAGGAGTGTAAAAACGGCTCGCGCCCCGTTACTGTGCGGGCATGGCCCGGTCAAGGCCCGGACCCGTAGCCCCCATCCTCGGGCCTGTGCCTCCCCCTCAGAGCCCGTGGGCCAGCCCGGCCCGCGACCCAAAAGCCCAAGCCCGAGTCCGCCCACAAAGTAGCCGTTAGCTTGCCAGATAAAAAGAGTTGACGCAAAATAAAAAAGAGTTGGTACACAAATATTCCAGTTAATTTGTCAAACAAACAGGGTCAACATAAATCAATCGAGATTTTCTGCAAATTTTTGAATCTGACACCAAAACAAAAAGAGTTGACGCAAAATAAAAAAGGATCGACACAAAATGAAAATCAGTCGACACAAAAATATTTCAGTAGCTTGCAAGACAAAAAGGATCGACACAAATAATAATAAAATTATATTTATATAATATAATAAAGTAATAACTAGTTTATAATTTAACTTAAAAACTTATTATTATAATTTTAATACATTAGTTTATAATATATAAACTAATAAACTTTAAGTTTATAATTTTTAAGTTAATATATTAACTACTATTAATAAAATAGTAAACTAATATTATATTATAAATTTATAAACTAAATAATTATAGAAGTAATAAAAATATAAATTAAATAAAAAAAATTCAAAAAAATCAAAATCCGCCCAAATCCATCTAAAAGCTCAAGTTTGAGCCTGAACTCTTTACCCATACGGCTTGAGCCGACCCATGGACGAAAAACTCCCAACTTGACTCTAAAATTTGGTAGGAGCTCAGCGGGCCCGGGTCGATCTTGGCCCGTCCGAACCACGGTCAGGTCGGATCGGGCCAAAATTACACCCCTAGCACTGGATCACGAGAAAATTTTTTAGTAACTCCCAAGCACCGCATAGGCAATACCTTATAGTATTTTTAATAAATAAATAATTACAATTTATATAAATTACCTCTTATTTCTTAATCACTTCACAAAAATGAACTGTACATGTAAAATTTGTTACTAAAATTTGTTATTATCATACTTATTGAGAGTACACGTGATCTAGGATCATTGTACTATGGAGCACCGAATAAGTACTCGGTCAGAGCGAAGGCTTCACCCTATTTTTACAGGACGCCCAACTCTCTGATTTCCCACTTTCCGGCTGATCATCTTCAAATGGTCCATCTTCTCTGTTCAGTTTGAACTCTATTTGGGTATCTCTTCTCTTCTCTTCCTTTATCCCCGTCTTTGCCCCAAGTTTGATTTATTTGGCTGTTCTTCTTTGTTGGTGAAGTTATTATTAACTTACTGTTATCTTGCATCTTCTTAATGTCTCCCAAAACATGGTAATTCTTCATTTCTTCTTACTTGTTTTCTCAATTAATCTGGATATTATAATGGGTCAATACATTGTTCTAGTTAAAATGATAAAAATTTTGTTATGATTGCAAGGAGGTTAGGAAATCATTGTCAAAATGGGAAAATGTTTTGAGGGTTGATATAATTCATGTGGAACTGGAATGCAGTTTGTGTTGTTTGGATTGCGCCTGAAAAGATTTTTGAGTTGGGTTCTGCCGAATTTCATTCAGAATTGTTCGTTAGAGAAATTAAGTCTGTAGTCTGTACTCAGTGGGTGGGCTAACGAACACGCTTGTGTTAAATTTTTTTTTAGGAGAAATGAGTTGTTATTATAGAGCTCAACTTTAATAAAAAAGAAAAAGAAAATAGAGCTCAACTTAGCCTATCTTTGGACTAAAAAGCCTTATGGCTTTTTTTCGAAGCTTTTTCTCGATTTATATGAACTTTTTTTTTTATATTTTGGTTTAAAGTTTTTACTATTCTGGTTCCTTGTAATGAGAGGATTTTAAAAAGTATGCTAATTGTGGCTTATTTTCAAAAAAGTTTACTAAAGACGAAAAAACTAGAAAAAAATCAAAAAGCCAAAAAGCCTGCTAAGTTGACTTTTTTGTCTTATGTGAACTCTTTTTAGGTTCTGATAAAAAAATTTACTTTTTCGTTTTCTTATGATGGGAGGAATCTAAAAAGTACATTTATTTGGATTAATGCCGAAAAAAGTTTACTAAAGACAAAAAAAAGTAACAGAAAAACAACTAGTCCTAACACAAGCTTAGGTCTATTTGGACTCCAATGACTGATGATGAGTATTGGAATAAGTGAATAACAAAGGACTCTGAGAATATCATCTATACTATTATCCATACTATTATATAAAAGGAGAGCACCGAGAGCACAAACTTGGTGCCACTCTCGAATTGAAGCTGTATAGATTTTCGTATACTCAAAATGTCCAAAAAGTTTGAAAATATATCAAAATACCCAAGAACTTTTATTAACTGGTTTAGTTATCGACAAATTTTAAAAATACAACCTTCACTATAACTTATGTTAATTTAACTAATCCAGTAATTAAAAAAGAGAGAAAATTTGTGATAACCCTCACAATAATGTCTTTCCTTCATCAAGTCCAGTAAAATTTTCTTGAATTTGTTAATTCCACTTTTAATTGTTTTTCTTAAGTATAATTGTTCTTCATTCATTAAGTTCACAGTAGTCATAAAAGTTAATATTATTTGACATATTTGTCCATTTAGGATGATTTTTTGATTGATCATATTATTGTGAAATAAATGAACAATAATAGCAATAAATTGTTTAGTAATTTACAACATAATTATTAATTTAAAATTTAAAAAGATTAATTATTAGTTATTAATTAAAAAGTATAAAAAAATTCGTAAAATGTCGGCTAAATGTTAAAACTCAACACATTTTATTTGAAATAGAGATTGTGTGATAAGTACACTGCATAAAGTCACTTCATTTTCATACTAAAAAAATTGTCGGTTCATGTATATACATAAATTTATATTTAAGAATTTATTCATAAATATTTATAGACAAGTATTGATAATATTTCAATAGTTGCATAGGTAAATAAATGTTATTTTTAATTTTTAATTTTTTCAATTAATTTTGATTTTTGTCTCATCAATAGATTTGAGTTTTTTGAAACTCTTCATTTGCATGATATATATATTCTTAGTAACATTTAGAATTAATTTGGTATTTTTTTGAGTAATTACAATTGGACATTTAAGAACATTTAAAAATAATTTGGTAGTTTTTTAAGTACCTTTAGTTGTGGAGATAAATCTAACTTTGCAAGTTTAACATGTTTATCTCTTCAACATAATTGAAATTTTCAAAAATGTTTCATATGTATTTTATATTTACATCTAGGAACATCCATAATTAATTTGGTAATTTTTTGAATACTTTTGCTTACACAAATAAATTTAACTCTATTAAAATTCTAAATTTTTGGGTTCATGTTTTTTTTGCAGATTTTAATATTGAATATGGATCTTAGATAGAGCTCATTAATTGTCTCACAAAAATATTAACTTTATGAAAAATGAACTTGTTGGGTAAAAGTTAAAGTTTGAAAAGTAAGATTAGATTTGTGCACGAACTTCTTGCAAATAATGCTATGGGACTTCTTGCATGGAAAAAAGTGCTCGAATTGAGTGCATTAAAATCTTATTTGGATGGACTGTTCACCTAAACACCCTTAAAAAATGTGCCTTGCACATCTTATAAATGCTGTGGTGGATTTGTATAAGAGATTCGGAGGAACTAATGCCTCCTGATAATTTCTCTTTTCATTAACATTCAGCTTTTGTAACTGCAACACATGTTTACCACTCCTCAGCGTCCCTTATATTTCAGAGTGACTGGAGGATTAGAAAGCATGAGTATGCATATTATTTATGGTCATTGATACTAAATCACTTACTGATTTCTTAAGTTTGCTGATGTTAGTATCAAAGCAACTGCTGTTGCTTGTTACTTTCGTGGTTCTAATTAGCCACTACATTGTCGTTGAATTGTGTTGAGACTTCAGAGTCAGCTTACTAATGCTGTGGTTAGACCGTTGTTCTTTGGACATGGAGTGTACTTTCACTTTCTTCTCTCCACTGACATCTTCTTGTGTAGTTAGACGAAATACATTGCCATATTTCTGTTTTTTTCTTGGTTGTTTGGTACATGCATATTCTCACTAAAAGAGATTAGGCTCATGATCGACGGATGGAAGTAACCCATTTGCTAACCAAGCAGTGTGGCAGTGCCTGCCCTGTTAGCTGCACAATTCTCTTCTTTGTTTTCCTTTCCTTTTTTGTTTTTGATTCACTTGGACTCCTTTGCTGAAACTGAGGTCAATGTGTTGATTAGGTTTAGCCGAGAATTCTCAGGCTGAAGAACATGTTGAGACCCAGTTCAAAGAGAAATACTTTTACTTATCCAATATGGAGAAAGCTGAGTGCACTCTCAGCATCATTGTTCTGGGAGCTTCAGGAGATCTTGCCCGCAAAAAAATCTTCCTTGCACTTTTTGCTCTATTTTACAGAGATCATCTACCCAAGGTTCTACTCCACTTTTCTTCATAAACTTTTATTTTGTAAATTGTAGCTCTGCATATAAAGTGAAATGTCAAGGAAATATATCTTTGCCATAACTATGGTTTCTGTAATCGCTACTGTTTTTTTTCCTCTGATCTTTTTTTTTTGTACGCGGTGTTTATGTATTTGGCTATGCACGACGTATGATGAGCAATAAGGAACTGAGAAATATGATTAGCGGAACTTTGACTTTCCGTATTGACAAGAGGTGTTCCATTTTACCTGAACCTCTCCCGTGTGATATTTTACCCATCTATATTTTACATCAGGTTCATTAATCATATAAGTAATTACAGGGAAGATTTCCATGAGAAGATAGATGACTTCTTAAAAAGATGTTTTTACCATTCGGGTCAGTACAGTTCTGAGGAGCATTTTTCAGAACTGGACAACAAGCTGAGGGAGAAAGAGGTAGTATGTCTGCTCCTTTCATTCTTTTGCAAGATCTGGCCGCTTTTAGTTTAATCTCTTTGCTTCCTTGTGACTTTCATAAGAGGCGGAAAATCGTGTTTCGGTTGGGTGGTTCTTTTATAAAAGGGGCATGATATATATTATTAAGAGACGTGAGAGTATGCTCGGCCTTTCTGATTGGTCATTAATTGTACAGCTTCCCCCAGCAGTAAGCTAAGACAAGCTTCTTCTTGGAAAGCTGATTTTTCAGTTTACAGAAATTTATTTTGTTTGCATTAAATTTGTTAGCAACAGCTTATGCAATTAAAAGGTACATAAGTTGCCCTAGCAAGTTGCATCAAACACTGCTTAGCTTACTGCTGATTAGTTGCACAGAGTTTGCAAGTAAGTTGCTGACGCATGGCTTATAAGTTCCGCATAAATTGCTTTAGTTTTGTAGAGAAATGCTGGAACATTTTCAGTTCTTCTCTTATCTTACACTACGAAGACTTCATAAATTGGCAGCCAAAATAGATTTGAGGTATCTTCATCCTAAAGAAAGTTCTGGCAATTAGAGAAGCCCTAAATTAAAGGTGCTGTTTCTGCCATCCATCTGATACATTTGAGTGATACTATTTTTGGAATGCAAACTCCTTTTTCGATATATGAGAAGTAACTTCAACGTTGTCCTGACAAAAAACAGATAATACTATTCTCTATTGGTTATTCTATTAAAGAGAGCTAGAGAAGCCCCCATTTAAACACGCTGTTAAAATGTGCCTTAGTTCCTGATTGGAAGCAGTAGTAATGAAGATATTTGTGGGATATTGAGCCGTCTTTTGCTTTGATGATATCTAAAAACTTCCCTTCATGGTCAAAGATGGTCCAACAGGTTGTTCTACTTGTCAGTCCCTCCAAGTGTATTTGTGGAAGTGGTAAGATGTGCTAAACGGCGCACCTCTTCAGAGAATGGGTTGATGAGGGTCATTGTTGAAAAACCGTTTGGTCGTGATTCAAAGTCATCAAGAGATCTGACCAGAAGTTTAAAGCAATATTTGACTGAGGATCAAATATTCAGGTATGATTATATGCATGTCTATTTAGAGATTCATTTCCACATCTCCCACTTCTTGAGTTAAGAAGTCTCCGAACCAACTATAGTAGTATAGTACTAAGAGGATAACTCCAAATCTTAGAAGATTAAGGTCACGATGAAAAGAAAGATTATAGTCAAGGTCATGGATAATAAAAAGGATTGAAAGGAGCATGCACTAAGCACAATTTTGGTGGGGGTGAAGAATATAGAAATAAAGAGAGGAATCTTTAACCTCGTCTACATTGAACAGGTGAGACCATCACCTGGGCAAGGAATTTGTTGAGAATCTATTGGTCCATCGCTTCTCAAATCTTGTTTTTGAGGCTTTATGGTCTAGGAACTACATCCGCAATGTGCAACTGATATTTTCTGAAGATTTTGGGACAGAGGGACAAGGCAGGTTAGTGTAATGTGTTTGTTAAGAATTTTGTCATCGGCAATATTCGTTTTATGATTGGCAATTCTATGACAAATGTTTTTTCATTTTATTTATTTTATTCATCAATATTTTAACACTTATCTTGTTCGGGTTTTGGTTTAATATTGCAGGTCCACGCAAAAGGAGAAGAAATCATCAAAATATAGCCCGCGGAGTCAGATCGCTCGACAGACCGCTCGAGCGGTCCATCGAGCGGTCCAAGACACCTCTCGGTATTTTATGTTCTGCAACAAAATAACAACAGTGCAGGCTTCACCGATCGATCGGTGAATAGACTGCTCGAGCAGTCTCGGTGACAAGATTTTTTAAGCAGCAGCAAGAGTTTTGGAAGGGTCATTATAAATAGGAAGCTATTATGGATTTAGCAGCTCTCCTATTACGGATTCAGCAGCTCTCCTATTGTTGATTTAGCAGTCTCAGTTTTGGAAGCCTCCTTATATATAAATAGGCAACTAGGGTTTTGGAAGCCTCGAAGCCTCCATATATATAAATAGGCAGCTAGGGTTTTGGAAGTCTTGAGATATATAAATAGGAGCTAAGGGTTCTTGTAAGGTGGTTCCTTAATTTTATTTCGTGGAAAAATCTAGCCGCCACAAGCTTTGAAGATTATATATACTCGCAAGATTTTCTTCAACAACTTGATGATCATATAGCTTCCGTGCCTTCAAGACATTATCAAGTTAATTAAAGCTTCAACGATCTGTTCGTGTTCGTGGAGTCGCTTGAGAGAAGTCTCAAGTGTTGAAGTCTAGTGGAGGAGTCCGTCAGCAGTGAAGTCCGGTGGTGGGTTCCAGCGGCGATCAAGCACAGGAGTTGGTGTACGTGGATTCGGCATGAGTAGGCTTTCAAATATTTGGTTGTGGGTACAACGTCAGTTTGTAAAATTCTCTTGTAACCAACATTTATTAGTGTTTGATTTTCTAGACCAGGTGTGGTCTCGTGGTTTTTACGCGGTTTGGAGTTTTTCACGTAAAAATCGCTGTCTCGTGTGTGATTATGGTTTGTTTTGTTTTATGCTTGTGTGATTGGTTGATTTAAGCTTTTTGCAGCGGTTAGCTTCTTTAAGAAAATTAATTTGTGCAAATCAGTCTACAATCGGGTTTTTTCAATTGGTATCGGAGCAGGTCACAAATTTTTTTTGAAATTTTTTTGTGAGATCCATAAACTGATTTGCTATAAATGGATTTTCTTAGAGAATGCGCTTCGACCGGTAGACCACCTCTTCTTGACGGCCATAATTACTCATTTTGGAAAGTTAGAATGAGAGCCTTTTTGAAATATATTGACAAAAGAGTTTGGCTTTCTGTTATTGAGGGTTATAAGCCTCCCGCCTGTACCGTTGATGGAGAAATCGTCCCTAAGTCCGTGGCTAAATGGGATAGAGCTAATTTTGAGGATGCAGGCTGGAATAGCAAAGCTATAAATACTATTTTTAGTGGAGTCACACAAGATGAGTTTCGTAGAATTAGTACGTGTGACTTGGCTAAAGGAGCATGGGATATTCTTCAAATCACTCACGAAGGAACTGATACAGTAAAAATCTCAAAACTTCAATGTCTCACAACAAATTTTGAAACTCTACGTATGAAAGACGATGAAAGTTTTGATAATTTTTACGCAAAATTAAGTGATATTGTGAATGCCTCATTTAAGCTTGGTGAAAAAATTTCAACTTCTAAAATCGTTCGGAAAATTCTTAGATCTTTATCCGAACGTTTCCAACCAAAAATCACAGCAATAGAAGAGAGCAAAGACATCGATTCTATTTCTGTTAAAAATTTAGTTGGAAACCTGCAAACCTATGAGCTAAATTTTCAAAATAAAAAGGTTTAAAAAAATTTGGCTTTCACTTCAGCTCAAGGTTCTGCAAGTGATTCTGATGATGATTTAGACCCTGAAATGATGGCTATTTTTTAGAAGAAATTCAAATTTTTTTAAAACACTAAAAAGCATAATCAGGAAGAAAAATCAGAAAAGAAGCACGGTAAAGACAAAACAAAAAATATGTCCAATTTTATTAAAAAGGGTCGAAAGGCCAGATTTTTGAAATCCAATACTATGAATGCAAAGGATATGGACATATGGCTAAAGAATGCCCGAACTTTCTTAAAAAGAAACAGAAAGGATTCACAGTCACTTGGGATGACGAGAGTGAACCTGACACGAGTGATGAGAAGGAATCTAATTATGATGACGGTGGAATTATAGCTTTTGTTGCGTCTGTTCAGAAGGAAACTGTTGAGTTTGAAAGTGAAAAATTTGAGGATTCTGAAAAAGAGGAAGGTGAAAAGGGTAGTAAGTCCGAGGATGATGAAACTCTTCAACAAGCTTATGATAAGCTTTATAGAGAGTGCTACAAATTGACCAAACAAAATGCAAAGCTTGTTAAAAATTATAAACTATGTGAAAAAGAGAAAGACGGTGTCAAACAAGAGCTAACTGAAGCTCAAGACCTGATTGTGAAATTAAAATCAGACAGGGAGATTTTGTGTGAAAAACTTACAAAATGTGAAAAAGAAAAAAATGACTTGTTTGAAGTGTGTCAAACTAGACAAATCAGGATTGAAATTCTTGAAAAAGATTTACATGTTTGTGTTAAGTTAAAAACTGATCTTGAATTAAAATTGATTAAATTTGAAAAAGATCTGTTAAATGCTCAATCTACTTTCAAGAAATTGAATGTAGGCACCATGGCTTTGGATGACATGTTTGGGGTACAAAAGGCAGTGACTGACAGAAGAGGTCTTGGATTCATGGGTGCTTCTTCAAGCAACTCGACAAAAGAAAAAGAAAAAATTGGCTAGCCAATTTTACTTGAGTCGACACCAAAATTTGTGAAAGCAGAAAGTGGCATAACCTAAAAAAGTTTATCTGGAAATTTTTTAACTAAAGCAAATGGAAAGTGGAAGATTCAGATAGGTAGAACCACCATTTTACATGGTGAGGTAAGAAAGGCTAAATTTATTCATACTTGTCATTATTGTGGTATTATTGGTCACACTCGTCCAGATTGCATGAAATTGAATAAGAATACATTTTTTGTGCTAATTTGTCACAACTGTGGTTTAAAGGGACACATCAGACCTCACTGTACTAGGTTGCATGAACAATATATATTCAAATATGACATGCCACACCAACCTAAAAAGAGTGGGATTTCTCACCAAGAACCTGTGTCTTTGAAAATTAAGAAAGTTTGGGTCAGAAAGAGTGATCTAGACAGATTTTTAGCTAGTCGTAATCCCTAGTCCGTTTTGGGTCTTATTTTTTTGTTTTGTGTGCTTGATTTTTGTGTGTGTTTTTGTTGTCATTTAAAAAAAAAATTGTGGGGGAACTTTATTAAAGGTTGAGTACCTTTTTTGTGCATTATTTTTTTTTGGCTGAAATCCTAAATGTGCATTATTTTTTTTTGGCTGAAATCTCATAATTTAGGCTTTGTGATTAACTACTATATTTTTTATAGATAATCTAGTTCATAGTGGATAGAACGCTTTCAGAGATGTGTCTATTCTGTATATCACTTGATCATTGATAGATGTATGGATCTTCTTCACTTTGGTTTTTTTTTTTGTCAATGGGTCTCTTTTATCTTTCAGTTTTCTAAAGATTTCACAAAATGACCACATAGTGGCGACCTACTTGATCTTTATGTTTAAGCTCCCTCATTCTTTTTGGTTCTGTATGTTTAGTTTGAGGAAATGGCTACCTATGCCAACCTTGTCTTTTCGTACGTATTAGTGTGCATTCACCTTGAAATTTGTGCCAAAATTTGCTTAGGAAATGGCTACCTATGCGAACCTTGCTTTTTCGTTCGTATTAGTGTAAAAGCCGCATTTGAAAGCATTAAAAAAAATTACAATCTCTAATTGAGGGGGAGTTAACCTAAAGTGAATTGGGTTAACGCTGGTTTGACTTTGTGATATTCTTGATATTTGATACATAAATGTGACTCTGCCTTTTTGATCCAAGTCAGAATTTGAACTTTGTGTCTAGAAATTTTTCAAGTCACACACACACTTCTTCATATAGAATCTATTCTGATTGTGTTCGTTCATAAATGAATATAGGGTATCTTAGATTCTGTGTGTGTTTTAATCACTTGGACTAGTTTTTGTGGTTTTAAGTGAATGCAAATATACCTGAGACTTGTATTTGTTCCTTAATCTTGTTCTTTGCTCAAAAAGAGTTGTTTTTTTTGTGTTTGTTTGTCAATTCGTGACAAAAAGGGGGAGAAAATAGAGGGCTTCGGCTTAGATGTTTGGTTTAGGGGGAGATTTTTTTTGGTGAGTTTTGTTTGAGGGGGAGTTTCTATTTTTTTTGAAGTGTTTTGCTTGTATCGTGTCAGTATTTTTTTCTTATCGTTTTGCTAGCTTGTTTAATTGGATTAGTTGACTTGTTGGGTTTTGTCACAGAATTGTCAAAGGGGGAGATTGTTAAGAATTTTGTCCTCGGCAATATTTGTTTTATGATTGGCAATTCTATGATAAATGTTTATTCATTTTATTTATTATATTCATCGATATTTTGACACTTGTCTTGTTCGAGTTTTGGTTTAATATTGCAGAGCCACACAAAAGGAGAAAAAATAATCAAAATATAGCCCGCAGAGTCAGACCGCCCGACAGACCGCTCGAGCGGTCCATCGAGTGGTCCAAGACACCTCTCGGCGACAAGATTTTGTAAGCAGCAGCAAGAGTTTTGAAAAGGTCATTATAAATAGGAAGCTATTATGGATTTAGCAGCTCTCCTATTGTTGATTTTGCAGCCTCGGTTTTGGAAGCCACCTTATATATAAATAAGCAACTAGGGTTTTGTAAGCCTCCATATATATATAAATAGGCAGCTAGGGTTTTGGAAGCCTTGAGATATATAAACAGGAGCTAAGGGTTCTTGTAAGGTGGTTCCTTAATTTTATTTCGTAGGAAAATTTAGCCGCCACAAACTTTGAAGATTATACATACTCGCAAGATTTTCTATAATAACTTGATGATCATATAGCTTCCATGCCTTCAAGACATCATCAAGTTAATCAAAGTTTCAACGATCTGTTTGTGTTCGTAGAGTCGCTTGAGAGGAGTTTAGAGTGTTGAAGTTTGGTGGATGAGTCCGTTAGCAGTGAAGTCCGATGGTGGGTTCCAGCGGCGATCAAGCACAAGAGTTGGTGTACGTGAATTCGGCAGGAGTAGGTTTTCAAATATTTGGTTTGGGTGTAACGTCGATTTGTAAGATTATCTTGTAACCAACATTTTTTAGTATTTGATTTTCTAGACCCGGTGTGGTCTCGTAGTTTTTACCCGATTTGGAATTTTTCACGTAAAAATCGTCGTCTCGTGTGTGATTGTGGTTTGTTTTATTTTATGCTTGTGTGATTGGTTGATTTAAGCTTTTTGCAGCGGTTAGCTTCTTTAAGAAAATTAATTCGTCCAAATCAGTATACAATCGGGTTTTTTCAGTGTTCATTTATGACATTCTTAACTTGACACTATTTTTCTTCAAGGCATATTTTAATATTATCCTGTTGTGATTTTTATGTCTCCAGATACTTTGACAGCTATGGAACCATCCAAGATATAATGCAAAATCATCTCCTGCATATACTAGTAGCACTATTTGCAATGGAGACACCTGTTAGCTTAGATGCTGTGGACATCAGAAATGAAAAGGTACGAAAACTTATATTTTCCTATCGACTGACTATCTATTTAATCATCTTTATCTTTGCTACTATTGTCAATCGTCTTTAACTAAAATAATTTATCGTTTTTTCTCAACCATCCTATTAGAACACAATTGGAGATGATTTATGTGATAATTCAATGATCACAACTTGAATTAGGTCAAGGTTTTGCGCTCTGTGAGAACTGTCCAGCTTGAAGATGTAGTTTTAGGTCAGTATAAGGGCTTCAATGAGGGCAGCACATCATTCCCTGCCTATACAGATGACCCAGCCGTACCAAATGTGCCAAATTCCAAAATTTGAACAAAATCCAAATAGATGCACGTATCACATTCAAACAAATTGTGAGCTAGGTAGAGTAACTACTCAAATTATCGAATTTTGTCAAGTTCAAGCCGTATTAAAATTTGATCCAAATAAAACATCTTGTCATTCAAACTGTCAATATATTTTTCACCAACAAATACAACTGGATAATCGACACAAAATTCATCTATTGACAAATTTAATTTAAGGACAAGCTTCATCTGAGAACAAACTCCACCTGAAAATCAAAATCCTTATAATGAACAAAATAAATTCTTCCAGACGAACAAAATAGACTGTATCTACTACAAAATCTTCGAACTTTGACTTCTTTAGAGAATTTAAATAGGCAATTCTTCGAATATAAATCAAAGATATAAATAATCAAACCCGAACCAACAAACAAAACTCTTAGCAAATTCGGTCATCAAAATTCTCAAGTTCCACCATAGACAATATTCATCGCTTGAATAAAAATAAAAATAAATTTTTTTTTGTTTTAAGCTCTACCACAAATAACCGCTTTTATGCTCCAATAAGACAAAACAAAATTTTAGAGGCTCAACTGGGGAAATCTTATATCACAATTGAAGCTAGAACGACCAAAAATAATATGAACCTTGTCCTACGCTGCCCAAATTAACTCTAATTGTACCCGATCGCTGATTGTATCCAATTATACACGATCAATCCCAATATATGCCGTTCTGTCTAATCTAATCAAACTGTGCAGAACTGAAAAATTTAACATTACCGATGAATTAGCAACGCTAAAAAAAATTTAGGAGACACATTCTCTTTAAATTATTTTGCTATATATACAAACCGATATAACAAAATAATTTCGATCCATTGATTTTTATCCCAATTGTCACAAAAGATCATCGCCGACCCAAAGTCACCACCAAAAATAAGGGAGCAGCGCAATTTCACTCCCAGTATGACTTACCAAAAATAAGGGAGCAGCGCAATTTCACTCCCAGTATGACTTGACAAATTAGGAAACCTTATCAAAATCCACCACCTAATGCTACACATCAAACAGAACACGAATACCAATGAATGTAAGATGATTCCTAATACTAGATAGTGATTGACTTGGATGTCTCGGTCAATGTGCCAAATACCAAACAAAGTCTCCTGTTTCAACAACACTTTCTTTGTGCAATTTATTCACCGCCTCCTTTATATCGCTGCACCAGCGTCGCATAATAGTACCGTTGCACCAGGTTTTCTTCTTTTTGTGCAAATTAAATTTTTTTTGATTTATACTATATGAAATTAAAAAATCATACCTTACTTCGATTACTCACCGTGGCTTCGAATCTTCAACCATCGGCTCTAATACTACTTGCTGTGCAAAAAAACTCAGAATAATCACAGACAAACCAAAAGAGACAAATTTTACGTGGTTTGGCAATTTGCCTACGTCTATGGGTGGCATAATTTAATATATGGAGAAACAATTACAAATCACTCGACTCTCATAAATTCTCTCTCATAAACAACTTGCACACAAAATAATATGAGACTACATTCATATTTATAGGAAAGAAAAGAGACCTAATCTAATTATGCTTGTGCTAGTCGAGTTCAAAATTAATTAAACAACTGCAATTACACATTCTTCAGAACTCTTCAAATTTAGTAAGCATGATAGACTAAAAGTCTGTACAACTCAAAATAGATTTGAACCAAAATTCCCAACAAGAACTTGTATAATCATCGGAAGTTTGGAACTGATCTAGATAAGGCAACAAATGAGCTTGTACTTCATGTACAACCTGATGAAGCTATATATTTGAAAATCAACAACAAGGTTCCTGGCCTAGGAATGAGATTAGATTGCAGTGACCTCAATTTGCTTTATAGAACAAGGTAAAAGATTTGGAACATATTGTCAATTCAAGATATCGTGCCCAATATCATGAATGTTGAGATTTATGATATGACCCCGAGCTAATGTTAATCACATGTAGTTTACCGTTGCTTTGATCACTTTGGTCGTGGTCGTGGTCGAAGAAACTAGAAAACAACCATTTGGGAAGTTGGCACCATTCTATGATGTAATGATGTTTACGCTTTTATTTTCACCTTACTTTGCATTTATGGGTAGTTGATATGTCCAAATATTGTGATACAAGCAACATTGTGCCCTAGTGTATATAACTGGAGTCCTAATGAGAGAATTGGCTTGCAGCATAGTCGAAGAAAGTTTAGGTTTTATTTTCAAGTGAAGTAATGCAAGATATGGGAATAAATACTCAAATACTTTAATGGATCATTAGTACACTTAAAAATAACACTTCAACACAAAAGTTGAGTGACATTAATAAATAGAGTGAGCAAAACCCTAATTAGTCTTAAAAGACTAAACTACTCTTGAGTTAATGCATACATAACTAAAGCACAATTTCAGGTATCCAAGAGAAATACTAGATGCATATGAGAGGCTGCTACTGGATACTATAGAAGGAGATCAGTGCTTGTTCGTTAGGAGCAATGAGCTCGATGCTGCTTGGGCATTGTTTTCCCCATTGTTCAAGGAATTGGAAGAGAAGAAGGTCGTGCCAGAACTTTACCCATATGGTAGCGGGGGGCCAGTCGGGGTGCATTATCTTGCTGCAAGGCACAATGTTCACTATGCAGATGATGGTTGCAAGAGCTCCTGAGTTGTCATTACCTTTTATTGCGATTTTTGCTCCGTCGGCCCATGCTTAAAATCCCGAGGTGTTTTAAATATCTTTCTTTTTTCTTTCTTTTCACGTCTGGTGCAGGTATGCTGTGTTATGTTTGACATTGATTGGTGGCATTGTTAAGATTGACTCGGTTGTAACTCTCTGTGCAAGAAGTTAAGAATCTGCATACAACATAAGAATAAATTCAAGTCAGGTGAATGAATGGTACTTGTTTTTTCATTTTGTGGAAATCCTTGTGTTTAAGTTCTGAGTCTGCCCACTCTTGTTAATTGCACAGATTGTCAATAGACAGGGCAATTGCCTAATTGCGTTGTAGGTGCAAGAATCTACTCTCTCTCTCTCTCTCTCTCTCTCTCTCTCTCTCCACTCTTTTGGTAGTTAACAATTGCTCCCATTTGGGGAAATGGCTTATTTCACTTATTTTTCATCGTTTAGTCGAACTATTATATTTTTGGACTTATGTCCAATGGATACGCAAAAAAATATTTTTTTAATCAAAATATGCAAGAATTTCAGAAAACACCAAGTGAGCAAATAACACATTTTATGATAATTATTTTTATGTTTAGTGAACCTTTTCATCTTTTGATCAATTTTTTTTTACTTTTTTCGGTTTCTCTTATTAAGACGATTCGGGAAATTAATTTTTTAGCCAAAATATGACAAAAATTTAGAAATAATAAAAAAATAAAAAATCTCAAAATTTATCCCAAAGGGGATAGACTCTAATATTTGACATATATAACGTATAGCAATAGATGCAAATAAGGGTGTTCAATAGATTCGAAAAACTCATAAACTAATCCAATTCGATTTCCATGGGTTGGGCTGGTTCGGTTGTGTCAAGTAATGGGTATATTCTGCGTCTTACAAATATTAAACCAATGTAGTCGATTCGGTTATCGAGTTAAGAGGTTTTTCAAACAGTCAAACCAGAGACCCGAAATTAGGTATATAAATCTCATAAAGTTATTATTTATATTCTTTGTGTATTTAGTTATAGTTAAAAATGTGTAAATTAAAAATAAGATGAGTGAAATTTAAACTGCTCAACTTGACATCTTATAAAAAATTAAGTCGTTCATAGAATAAGGCATATATTAATACTTTAGAATATTTTATTAAAAAAAATATTTAATTTAATTGAACTGCGGTTCCAACCCGAACCAACCGAGTTTATTCAGGTTCAGTTGGGTTGGTTATAAAGTATGGATAGTTCGAATATAGGTTTAATATTTTAGAACTGATCTTAATCAGGTCGATTCTGGGTTAAGTTATGTTAGGAAATTAAGCCTCCAGTTTAATTTATTTATTTTTGGTAAATCTGTGATAAATTAATTTATATCTTATTCTTGATTTTTGACACTTGGTCTATTGGAGATATCTTTGTGTATTACATCGTAATAAGAAATAAGTTGAAAAACATAAAAAAAACTGTAAGCGGTGTGAGACTGCTCGACAGATCAATCGAGCAGTCAAGTGTTGTTCTCTGTTTCTGCACTTGGTTTATCCTATTTTTGTACATCTCTCCACAAAGAGCAAAAATACTGCAAGCCCGACAAGACTGATCGAGCGGTCAAAGGATTGATTGAGCGGTCCATGCGCATACAACTAGTAAATTGCTGCTGCTAGCTAGGGTTTTGCATGGACTATTATAAATAAGTTGCTAAGATTTCATATTTGGGTGCCTCCTCTATATAGGACAAACCTTAGCTGCCAAGATGCCTTTTGATTGTTTGAAAAGCTCCCAAGCCATCCAAGAGATTTATTAAAGAATATTTATGAAGTTTTTCCTATATTTGATGATCTTTTAGCTTTCGTGTTGTCAAGAACATCTTCAAGTAGTCGAACCTTCAACATTACATTTGAGTTTGTGGAGTCTCTTGAATGGATTTTCAAGGGTTTAAAGTCTGGTGGTGGATTCCGTCAGCAGTCAAAGATCGGTGATGGATTCCAAGAGCATTCAAGCACTGAGTTGTTGTACGTGGTTTCGGCAAGAATAGGTTTACAACGTAGGTTGTGGATTCAATTGTGGTTTGTAGAATTTTCTTGTAACCAACGACATTTGTTATAGTGTTTGATTATTCGTGGACCTAAATTGGTCTTGCAATTTTTACTCGGTTTGAAATTTTTTATGTAAAAATTACCATGTCACGTGTGTAATTGTGGTTGTCTATTTTTTGTTAGCTTGTGTGTTTCTTTAATTTATTTTGTGGCGTTTTGATTTCTTTAGAGAAATAAATTAGTGCAAATCAATCTACAAAAAGAAATTTTCAAATTTCAAGCCAATCCAAACCGATCCATGCCTATCCTTAGATGCAAAGTAATATAAAGAAAAGTGATAGAATTATTGTGTGAAGGAAAATATCTAAATTGATAATGAATGATAAAGTGTTCAAAAAATATAAACTTATTTAATATAGGTAAATATATAATGCTTAATATTGTATAATGGTATAAAAGAATTCATTTAACATTTAACATATCTCAATAAATTAGGATAAAAAGATTTAGGCCTCGGTTGGCCACCGGCTTAAGCTGAGCTTTTTGTTTTTTACTTAAAGCTTAAAAAGCCAAAAAGACTTGTTTGGCAACCCAAAGGTTTTTAGTTTTTTTTTAGCTTTTTTGCTTTTTTGCTTTCTTACATAATTTTTTTTATTTTTTAGAAATATCATAATTTTTATTATACACATTTATATTTTTATAAAAAATATATTTTCAAAATATACTTGTCAAAATCTATCAAATAAGATTCATATTGAATATAAAATTATCTAAAATAATTTTAAAAAAATTAAACAACTTTAAGCCAAATTTTTTTCCTTTTAGCTTAAAATCATTTTAAGTCGAGTTTTTTGATTTTTCGTCTTTTGACTTAAAATTAGTCATACGGATCACCAAACGAATTTTTGTACTTATTTAACTTAAAGCAATTTTAAATAAAAAGCCTAACTTAAAGTCAAGTTTCCAAACGAGATCTTAGTTTTAATTTGGTTTAGTTTAAGTAACAACACTCAGAGTAGCTTTTCTAAATTTATCGTATTTGTCTTGAATTATTTTTAAAAAAATTACACGAGCACCCCTTATACTATAACTGTATATTATTTTACCCCTCTAAACTAAAAAAATGTATAAAATGATCTCTTAACTATTCGGTAGTATAACTTTAACTTATTCCATTAACATTCTGTTTTCTAGGTTAACGAAAAATAGAGAACTAGAGTTGTAGTCATTCAAATAGAAGGGGTTGGAGTGATATCATTGAATAGTTAATGGGGTCTATTTGATACGCCACTTTAGTTTAGGGGGTCTATGTAACACCCCGACCATTCACATGACAACGATATTGTCCGCTTTTGGTAAAGCCCTCACGGTTTTGTTCTTCCTAGGGGATCACCCTTTCTTGTATTGCTACTGCCCAAGCACGCTTAACTGCGGAGTTCTGTTAGGGTCTCTACCACATGAGAAAATATCTCGTTGAATGTAAGGGTCTAATGTTTTTCTTTTATAGCTCAGAAACTTTCTCTTATTTTTCAATGTGAGATACCAGGATATTACATTCCACCATCTTTAGAGTTGCACGTTCCTGTGCAATAGCCTGCTAACTCTGGTAAACTATAAGTCCTTTATCGACCCGCCCACTCAGTAGCTCGCCCACATGTTACGCGAGACGGCAGGGGCCCACACTCGGAGGTGGGGAGGGTCGGCTCTAATACCATCTGTAACACTCCGACCCTTTATATGGCAACAATATTGTCTTTTTTGGGCAAATTCCTCACGATTTTATTCTTTTCAAAGGGTCACCATCCTTGCATTACTCTCGTTCAAGCATACTTAACTGTGGAGTTTTATTAGAGTCTCTACCACATGAAAAAATGCCTTGTTGAATGTAAAAGTCAAAGGTTTTTCTTTTATATTCCAGGAACTCTTTTTCCCTTTCCGATGTGGGATACCAGAATATCACAGTCTACTTGTACACTTATTTGACAAAATGTTAATGGAAGGGGTTAAAGTGATACACACAAATAATTAAGATGCCATTTTGTACGTTTATTTAGTTCAGGAAGATAAAGTGATACATAATCATAGTATAAAAGGTATTCGTGCAATTTTTTTAAATTTTTTTAAATAAAAAAATGGTATAATTACAAGTTTTACACGATTTTGTATTATTTTTTTGCTAGGTAATTCTCGAATATTAAATCCCGAACAGATCATGCACACTTTGTTATCTAGAAACTAACGTGGAACCAATGATTCTGAATATCCAGTATTTAACGTGAATATCCTCAAAATCATGTTCTCAACTATTTTTAATTGAGAAAATTAATTTAAAGTCTCACTTAGTAAACTTGTTTACGAATAAGTATTAACCATTTTTTAATTATTTTATAAGGTCTCATTTTTTTAAAATTGTGATTAATCTTGATAAATATACCCTTCTCCATACATGAGGCCTTTGCCGACGATGGTGGTTCTACGGTGTTCTCTTAGCACAATGGCTACCATAAGTGCGATGAGCTTGTCACCGTTGATGAGTTTGTTGGCGCCGTCGCCGCAGCTGCGGTCGACGTTCGTGTTGAATATGATTTTGAGATCACCAGAGGTTTGGAGGACGACAGCTTTGGTTATGGCATGTTAGTTGTGTCCTCCGGGTTGGGCGTGTGGTTCGAAAACATTCTGTCCGAATTTAGGTGACGTCATTGAATAGCTAGAACGATTCTGGTAGAAAATCCAACGGTACATCTTTTACAAAAAAATAAGACAATATTTTAGTGAAAAAATGAGACTTTTCATAATGTTTAAAATATTTTGATAGAGAAATGAGATATTTTAGATATGATTTATCAAATAAGACATATGTTTAAAATAAACGATACATTTCATTGATTCATTTCATGCATAAATGAGTCATTGTTTATTAAATAATTCAATTCTATATTAAGAAAATGAGACAATATATATTATTAAAAGAATAAATGAGAGTTCTCTTTGTGTGATTTAAGAAATATTTCATTTATTCAAGAAATGTCTCATTTTTTCACCAAAATATTGTCTCATTTTCTGATAGAGAGAATGTCACAATGAAAATTCTGAGCATTCTTGGTATGATTTTTTGATGTTTTCAATATGTGACGGGCCATTTGTCTTCACGTCAACAACGTCCCTGACGCTTCCCACATTATACACCAACACAAGAATACAGTACGAATTTCCCTTGATCTCGAACTTAATTCCTCCTTTCTTGTTATTACACTTGATTTTTCGGTGGCGACAGGAACGATCCCGGCTTTAGGGTCGACGACAATGCTAAAAAACATGAGAATCAATAGATCAAAGTGTTTTTGCAACGAGTTGCACAAGATCTTGTAGGCTTTGTGATCAAACCTCATTTGATGAGTGATTTGCACTAATCAATTTAATTAAATAAGCCAAACGCTTCAAAAAGCAAAATTAACCAATCACACAAACACTAACGCAAAGCAATTACAATCACACACGAGACGACGATTTTTACGTGAAAAATTCCAAATCAGGTAAAAATCAAGAGATCACTCCGAATCTATAAAATCAAATACTATAATATTGTTGGTTACAAGTGAATCTTATAAACCGACGTTGAATCCCCAATCAAATGTTTGAAAGCCTACTTCTGGCAAATTTACATACACCAACTCCTGTGCTTGATTGCTACTGGAATCCACCACCGAACTTCAACTGCTGACGGAATCCTCCACCAGACTTCAAATATTTGAGAATTCTCTCAAGCGATTTCACGAACACGAACAGATCGTTAAAGATTTGATTGACTTGATGATTGACTTGAATGAGCGAAAGCTAAAGGATCATTAAGTAATTGACTGGTTTTAAAGCTTGCAAAATTCACTTCAGATGCTCTCTATGGCGGCTAGGTCTTTATAAAATACTAACGAGTTCCACCACAAAAAAGTTGTCTATTTATAATAAACTGCCAAACCCTAACGGCAGCAATTAAAATTTGGTCCACGCGCACAGAACTACTCAATCGGTCTTTTGTCCGATCGATCGGTTATGCCATTCTCGCAGTAGTTTGTTGCAGACACGAAATATCGAGCTGTTGCAGACCGCTCGATGGACCGCTCGATCGGTCTGACATTGCTTGTAACTTTTCAACGTTTTCTACTCATTTTTCGCTGCGCTGCAATATCAAATTACAATTTTAAAATAACAAGTGTCAAATATTACAGAATAAAATATAAATAATTTAACTGACAATTTATCAAGGATTTGCCAAATAAAAAAATGAATTTAGACTAAGGACAAAATTTCTAACACTTAGTGTATTAAAAGTAATTTTAGTATAATAATATAAGATTGGACTTAATTGAATATTACTTTTATATTGTAACTCATCTCTAAATAAGTAATTCTAAATGTGATATGAACCAAAATCTCAATTTTTTATCTTCATGCTCATATAACATTTTCTCCACTCAAATGCCAATCAAACAGTAGCAAAAAGACATGAAAAGTCCCACCTAACCATATCGTTAGTTTGTTATTCTGGCCTCTAGCAATCTGATACACGTGAACGTGCCCCCACTTGTCACAATACACCAATATTTCACAGCATTAATGAGGAAAATTATTAGGCCTTGAAGTTTCAGCTGTCTAATTCAATTTATGCGTATTTTAATTAATTTAAAAAAAATTAATTTTATATCTATTTACAAGAAGTCAAATTAAAATTTAAGTAAAATTTGTATAGATTAATTCTAAAAATTTAATAGCATCTAAAAAATTTTAAACTTGAAATCTACAAAAAAAAACAAACAAACACTGAAGCCTTTAAAACTCGACTACTGGACTAATTTTATGGCATTAAATAGGTCACTTTTGTCTTTTATAATTTTAGCAAAAGAGGACTCATAATGTTCCATCCTACATAATTTTGCTAAATAATTAAATTAAAATATAATTTAAATAATATCACATAATATTCTAAGACTATCGAATAATTGCTCCATTAATAGACAAACTTTGAATTTAAAAAATGCACTCCCGATTTCAATTTAATTTCTTCCTAAAATAGGGTACCCACGCTGCGTCCTTATCAGATTGTCCCCCACACATTTTTTTGTCACTGGATCTCAAACTTGAGTGTTTGTGCTCATCTATCAAATCGGTTTAAAGTTAATTTTTTAAATTTTTTTGAATTTTTTAATTTAAAGTTTAAAAATTTTAAAAGTTTTGTTTTTTAATTTTTAATTTTTATCCTATTGACTTTTTTACTTTTTTATTTGGCAAAATTACATTTAGGGTGATGGATAATTTTAAAATTTCATATCCGGCTTATTTGATCTTTTTAGTAGTTTAAAAATTACTAATTTTTCAATCAATTAAATTTTTAATTTTTTAATTTAAAATGACTTAAAACAAAAATACTAACTTAAAACTAGATTATCAAACGAACACATAAAACTTTTTAAGATAATTTTTACCTTTTTTTAAAAATGTATTAGCTTATTTTTCACATATTTTACTTTTGTTTATAATTCATATATTATTTAAGAATGTTCAAAAATATATTTTTTTAAAAAGCCTATATTTTGGTATTGTGATACAATGAAAACAATATTTGACCCACAAACCAAAAAAAAAATCAAAACAACAATTAAGATCCCGGACTAGAATGTACTTGATTTGATTGTATTTTTAAATTCACAAAATAAGAAAAAATTAATCTAATATGAATAATAAAAATTACAAATTTTTATGCACTATTTAGCCTTAAACTAAGCCTATCACTTATGATTTAGACTTAATAAGGTATAAATAGGCTTTCTAAAATTTTTAGAAAAACTAGTATGGGTGCTCTTATTGCCTCTTACCGTTGATACGCTCTTAAGTTGAGAAGTTATAAAATGTGAGAGAAACTTGATTTGATTCACTAGCGACCACCGCTCAAACGGTCGAGATTTACATCCGAACAAAACCTCTCGTGTTAAAATTTTTTGAGGCAATCTCAACCATAAAAAATAATTATAATTTAAAAAAAAATTATATAAGAAAGAAATTGAATGTGCTTCATAAACCATAATTAATCACACAATTGCAATATGTCTACACACAACTAATTACAAGTAAAATAATACAGACCTTTTTTCCTTTTTTCTTTTTTATGGAGAGAAAAAGAGACCCCACTAAATGGGAACTCATATTATTTTGATGTTTAACAAGTTAAATGGGAGCAATTGTCCTTTTTGGCTAAAATGCAATTTGTGATCACCATTTCACCACGGTAGCACGGAAAATCCATGACACTCCCAGTGACCCGAGACCGCCCCAAACCCGCTCCAACTCTAAGCACAGACAAACGCCGACACTCCCAAACACAAGCTCATCAAAGCAGCCGTAAGTAAGCCGGCGCCGGCGCCGGAGAATCTTCCGGACCCGTTTTTCTCGCTCGCGGTTTGATCCGCCGCGTCGCTGTCCGAAGCGTCCGGTCCCGGGGCGTCCGCATTCTTCTCCGTCTTCGGAGCCTCCTTTGGCGGCACCGGCTTAAACAGCTCCGCCGGCTGCAAAACCTTGTCAATCTTATAGGCAACCAGCGGCTCCTGGTCCACCACCGTCCCCGTTATCGTCGCCGTCACCACCTTTGTCTTCAACGTCACGTCTTCCCCGTCGCTCTGCACCGTGAAATCGTACTTATTCGCTCCGTCCGTCGCCAGAGTATTCATCAACCCGTTGTTCGACTTCAGCATCTGCAGTGACATATACACCGGAATGCCGTGATAGAGCAGCAGAGACACCTTCCCGGCCGCCGTCAAGTTCTTGTACTTCGGCATGAAAGCGTTGAGCACGGCGTCGCTCGGACAAAACACCGTCAGCCCTCCGTCGAGGTTTTCGGTGAACGTGTCGGCCGCTCCCGAACTGGTTAATAACTGAGCAAACGCTTTACAACCTTGTTTCGCCATAAGAGTTGTTAGATTGATCTGACCTGGTCCGGAAATCGGAGCTTCGGCTTCGGCCGACGAGAGAATGTGGCTGATTTGGATGACGGATATGTTGTACGGCAATTCGTCGATGGATTTGACGTAGGTGGAGGTGAGTTTGCCGTTGTCCTCGGCGGCGAAGCCGACCTTGCCGCCTTTTAGGTCGGTGATGTTGACGTAGCCGGAGGTTCCGGAAGCCTCGCCGGTGGCCTGGAACAGGGTGGCAGTGAGCGTGGAGCCCTTGGTGATCTGGTGGAGCTTCTTGGAGCCGAAGTAGTCGGCGAAGACGTGGAGGGAGAGGACGTTCTTGATGGTGAAGAGGGAGAGGTGCTTGGAGAGGAGGTCGGACATGGCGGCGTTGTCGACAGCGCAGACGGTGATGGTCTGGCGGCGGTTGATCTCCGGGGCCAGGTGGGTGAGGGTGAGGTAGTGGTTGAAGGTGGAGAACTCGGGGTATTTGGCGAGGATGCGGGTGATGTTGTGGGCGTGGGTGGTGGAGGGTAGGAGGGAGATGAGGAGAGTGAGCGTCAGAGCTCCGGCGAATGCCGCCGGCGACGGTTTCTGCATTGTGGGCTAGTCGCCGGAAAAGATGGCTTGAACTTTTGAAGTGTCGGCAGGGGAACAAGGTTCTTTGAGTGCTACTTTGAAGAGTGTATATATATCGTACAAACTTATATCATTAATCATGTTACTTGATGAACACATTTGGATACAATTTGAATACAATAATATTGATTATGTCATTTCATTTCATTTCATGCGTGTTAGTGTTTATACTTATTTATATTATAAATTCATTGTTTGTTATTATTTATTTGGGTAACTTATATATATATATATATATATTTTTTTTGAAGCTGATTGAAATGCACAATAATTTTTTTAAATATTTTTAAAATTACAGTTTCATCCCCTCTGTTTATGTTAGGCACTAGATTGACCCAATCATTAATTTCTTATTTTTGGAATTAATCTAAACTGATGACATCACCATATAAATTACCTTGATTTCTTAATTTACCTTTTTATTTTCTAGACTCTAAATTATAATCTTTTTTTTTTCACGTTAAGGATCTATTTGTTTCGACGTAAAATATTTTATTATAAAAAATATTTTATATATAAAATTATTTTTTTATTTGTATTTTTTAGTATTTGATTAAAATTTTAAAAATAAAAATAAAATATGAGAGTAATCAAAGATAAAAAAAAATTCGAGAAGAATTCATGTAAAAATGATTTATTTCTCATTTTTTCATTTTTATTTGGTACGAAAATGACCAAAGACGGTAAAAATTGTATGAAGGTTCTAAAGATATGTTTCAAAATTAATTTACGAGTTAATTTTTTATAAATTAATTTTGATTTAATAAAATAAAATATTTTATTAAAAAATATATTTTATATAGCTATTATTAGTTAAATAATAAAAATTAAATAAAATATTTTATTTAAAAATATTTTAGGTCAAAATAACCGGGGGCTAAAACTCATCAAAATATCTAAAATTGCCTAAATAAGTCCAATAGACCCCTGTTTCCTCGTTTCATCTCATTCCTCATTTAGACTACCGGGCTTGATTGGCAACTATTAAATTTAGTTCAAAGGTGGGTTGTTTAATAATGTAATTTTTAAATTAATATTTTATAAATTAATTATTTAGATAAAAAGTTAATTTTTTTATTTTTTGTTTAAATTGAATAATTTTATTCTTCTATATATTTTAACAATTATATATAATTAACAGTGTTAGTAATAAGTTATGAATGAGGTATATTATTATATTTTAAAAGTAGTTAGAGTTTGAATAAAATATTTTAAAAATTAATATTTTGATTTGAATTTTTAATTTTTTAATTTTTAATTTTTTAACCTAACGGATTATATTGACTTTTTTGTATTTTTAGTAAAAAAAAAAAAACCAAAAAGTTATAGTTGATAAACGCCCTGCCTCTCTAAACACAAAAGCAAGTATAAAAAGAAATATTTCTTTTTATAAATAAAAAATATTTGACTTCTTGATTTATTTTTTTTTCAAAAATTTCTACAGCTCTTTATATTAATCAAATAAAAATAAAACATGGATACAGCTTTATATGTAACATTTTATATGAATTCATAATCCGATAACATTCAAGACATTTAAGTTTGTTTTTTCATCCCTATGTTTTTTCTATCATAATTAACTTACACAATACAGGATTTTCTTATTCCCTAAAATTCTAAAAATTATTTAATTTGTATTTAACGCTATCGATTAAGAAATTAAGAAATTAAGAAATTATTTCAATTTTATTTTAATTTAACATCTCGTTTTTTAGATAAACATGATATAATGCTTATCTAGAATTGAAGTTGTTCATTCTATTTTTTTTTTAAAATTTCAATGTATATAAAATAATAATGTGATCATTATGTCAGAAAATTATAAAATGTAAGTTTGAGTTCTACATATTTTTATAATTTTTTATTTTTATAATTAATATTTAACTAAACTTCAAAAAATACTTTATTTTTTTTCTATTTGTATGATTAAGTATATTAAATCTTACTTCACTTGGCTTTATTTTGAGTTTCTTATATTATAAAATTAACTCATGTAATGGTTAATACATCAAAAATTACATAATTTAATCATAAACAAGTTATTTCTACTAATTAATTCTAATAATACATAAAATTCATATAATTTCAATAATAAATGGGCTAATATCACTAATAAGTATTAATTTTATAAACTACACATAATAAAATTTGATGCATATTGTCAAAAAAAATTAAGAATGAAAAAATTAAAGTTAAAAAATGAAAAAGTTCTCACAAATTCTAAATTTATATGATAAACAAAGTAAAAAAAATAAAAAAACTGATAATTAATTATATTATTTTATCTAAATAAAAATTAAGTAGATGAATGAAGTTGCAAATAAAGAAAAATAATTGTAAGAAAATTTATAAATTTTGTTATAAATATATCTAAAATTACTTTAATTTAATTGTAGTTGATAATTAGTGTTTAAATTTGACATTATAAAAATAGTACAGATTTGAGTTATTTTTTAATATACAGTACTAATTAAAATTATAAATTAAATATTTAAATGATATTACAATATTAATTAGAGAATCAATCATTAATGTAAGAATTGGTGATTTGATAAGACATGAAATTTTATATTTAATAAATTTAAAAATTTTAAAAAACTAAATTAAAATTTTAAAATTTAAAGAATTAATAATATTTTGCTATAACACAAAATATATAAATAATATATTTAATTATTATTAAATAATATATTTATCGTTACATGGTACTCCAAAAAGTACCCAATCATTTGCCCTAATAAAATGCCGGGGCCGAGGGCTCGAAAAGTAATTGACACATGTGGAAGCGTTGGAAGGAAAAAATATTTGGTAATAAATGAGCACGTGATCATTATAATTTCACATTCAAATAAGATTTTGGCGGTGCTAGTCATAACTAAAATTAGTAATTTATAAAAGAATTATAAATATTTTGTAAAAATAATAATTTATGAATAAAATAAAAAAAGAAATATAATTTATAATAAAAATTATAAATATGTAAAATAAATAATAATTTATAATTAAAATTAATAATAAAATTAAAAATAATAACTGAAATTTTTGCCAAATATCCCCCAGGTAGATAAGCTACCTATAAATGTGATTGTAATAATTTAAAATTATATAATTTTAAAATGGTTTAAAATTAGCAATAACATGTGATATGCATAAAATTTGAAAAGGAAAAAAAACTACATACATATTTAAATTTTAAAAAACCAGTTGACATTTATTTTTTTATATAATTGCCGAATGCATTAAGATAATAATTCTTATCATGTGTATAACACGGGACAACTGCTATTGTGAGATAGAACGTATTAAATGAGAGTTTTGCATAAATTTAGGGAGCATATTTTTAAATGCTTTAAATGATTTATATAATATTCAGTGAATAAATAAAATAAATTTAAATAAATGTCTTATTATCAATTGATAACAGAGTTTTAGACTTATAATTTTTTTTTTCTAAAGATTTAGTCCCATACAATAACTAACTGACGAAAATATTTTTAATATTTTATTTTTACACATTCCTTAAATCAAGTAACATCTCTCTTTATATATATATATATATATATATATATATATATATATATATATAAAATAATAAAATATATTTATATATATTATAAAAA
>JAOTRH010000022.1:20618635-20639362 GCA_034768845.1 Heliamphora exappendiculata
TAATTTCTATTAAAAATATAATTAAATAAATTAAAAAATTAAAACTAATTATTATTATGTGAAATTGGGCCTTAATAGATAGGCAATGATAAAATTATTGTCACTACTAAGCTGAAAATGAAATCAAGAATAATTTACAAAAAAAATGAATGTTAAATTATTCGTATAGATATTTTTGTCATCAAATTATTTATCTTATTTAATCTTTATAAAAACAAAGGATTTGATTAAGTTATATATGATAAATAATTATTCCATAGAGTAAACAAACAGAAATTAGATTAAAGTTAGAATATTTAATCTGAATAATTTGATATCTTAAAACTTTTAGGGTTTGATTGGTAATTTAGTTTTTTTTGACTTTTTAGCTAAAAACGCCAAAAAGATAAAATTGCATATTTGGCAAAAAATTCAAAAAGCTAAAAAAATCAAAAATCAAATCAAAATACAAACTCTCATAATATTTTATTCAAATTTCTACCACTTTTAAATACAATAATACCACTTATTTATAGCATATTTACTACTATTACTAATTATATATAATTATTAATATTAAATATATACAAAGGTAAAATTATCTACTTTAAACAAAAAATTTTAAAAAAATAATATTTTACCTAAACAACCAACTTTAAAAAAATTAGCTTAAAAGCTAAATTATCAAATAACATATTTTGAATCAAATTTAATTTTTTTTTACTAAAAACATAAAAAAGTAAAAAAAAAAATTTAAAACTAGTCACCAATCAAGTTCTTAATCTTAAAATATCTAATTCATATTAATCCAGCCCAATATGCTAAACATGGCCAAAGAGATTAAAAATGCATCAATCTAAACCCACAGCAAACTCAATGAGCATAGTTAAAGTTTCAATTTGGCCGAAGTAGCTATTTATTTATTTAAATAAAAACTCAAACCAGTCACCACTAAAATAACAAATTCTACTGTCGTTCTTTCAATTAATGGAGACAGTGTAACCTAGCTTAATAATATTATTTATTTATTAAATAATAAAATAAATAATTTTTTTTTCTTTTTTTTTTTGAAGAAAATGAAAAAATAGAAGGCAAAAAAATATTTTGTTAAAAAAATAATAACAAAATAGCCAGTATTATTAGAATATTGTATAGAAAGTGATTAATTAAAATAAAATTTTAAAAATTTAATTAAATAATTTGATTAGTTATTGATGTAAATTTAGATGGTACAAAAACTTGGTGGAAGCTCTGTGCTACGTACTAATGCACAGCAGAGTGTACTGAATGTATTAAATATTTTAATTTTTAAATATATTTATAATTAAATTTATTTATTATGTAAAATTTATTAAATTTATTATTTATATAAAAAAATTAAATTTTTTTGATATCTCTATTTATATAATTGGTTAACATCAATATTTACAAATAATTAAAAAGTAATTATAATTTTAAAAAAACAAATAAATAAATGTTAACCGATTACTTAACTATTGATATCAGAAAATTTTGATTTTTTTTTATAAATAACAAAGTTGATAAATTTTAAATTAATGAACCAATTTAATTATAAAAATATATTAAAAATTTAAAAAATTTGATCTGTGCTGTATATTAATGCACCCGATTTCGGTAAATTGGGTTCTGTCTATATTTTATGTAGGCTATGAAAAACATAAAGAAAATTCAGAGAAGAAAAAGAGAAAAAAAAAAATTGAACAACAAACCTCAACCTCACACAGAAGATCAGATCAGTTTGGATTAGCATTTGAAAAAGTAGTTTTCTTACCCATTACAAATCTCATTCTGTGTAGCAAACTCAAACTTCTTGATCTTTCACCTAAAGATGCTTCTTCTCCATTAATTTCTGGAAGAAAAATCCACTTTCTGTCTTTGTTTCTTTCTTTCTGTCTCTGTTTGACCATCATTCAATTGCATGACTACACAGTTCAGTCCTTGTTCTTCCTCCACATCCACCTTCTCAACCTCTTCGTTCAAGAACCAGACAAATCTCTCCACAAAACTCATCATTATCCCAACAAGAACCTTCTCCTCCAAATGGGTTTCTCAGATTCGTTCAGGATTGGAACCCAGAAACCAATTTGAGCTCAAATCCTCAAATGGGATCCCTCCAAATGCTGTTTATTTGGAGGATGGTTAGTTCTCAATTCATCAAACTTGCGTTTTTATGTTCTTATTATTTGCTCCTGTATATGCCCAGTGCGTGTATTCTTGCTTAACATTTCAGAACATGTCGATTTTCTAAATTGGTTCTTGATGGAATTTCGTCAGTTTGAGCGGGCTTTGTCCGTTTCTCCAATTAGATTATATGTTGGCACTCGTATGCATTTTCCCACAAATTTTAAATTTCCTGCTTGTTGCTCTGTGCCTATTGAGAATTCTGTCTTTTTTCTTTTTCTTTTGGGGGATATGTCAATATTCTGAAGTTTAAAGAAGAGGAAGGGCCTCTCTCTAAACCCTAGGATAGGAACATCGGGAAGGAATAATAATAATAATAATAATAATAATAAAAAGATAACTAAGTAGTAGAGGTGCAAATGAGCCGAGATTTCATGAGGTTGAAGAAATTTTATGATGTTTGAGCTTGGTTTGAACTTGAATAAATTGGTTATTTTTGTTCGAGCTCGGCCTGAGCATGACTCAAATAACATAAACAAGTCAGCTTGAGCTTATATTAGAATTTTATTTTTCAAGGGACCAAAATTGATAGAGGCTTTAGATTTTGTAATAGTATTTATACATATCATGAGCAACTCATTTCGTTTGCACCCCTAACTATTAGTATAATTCAGTGGTAAGTACTTCACACTTCAATGACTTATTTATTACACTTCTCCAAAACACCTTAAATGGATTTAGAGCAACTGATGTGCCGCTAAAAGATTATTAGGTTTGGAAAACATCTAGATTGCAGTTTGGCCCTCAAAGATCTATTTTTTCCTGAGTTAGGACTCATCCCACGAAGAGCATTTGATTCCTCTTATTTGTACATCAGTAGCAATTCTAATGAGACTTGAGAGGTTGCAAATCACTTCTTTATTGGAAATTGTGGTGCTCATCTTTCCTTGGGCTCACTTTGTTTTGATCCTCACTCGCCCGTGTAATTTATGATCTATTAGGCGTCGTATATGGATCTTTCCTTTCTTTTTCTTTCTTTTTGTTAAAAGAAGTCTAATTGTAATTGCTAAGACTTTAATTTGATTTTGGAGTAGGTTTAGCCAAAAAGTCTCAGCCTAGAGAAAACAGTAAGCCATTAACGATGGAACTGTCCAGTCGCCTCTCAGAATCCAGCCTCAGCATAACTGTTGTTGGAGCTTCAGGGGACCTTGCCAGGAAGAAGATTTTCCCAGCACTTTTTGCTCTTTTCTATGAAGATTGTCTACCCGAGGTTCATCTCCACTTTTTAAAACATATTTTCATTTTATAACAGTAGGTATAAATTGACCATACGTCAGAATAGAAATACGCATTATCTATCATTGTGCTTTAACAACCACTGATCAATTCTTTTCTTTGTTTCTTTTATTGTGTCAACAATTCCAATGCAGAATTTCACAGTTTTTGGCTATGCTCGAACTAAAATGACTGATGAGGAGCTCAGGAACATGATTTGCAAAACCTTAACTTGCAGAATTGATAAGAGGTACCTAATAATGTTGAGTCATTGCTTTTGTGCAATATTTAGCCCAACTATTTACGCCCAGTTATTAATATGGATGACAATTTTCAGAGAAAATTGTGATGACAAGATGGATAAGTTTTTAAAAAGATGCTTTTACCACTCTGGTCAATATAACTCTGAAGTGCATTTCTCAGAATTGGACGGAAAGCTGAAAGATAAAGAGGTATGTCCGCAATTTACTTATGCGTACAAAAAATTGATGTTTATTATCATTGCACTTGTTTGTGCACAGATCCCAGCACCTCCATAGAACAGTCTATTATGACTAAACTGAATCAAACAAGAAAAGAACACACAAGAACACGGGATTTGCGTGATTTGGCTATGTTCACGGGAAAAGATCAGCAAATGATGCATTATAAAATGAGAGAATACAATGAACCTGTAGTATCTGTAACTCTCACATGAAAACCCTAAATTCTGAAATGCCCAATATATATAGGAATCCCTTATATGAAGAACCGGGTCGGACCTATAGGAAACCTCATTATTCTCCCATTAAACGGGTCGTCGCTGACGTGAACGGGTTATAAGAGAAATTGAATTAAATATAAGACACCAACCCACAACAAGTCTCTATTGGCATAAGCTTTAAAACAACTAAATGCAAACACTATTTACGTTGATACTATGTTGAGCTTGAAGCAACGTAGAATATATTTACTTTGGGATGAGTGCATCCTAAGGCATCTATGTCCTGATAGCGTCATGAACTTTGCAATCCTCCAAGTTTTAAATTCCAGTGGTGTCTATACTCCTGTTTTCAGGATGGTAGATTATCGAATAGGTTGTTTTACTTGTCAATACCTCCAAACATATTTGTGGATGTGGTGAGATGCGCTAGCACTAGAGCTTCATCAGAGAATGGGTGGACAAGGGTCATTGTTGAAAAGCCATTTGGTCGTGACTCAGAGTCATCTGGAGAGCTCACCAGGTGTCTAAAGCGGTATCTCGCTGAGGACCAAATATTCAGGTATATTCAAGCTGGCTTGGTTTCTGATGAGACAAAGTTATGGAGTATGGAGGGAAGTGAGAACTGAGTTTGTTAATTCTTATTCAGGATTGACCACTACTTGGGCAAAGAGCTTGTTGAGAACCTATCAGTTCTTCGTTTCTCAAATCTTGTTTTTGAGCCTCTATGGTCAAGGAATTACATCCGCAATGTGCAACTGATATTTTCTGAAGATTTTGGTACAGAAGGTCGAGGGGGGTGAGTTTCTGTAGTTGCTGCTGATGTTCTAATTATGAATACTTATAGTTCTTTTTGGAGAATGAACTTTCCTTTATTTGTTCCTTGTTGCAAGGTATTTTGACAACTACGGGATCATTCGAGATATAATGCAAAATCATCTCCTGCAAATATTAGCACTCTTCGCAATGGAGACGCCTGTCAGCTTGGATGCAGAGGACATTAGGAATGAAAAGGTAGACATTTTCTGTAGATATGATACTAACAATCTGTGGCTTGGCTTCTTTTTCTTCCAATTATGGCAGTTTTCAATTGCTTTTAATGGTTGTCTAAAAACTCATTTGGAAATATGGAAAAAAACAGTGACAAATTCATTTCTCCACCCATCCCTCCCCAGCCATGTGAGGACTAAAGTACCTAAAAGTTTTGAACTGTTCTTGCAGTCTCTAAAGAAAGCTGGTGTTATCATACCCTTTAATTAATTCAATAATAATGAGCATGACTTTGATCCAGGTCAAGGTTTTGAGATCGATGAGACCATTGCAACTTGAAAATGTCATAGTAGGTCAATATAAGGGCCACAACAAGAGTGGAAAGATGTATCCTGGATATACAGATGATCCAACTGTGCCGAAGGACAGTCTCACCCCAACTTTTGCAGCTGCCGCACTCTTCATTGATAATTCCCGATGGGATGGGGTTCCTTTCCTGATGAAAGCAGGCAAAGCTCTTCACACCAAGCGGTTGGTAGATCTGTTCCTTTCTTCTTCTTCTCCATTAGGATCTTAACAATACTATGTCCTTGTATACTCTTTTATCTAACTTTGAGAAGGCTTAATATCTTGTTGCAACGAAAAATCCAGAGCAGAGATCAGAGTTCAGTTCAGACATGTCCCGGGCAATTTGTTCAAGCGGAACTTTGGAACTGATTTGGATAAGGCTACAAACGAGCTAGTGCTTCGTGTGCAACCAGATGAAGCCATATATCTGAAGATTAACAACAAGGTTCCTGGTCTTGGAATGAGACTGGACCGTAGTGACCTCAATTTACTTTACAAATCAAGGTAAGAAATTTGTGATTGACTTCAGATACATCTTTAACTTCATATACCTATGAGCTTGCTGATAGAATCATACTTTTTTTCATGTTTGGTGCTTTGTGTTGTTTCCGATCTATTTTATTGTGTCCTTCTCGTTTGTTTCCCTCATATGATGAATTAGATGTGATGTATGATTTTTGGAATCAGCTTTCAGAAGATTAGCTCATCTTAGAGACCCATTAAAATAAGAAAGAGTTATGGCCAGTGAACTAAATAAATTTCCACATAAAGTAGTTCAATGAACACCAAATCAGAAACTAAAGCTGAATCATCAAATTAGTTGCATGCCTTAAGTTTCAATAATCTTCACAAAGATTTTGCTCTCAGACTTTCGTTTGGATATGAAGGTATCCAAGAGAAATACCAGATGCATACGAGAGGTTGCTCCTAGATGCAATAGAAGGAGAGCGAAGATTGTTCATTAGAAGTGATGAGCTCGATGCTGCTTGGGCTCTGTTCACGCCATTGTTGAAAGAATTAGAAAAGAAGAAGATTGCGCCAGAGCTCTACCCTTATGGCAGCAGAGGACCAGTCGGAGCACATTATCTTGCTGCAAAGCACAATGTGCGATGGGGAGATCTTATCGGCGAGGACTAGTGAAGAACGAAGATCTCCATAGGCTTTCGCATGCCCATGACAGGTTCTTCTTCATAACATCAAGCAGTTAAATTTCGATTCTTTCTGTGCATGAAGTATGTGTCATTGGGTAGTGTTCTATTAGATGTATAGCATTAAGGTTTGATGTACAGTGGCTCTGGAACATTTTGAAAAATTGGTGAGTTCAATTCTGGGAGTTAATCTTTGTTGATGAATGCATAAATTATGGAGAAATGAGTTAATCAATGGATTAATGGATCATTGGCCCTTGTGGCAAACACTGCTTAAAAAACTTGATCCACTCTCCAACCCCACTTGATATTTTCTTGATAAATTTCCAAAGTTCTTAACTTATAATGCTGAAAAAACTCGTATAATAAAAAAAGTATTGATTTTTTCTTCTTTTTTTCAAGAAAAAGTTTATTTACATTTAAAAATTTTAATTTTTTACTGTTTAAAAAAAAAAAAAACAACGCACTCAATAAAAAAATCAACTTTTTTCTCAAAAGCCAAAAAAAAAAGACAAAAAGAAACACTCCAAAAAAAAAAAAAAAGGAAGCTTACTAGATCTTTTATATTTTAATAATGTTTAAAAAATAAAGAATTATCCTAAACAATCTTAAAAGTAAAAAATTCACATTTTTTTTTAATATTTCAGCATGTCAGGGCTAATATATGTGCAAATTAACTTTCCTATTTTGAAATTAATACGTAAACCTTAAAATTAATATGGCATGAAACTAAAAAAATGCAAACGTAACAGAAATTAACAAAAAAACACTGACAAATAAATTTCATTATTGATGAAACTTCATTAACTATTAATATTTTGAAATTCACTTATCTCTTGGCGGGTCTAATGACCCATCTCCTGTTATATTTGTATAATAGTAAGCATTAATTAAGCAAGTACCGTTGTGTTGAAAACAAAATTAGAGTAAGTAGATGTATTACACATAGTCGAAATGCTCGGAAACTGTTCGGATACACTTAAACACCAAAAAAAGATATATCCTAATCTTTCAATGACTTCTTTGAAAGGAGTTGATAAATCTTTCTCACCTTCTCATCTTTACAATTCATTGTCACTTTTACATCACAAAAGAACAATGGCAAACTAAAAAGAAGTAAATTATGTAGAACTAAATTTAATGGTCTAATATGGTAATTTGGGAGTGATATTTGTTTCAACTTACATACCGTATATGACTCTCAATAATTTAATTAATTCTTTAATACGCCAAAACTCTCAACAACTTTAGATGTGCTTCATTCTGTATAACTTATTTAATGATTTTATACGACGAGGTCCTAACGTTATATTACTCATTTTAGAGTCAAGCAATGTACGTAGAATTGTATGCTCTAACAAATATCTTAAAAGACATTAACAAAAGTAAAATTGAGGGGTTTTAGCTGTAAATTTTTTTGAAGTGTCCTCATAACTTGAACAAATTATTTTGAAGGATTTTTCACCAATTTTACCATAAAAATGTCCAGAATTATGTGATAGCTAGTGTTAACATTTTAAAAATTATGAGGGCGTATGTTATAATCATGCTCTTTCGATTAAAATAAGGTTTTTCCATGTGTATATAAGTTACTTGAGCACCCTCTTTTTGTAAATCGATTTTTAAGAGTGAGTTTTACGCCACCATGCCAATTAGAATTTGACATAGCTTATTCGAGTATGGGACCAAATGAGTTATTCTATAGTAGGGGTATAAAAATAGCCCACAGTCCATAGGCAGCCTAGGTTAGGCCTGAGGCCCGTTATTGTGGAGCTTGAGCTCAGTCCGAGAAAAGCCCGAGTTCGACTCTCCTAGGACTGAGCCTAGGCCTTCTCTTGGAGCCCACAGGCTAGCTGGAGCTCGAGGCCCGGCCCATCCCGAGCCACCAATGTTCGGGCTGGCCTGACTCGAGCCCAAGCCCAACCAACGACTATTCTTTTGAAATGGACGGTCTTGATCGCGTCAAAGTTGATCCAATGGCTACAAATTTATAAACTAATATATAATAAATAACGACTAAGTAACAAGTAATAATTAATACGAGAAATTGGTGAACTGTTTAATTTATAGATCGTTTACTATTTTTCATCCAGCATAAGATTTTTTAACGAGTAAAATTCATTATCATAAAAATTTTAACACGCAAGGTCCTTTTGAAACAAAAATACTCTAGAAGAGATAAATTTATTTGTACATTTTCAAAATATGTATTAAGAATACAAATAAATTTATCTGTCTTTTATTGAAAGCACGTATAAAGAACAGAAATAAATTTATTTATCTTATTGAAAATATGTATAAAAAATACAGATAAATTTATTTGTTCATTTTCAAAACATGTATAAAGAACACAGATAAATTTATCTGTCTTATTTAAAGTACGTATAAAGAACACAGATAAATTTATCTGTTTGCATTATCTGTGTTGATATGTAAATAGATAAATTTACCTATTTACATATTAAACAGATGAATATCAAACAGATAACTTTATCTGTTTGTAGGGTAATTTTGAGAGAAATCACGTAATTGGATCTTGTGCGTTAAAATTTTTGTTGATAGACTTTGCGCGTTAAAACTTATTTTTTTTAGATTTTTGACTGAAATTCCCTAACTTATAACTTATAATAATTTATTATTTATAAGTTATAATTTATAAGTAATTTATAAATAGTTTATAACTTATAACTTATAATAATTGTTATTATAACTTATAATAATAATTTATAACTTTTAATTAAAGTAATAAACTAATAAATAATTTATATACGAAATACAATTCAAAAAATAATAAAAAAATTATAAAAAAATTGAAAAGCCTTTCCAGGCCCGGGCCATAGGGCCTATGGCCCGGGCCCAGAGCCGTATACCCAAGAACTGGGCCTGGGCCTACCCTTCCAAAGAAAACCCAACCTTGCTCGGCCTGAATTTTGATGGGAGCTCGTTAGACTTAATCCACCCGAATCACGGCCGAACCAGGGCAGGCCATTTTTATACCTTTACTCGATAGTCAAAGTTACAATGTCATGGAGGGGACGACGTACAAATTAAATTAAGACAACTTACTGAGTTATTTTAAATACTGATATAACTGAGTGAAACCATCAAGATAGAAAGGGTCACTATTGAGTCAGTGTCGTTGTGCTAATAGAGCTAATTGTCGAGATGTCGACTGCAAAGTATGATATTATATTACAATCTTGTTATACATTCATTAAAATAAGGATTATCCATATATATATATATATATATATATATATATAAACAAGTCCCTTGTACATCGTTTTGTTCTAAATCAAATTTTAGGAATCAATTCTACCCAAAAGTGTGTAAAGAGTATTTTAGTTTAAAATGGGAGATTGCAAATGGACAAATTCTCCTCTACAAAAAAATGTGTTAGCGTGGTGTCATCCTTTCATTATCAAATGATGTCTGGATGGATTTGATTCATGCATAACTAAACACAATTGACAGAAAGATAAAAACAATTTTTTTAAAAAAAATCAAATATTAAGTTAAAAGTTAAATTTTTTTATTTATTTTTATTTTTAGTGATTTTTTATTTTTTGGTCAAAAAATTTACTTTTTTTTGTTTTTCTTATTGAGACAAACTAAAAAAAAAAAAAAGAAATTCTAAGAAAAAAATAAAAAAGTTTTAAAAAATAAACTAAAATAATACAAATTTAGCCCAAATCAGACTTGAATTACATTTTTTTATTATTAATAAAATGTTTGTACAGCACTATTAATTGAAAAACGATGCGATGACATTTAGCCTTTGATAATGTTTCATATAATGAGAAAAAAGTTCCTTTAGTTAAAAAGTAGCTTTAAAGTCACTAGAAAAAAAAAAGTTTACTTCTACTTGGTGATTTTTAAAAAAATTTAAATAAAAAGATTAAGTCTCTACTGTAAAACAATGGTTTCCTGCACCGAAATGAAACAGCTTTTAGGTTATAATACTTGGCATCACTAAAAATTTAATTTTTTTAAAGAAAAAAAAGCCTATACATATTTTATATACTTAATTTTTTGAGTAAAATAATTATAATATCCATAATTAAAAAAACTAACTCTATTTTAAAAATAAAAAGACTGTGTCAATATTTTAAAAACAACAATTTAAAAGTAAAAAATATACGAAAAATTAGTAAACAGTCTAATTTCTTAGTCGTTTACTATTTTTTATTCAGCATAATATTTCTTAACAAACAAAGTCAATAATTATAAAAGTTTTAACGTGCAAGATCCTCTATTGATGTGTGTGTAATTCTTTGGGACAAAAATACCCTCTGTACATATAAATTTATCTGTCTTATTGTAAACACGTATAAAATTCACAGATAAATTTATATGTACATTTCAAAATATATATAAAGAATATAGATAAATTTATATGTCTTATTGAAATCACGTGTAAGGTGTTATGACTGAACAAATAAATTTATCCATCTTATTGTAAGCACATATAAAGAATACAGATAAATTTATCTCTTCTTTTTCAAAACATATATAAAGAATACAGATAAATTTATCTCTTCTTTTTCAAAACATATATAAAGAATACAGATAAATTTATCTGTCTTATTAAAAGCACGTATAAAGAATATAGATAAATTTATCTATTTTTATTATCTGTGTTGATATGCAAACAGATAAATTTATCTGTTACTGGGTATTTTTGAGAAAAATCATATAGTTAGACCTTGTGCGTTAAAATTATTATTTATGAACTTTGTGCATTAAAATTTATTTATTTTTAACCTTTAACTAAAATTTTAAAAATTATATTAGATAGTTAAAAAAAAAAAGAAAAAGAAAACAAAACTGCCCTAACAAGGATTTCTTTGATCAGCTCATGGTTCCTCATCAGAACATCAGCTCTCATGGAAACAGATCTGAACTCACGGTTGCGTTTCCATTATCTTGTATTACCGCAGCATGCACCTTATCCCATTCCCGCAGCATGCACCTTATCCCATTCCCGCCTCTTCGTGCCGCAAGCAACACCATAAAAAGGTTCTCATATGAATACGGTTGGATTTTCTTCCGACGTGCACGACGTAGAGCCAGCTCACGTGCGTTTTAATGGGCGAACAACCCAACTTTTAGAACATACTACAGTCTTAGAGGGTAAAAAGCCGACATTGAGGTGTCAAATCTTTCTATCGATGTAAGCTCTTGAAAAATATCAATATGTTGTCATTAGAGTAACTTTTATCCGTTGAGAGACAATTCTTTCACTCGGTACCATCGAATCACTAAGGCCGACCCTTGTATCTATTCAATAGGTGGGTCTTACCGTGAAACTCCCTTCTACTTTTGCACTCAAGGACCAATCTCCATCTAGCTCGAGAAAATCTTGCATACCTCTGTTATCTTTTGGGATGTCTACGTTCCATAAAAAGTGTCTAACTGAGACTATCCCTTGGCCCGTTAATTCTTCTGACACAAGGTTAGAATGCTAACTCTTTTAAAATGATATCTTATTGATAACTCAGGTCCCTCGGAAGGGGGCTTTCTTCGCCCTCCACCAAAGTTGCGCAAGAAACGCCCAAAGCCAATATCAAGGAACAGTAAAATCCCTATAAGTAAGTCGGTTAGCCAGTCAAGTGAACAAATCCCGTTCTAAAAGGATGGGTCTATATATGTTCCTATTCTTCTTTTTCCTATCACACGGCTAGTCAGCTGTAAACAGCTCATTCATATTGGCCATAATGCACAAACCCATCAATGTGCCAATGATGAAGTACGATTAAATAATAAGTACAGCCTTCGACGAGAACAAATTGACACGCGAACTACTTGAAAGTTCCATTAATTTGCCTTATCACCTTCATTCATTTTCAACATTTTTCGTCGATTTCTTTTCAGTACTTGTTTTCACACATCTTTAACTTTGTTTTTAGCCGTTCAAACCTCAGATGTCTTGTTTGCACTTGAAAATCCTTATTTGCAAGCATGGATAAGCTATTTTACCTCTAGAATGCCAAAAGCCACCACAAAAAGAAGTCATAAAAATTGTTCCGAGCAGCCTAGGTGGTCGACAGCCCATATTACCAAGCCATCCATACAGGCTGTGCCCACCGGTCATTATAATTTTTTCATGTTTTCTAAATGGATGTGATTTTTAGCTTATCTCACATCGATTTTTTATCGTTAAGCATCGTTTTTCAAGTCCTAAGTTAGAGGGTGCATTTGTATCTTCAAAGAACTTACTCGATTCTCAAGGAGAGACTTCAAATACGTTCTTGAGTTCGCATAGTTCACGCTTAAAAATTTTAATCTTTGTTATACTCTTTTTTGGGCGCTTGAGTGTCAAGCACGTCATTGGACAAACTAGTGGTGTACAGGTCAGGATAAGTTTTTTTATTTATTTTTAATTATTTGTATTTATTTGTAATGTTATAAGCATGCATGTTTTAGATTAGTGCCTCAATATTTTAGAATTTTTCTATTTTTGACACATGACTAAGTAACCATGCATGTTTAGGTTTTGAACCTAAAATTATGCTTTTTCTATGAAACTTTGATTTCCTTTTCTTTTAGTGGATTAAGCTTGTAAAATATTAATTCCCTTTTCTTTATAGACGAACCTTGCATGGTAGTTTAGGTGAACCTATTCTTTTTGTTAGGACTTTTGAGTCCTTTTAGGTTGGTCCTCAACGCTGACGGTTCCCTAACTCGTCTCCACCAAATCCCGACCATCCCTGCCACCCGGCAACGTTAAGATTCAGGCCTTCCAGAGTGGATGTTAATTTCTGTGTATGGATGTGGATTTCTGATTGAATCAGAATCGAAATCGACAAAAGTTTGAATCAGAATCGAATTCGACGAAGGTTTGAACCAGAAGGTTTAAAATCGAAAACTAGCGTGGGACGTAGAAATCGATTAAATCAAAATCGAGTTAAAACGATTGAATCGAAGGTTTGGACGGCGATGTAGAGTTTCGAATGCACGAATGGAAATCGATTGAATTGAAATCGAAATCGAAATCGAAATCGAATGAAACTCAGAAGAGTCGAAATCGATTGAATCGAAATCGAGTTAAAACGATCAAAATCGATTTTAATCGCTTCGAAATCGATTGGAGCGAAGAATCAAAGTCGATTGAATTGAAACTCAAAAGAGTTTCGAGTTCACGAATGGCGGCAGCGAGATAGGACTGAGCATGGCGATTGGGGTGAGGCGATTGAAGGTTTGGCTGATGAGGATTCAACACTGTTGATTGGAGATGGTTTTGATAAGAAGATGGAGTTGGAACAGAATGGTAATTCTTTTGTTGTGGAAGTTGAAGGCACACTGGACAGTGTAAAACCGAGCGGGCAAATTTGTGAGTGTGAAAATGAGGATGATGGGGAAGAGGATGAGAATGAGGATGGAGAAGATGTGGGCAATGAAGTACACGAGAGAGTATTTCATCATGGACGAAGCGAGTCAATAGGGACGACCGGATCGAGTCATCTCATCCTCTACCTCACCCTCAGCGTCGTCTGCTGGTAAGCATACCAAATTCAATCAGCTTGTGTAATCTGTGTGTGTATAGATTGTATGTATGCGTAAATAATGTGAAATTCTTGTTTAGAAGCGTAAAACCTCGACTGGGTATGAAAATTTTTTTTTGCTAGTGTAAAAGCTCAATTGTGGATATGAATTTCTTGGTTGTTGGTTTTTTTGCTCAAATCAAATCAAAGAATGCCAAGTAATTAATTAAAGAAATTAGTTTAATTGCAAGAATAAAATAGTAAAAATTTAATATTTATTAACGGTGTTAACATACCAGCATTGACACGGGAGTCCAGTCCTATTTTAGAAAGTAAAAAAAATATTTATATTTTTGTTAAAAAATTTAGAAAAAATAAATGTAATTTACCCTTTTACTTTTTTTTTGTAAATACTTTATTTTGGAATATATTTAATCACAAGATTTATTAGGTAATAAAATGCATTGAAATAATAATAAATTTAACTTATTTATTGTTGAAAGTGATGCAGGGTCAAGTAATTCGATGGTGAAATCACATACTATCCCATAAATATAATATAATAATATTTTTTATTAAAATTGCATCAACTCCTGAAAAGTCTTCATGGCAGTGATTGGCAAGCCCAAAACCAAAGTGGTGGTCTTTATATCTTTGTCATTGGAGAGAAGCAGCGCCACCTCCTTCTCCGGCAAGTTAACGCAACCCCACCGTATCGGCTTTCCCCAGCCGAAATCCGCAGAGTCGAAGGCAAGTCTGCTCCACGAAGTAACCAAGAGAGTTGAGGCCAATGAAGGCCTTGCCCTTGTTACTTCAAAGTAATCAATGGCTGATCTGGTGAAGTCGTCGGTGACCTTTCTAATCGCGTTTTGCACTTTTTCTACTGCAAAAGATATGGGTTTTTCGGTCAGTTCGCCTGCAGCACAAACACAACATGTCAGGACGATCCCATTGCCAAAGTAACCTTTTGGCAATGGCGGATTGAGCTTGGATCTCGCGTCCACTGCAAAGAGGAGCTTGGTTTGCTGGTTGGGTTTCATCTCAAGCGCTTTCGTTCGGGCACGCCACACGAAAGCTGTGAGAGCTGCGAAGCTTGTGCAGCTTTTGATGATATGTCCGTCTGCCATTGCTGTTTCCTTCAAGCTTGCTGTCTTCTCTGGATCGAACTGGAATGACCTAAACACCATTTGCTCTTCTTGGAAGGCACTGACGACGATGGCTGATGCGTCGTCGTTGATTTCCAAGAATTCGTCGTGGGTGTAGTCGATCTTAGGGGTTTGTCTTGATCTGAGTACGGTTCTGTCTAGAAATGGCGGGATGGATAGAGGAATGCCTCTTGCTGTTTCTGCCCATGAATTCACGAACTCCATGGCCGATATTCCGTCACTCATGGAATGGTTAATTGCAATGCCGAGAATAAAACCTCCGCAAGTGAACCTTGTCGCCTGTAAATTTTCTAGTAAGACTACAACACGATCGTAACAGCTTAACCCCTATTTGGGGTATCGAAAAAGCGAATTCTTTTTGCAAAACAAAGTCAATTTTAAAGTTTTACTGTTTGCATCTGATCTAAAAGTTTCACTTATTTTGTCGGCTTCAATTTTTTTTTATAACTCTAAGTTGTTTGGATCAATTTATGTGCACCTTGATTAATTTTTAAAAAATTAATTTCACTATTTATTTATAAAAATTCTAATTAAAGCTGAGATAAAATCTCGCATAGACTGATCCTAAAAAATTAATAGCACCTGAGAAATTTTAAATTTAAAACTTAAGAGAGAACAAATTTTTAATTTTTTACTATGATTTTCTTAGTAAAAAATTTTACACATACTCCATATGATTTTAATTTTTTAGATGAGATAACTACAATATACTGGGGTGTTTGGCAAAAATTTTTGGCCTAATTTTTAATTTTTTCCTATTAATTTTAATTATAAGTTATAACTGTTTTCAAACATTCACAACGTCTGTTATAAATTTTAATTACTTTTGTTTTTCTATTTCAGTTATAAATTATAATATTTACTAAGCACTTACAACTTTTACTACAAACTATAATATATAAGTTACTAGTTTCAGCAATTCTAAACACCCCGCTAAAAACAAAATCAATTCTAATCTTAATTTTTTTTATAAAAAAAAAACTGCTGTGTTGTATTTTCAAACACTATGTTAAAAGCAAAAAGTACAAACATAATAGATATTTTAATAAAAAACAAGAAAACTATCTTAAGAAAATTATTTCAAATAATTTATTTATTATTTTTTTAAGAAATCTTTAAAAGCTAAATCTTTTAAACTTCTATAAAACAAAACTTTTTAAATTTCTCAAACAGTTTCTCAGGAGCTGCTTAACATTTTTGAAACTAAAAATTTATAGGTTATGGTTTGTAGGTTAGTAGTTGAAGTTGTAATTATTTGATAAAAATTATAATTTATAATTAAAATAAAAAAAATTATAATTTATAATTAAAATTAATAATAAAAAATTAAAAATTATGAACAGTACCTATGTACCTATACGCAAGGTGTGAGAGAAAGAGATCAAGAGAAAGAGAACAAAAAATAGAGCTCTTCAACCATTCGTCCAATCGTCTCGTATTCGGTCGCCTCATACCGATCCAAGCAAATTTAAAAAAAAGAAAATAGTGGGTTAGGCGGGTTGTAAATGAAATTCAACGAATCGATTGGTGAGTCGGTTTCAAAGCATTCAACCCGTCTAACAACCAGCTCGCACTGCACATATTTTTTAGTTCTAAATTTTTAATCCCAACACTTCTTTGAAAATAAAACAGTCAAAATACAAATAAATCAGCAAAATATTGTTATAATGTTCATTTATTTTTAAACTGTGGCAACGTGGGTTGTAGATCTCTTTAAACTGCTTATTTAAATATTATTGTTTATTAATTTAAACTATTCATTTAAATATTGTTGTTAAATATTTAATTTAATCACGTTATTTGTTTGTCTTGTGCAAATAATTTATTTTTAAACATTGTTAAAATTTGAACTGTGGCAGCGAGATTGTGGATTTTTTTAATAACCCACTTAAATAATAAATTTTAAAATTTTAATAGTCTATTTAATTTTTAAACCATCAATTCGCCTAACTCGCTATTGTAAAATTATTCAAAAAAATAATTAATTCGTCAATTTTATAAAATGAATAGTTTGGTGATGAATTAAAATTTTTTATACTATTATAAATAATTTAATTAATAAATTTTTACTTAATTCGTACTGAACTGATATGCGCACACCTCTATCAAAAGGTAAAAATACCGAAAAAGTATATATTGAGTATTTTTGTAATAACACGTAATATTACAAACCCACGTGGGGTTCGCTCGGTCGTCTCAAACCCCCGTGGCCTGATTTTCAGCACATCCTTCCGCGTGGTTTTAGAAAATTATTAGTTAATTTTGGAGTACCATATATGTGGTATGATGTGATATTTTTGATATCGCAATTTATATAATGGTTTGAAATTTGTGAATTTAATTTATTAATTTATTTGATATTATAAATTTTTTGATTTTAATGAATTTTTTTTAATTAATTAATTAAAATTTTATATTTTTTAAATTACTCTTATTGAGACGAATCAAAAATATAAATTTTTTTTATTAAAATATAAAAAAATTTAAAAAAAACAAAAATTAGTAAAAATAAATCAATAAACCAAATTCTATTTATTTAAATAAAATAAACAAAAATAAGTTAATAAGCCAATAAACAACATTTGTCCAAACATAGTCAATGTGAATTACTTTTTATTTTTTAATCACCTAATAAAATAAGTAATTATGTACTCACATAGTACTTTGAGACACCATATAATTACTATGTTATTTCTTATTATGCTTGACGTTGGTATTTTTCTCTCATAAAAAACACATGATCGTTGTTGATATTTTTTTCTCTCATAAAAAGTACGTGTTTGTAACACGTGTAATATAATTATTTAGGTGATGTCGCTGATTATATTGATAGATGAAAAAACAGTAAAACAAATAATATTTCTTAATTATCTAATAAATATAAAATTAATACTTTTTTCATTTATGAAGTGTATTTTTATAATTTTATTTAATAGAAAAATCTAGTCTCTTTTTGAACAAATGTTGAATGTGGAAATAACTCCCTTGTATACAAGTATACTAGTGTTAAAATTCGTGTGTTGCACTTCTGCTCAGTTCATTTACTCAGGCCCATTATATATATAGATTTATACATAAGAGTCAATGTTTATTTCAATTATTATACTTCTCTTTGTTTAATTTTATCCAGACGAGTCGAGAAAATTATTTTTTTATAAAATATCTCAAAAACTCAATAAAATATAACTTATTTTATTTATTTTTAGTAACTTTTTATTATTTATTTAAATTATTATATGATATTATTTTTATTAGACTTTTTTATCGTTTATTAAAATTATTATATTTTACTAAGTTATAGCCCAAAAATAATGTAGACTGAATTATATAAAAAGTTTGAACAAGACGAAAACAAACCAAAATTAAGTAGATCATAGAGCTAAGTTATCGTCGTTCTATATTTTTTTTTAAAAATTACGAATTAAAAAGTCAAAAAATATTCTAACAAAAAAATAGAACATACTGAAGGCACAAACAACATAAAATGTCAAAATAGAACTCAATTTCTAAACTCTAAAAGTCAAAAAAGCAAATAAATATAGAGCAATAAGGTTTGAAAATTGCGCAAAAATAGTCAATTAATATACATAATTTGTATTTTATTAGGCTAAAATGATATAATCACATATGTATTTAATGCGATTGTATGGTGATTAAGGTTCACATAAACATAATTTTCATAAGCATTGTTTATAAGTATAAACTAACCCAACTAAAAAACAAAAATATTAGAATAATTGGGTGGCAAATAAGGAATTAAATGACAAAAAGTAATTCATAAAATGAACAATCAAAATGGAAAATATTAAAATATAACTCATTTTAGTAAACAGAAAAAAAAAGGGCAAAACAGGAATAAAAAAAGAAACGCATTACATGACTAGTGAAGAAGAGACTGATTCTTACATTATAGTGTATGAATACGTACACAAATTTTACAATAATGTTATCTTAATTGTATTTTTTTTTATCATTTTTAATTTATTTCTTCATCTAACACACTCACAATTATTGAATATATTAATAGAACTCAAACGGGATAAATTACATCAAGTGATGTGTGTGTATTTTACATGACACAATAAATAAGTGATAAATCAATTAATAAATATGGGATCATTGTAAATCTTGTGCATGTGACAGTACAATCGTCCTTAATAAAAAATAAAAAATAAAAAATTTATAGGTGCTCTTGAAATATTTCATAATATTAATAACGTGAAACCTTGGACAAATAAAAAAACTAAATACAAAATCAATCATGTTTACCATTAACCAAACTAACAAAATGGGTTTAACATTATCTCACTTAAATTTTTTTCTTTTTTGTCATTAGATGACAATACTATGTGTAGGAAGCAAGATTCTATATATAGTGGACACCCTTTTTTAATTATTTTAATTTTAGTTATGATAATTTTAGATTTTAGTTATGGCATGATTATTTTAGGTCCTACCATATGTATCCAGTTATTTTTCTCTATTTTATATTTTTGTTATTCTAATTTTAGCTTTAGTTTTGATAATTTTAATCTCTGTTATATAATAATTTTAATTGTATTTTTATTAGTTATGATAATTTCAATTACCAAACACGTACAATAATAAGTGCACATAATAATAGTTTAACTTATGTAGAAATGATATGTAATGACAATAATCTTTCGAGACTACATAATAAATTGATTGTATAATCACTGGAAAAAGATAGTAATACTTTTACGATTACTAAAAGTGTAGTAACTATTCACATAGAATGTGTAAAATCTATTAATCTCGTACACTTTGGTTGTATTTGGGATTCGATTAAGAGCACAACTAAAGTGGATATAATTATGCAATCTAATTCAGTCACATTATTATATACGAAATGATTAAGAATATTCTATTCTATCTTATATTTCGAATAAATTCAATAAAATTTTTATACAATTCAATACATCATTTTTACGCATATTATTTTTTGTATCACTTTTAATTTAGTGTAACTTCTTTTATAGCGTAAATTAATGGTAAGTCCCATTTTAGAAATGTTGAAATATTAGATTGATTAAATTAATTTTATTCTGATTTGATTTTTTTATTGTTTATCCATATTCGCCTATAAATATGTCATATATTGTACAGTTTTAATACACAGAAAATATACAGTTATTTTACTCTTCTCAATTTCTTCATGGTATCAAAGTTACATTCTTGGGGCCTGTAGTACTCTCAGCCCCCTGCCCTCTCGGGTCACGTCGCTGCCGTTCGCCTCCGTCGCCCTCTGTCCTCTCGCGTCGCCGCTGCTGCCGTCGCGTCCCGTCGCCGACACCGTCCCGGGACACGCCGCAGTCGCCTGCTTGCTCTTGTCGCCTCAGGCCGTCGCCGCTACTGCCGTCGCGCGACTCTCGTTGCCCGAGATCTGAGGTGTCCGCCGTCGTGTGACTCGAGTCACCGCTGCTGTCGTCGCGCAACTCGCGTCAGGCCGTCGCCGTTGCTGCTGTCGCGTGACT
>JAOTRH010000022.1:20639462-20652725 GCA_034768845.1 Heliamphora exappendiculata
CTTAGTTGCTAATACATTATAGATCTACGAATAATGATATGCGAATAAAGGGTGAACAGCTTTCCTCTAGCGCCAGCGTTGGATTATCACTGGGCATTCGAAAAGTCCAAATCGCTTGAAATTCGAAAGAGTGTTCTTGAGCAAAGAGGAGGAACAAGACTTACACGCTGTGTGTGGCCGCCGTAACTTCCACCTCCGGAAGAGTCGGTGCGTCGCCTGTGCCTTTTTGGTCGCCTGAAAACGGAATATAACTGGAGTATGAAAACAATGAAGATCACTGGAATGATTTTTGCCTAAGAGAGCAGCTATGTCAAGCGCAGGTGCAAGCTGTCAACTACATTTGGGGTTTTTTAAGGGCATGTTTGGTAGAAATTAAAGTTTTAGATTGCAATATTTTGTCAATAATTGCTCTCCGTTTTGAGCGTAGTTTGAGCCGCTCTGCATTTAATTTTTTTTATTTTTTAAAAAAAGGATCAATTAGAATTTTAATTGGCTATTAAAAATTTGGTGTAATAGTACCAAGAATTCGATAATTTTTATTTTTAAAGAGTTTTAAGCATTGTTTATATCATAATTAATATTTTTTTATTAAAAATATTATTTTTCTATTTAATAGCCTATTATATTTTATAAAAACTTAATAAAAAATAATTATATATTTTAAAATGTCTATATAAATTTTTCTTGTGGATGACAAGTGGCAGTTAAATAAAAAAAAGTAACGATTAGAAAAAGTTATAATCTGCATAGGACACTTGACATTGTTGAACTATTAAATAGAAATTAAAGACATTTATGAAAAGTTATTTATGAAAAAAAAATTAATCTTTATAAATAATAGGTATCCACACATTGTAGAAAAGACAATACACAACTTGGCAAATTATTTTTTTTTTCTATTTTCATAGAAGTATATTGTAAATTTTATAATTGGTTCTCTGTCGAAATTAATAAAATTTCGATTTTATTGTTTTAATTTCATCTTTTATAATTTTTTTCTAACAAAATTCTGAAATAAGATATAAAACTCACACGCAATCGCTTGAGCATTTCGAAGAGAATTTTCTTTCGAAAAAGGTTGAATTTGTTTATGATAAATAAATATACAATTTTTATTTCTGCACTCATATAACGCCACCAATACAATTTTTTTCTTCTATTCACCTAACTTCTTGTCATTTAACAATGTAGGAATGTCTAACATCTCATTTCTATGGTATTGTATATCTAGTCATATACATGGTTTTTGGATAATATATCGAACTTATTGCCTAAACAGACTTGGAAAATGGGTGAATCCTTAGATTTGTTCCCCTAATCCTACCAATATATCCTCCCACCAAACAATCCCTTAGACAGTTTTTAAAAGAAATCTAAGCATACACATTTAAATCACTGAATTAATTATAAATTAGTACTTTTGATGATAAGATGATACGTTATTAAACAAAATATATTTTTATGGGTAAAAATTAGTGATAAGTGATTAATTCTTTGTTTTAAATCTGTTCATGTACTTGAATTGTAATTTAAAAGGGCATTCACTCTTCTCTAAGCTCTTAAGTTGAATTTATTTTGATAAAATATTACGTCAATTTAAATAATTATATTTGAATATTATATGATATGATATTTTTATAATAATATTTAAAAGTGAGTGATAAATTTATAAAATGATATTTTTTTATTATTACACATGAAATGTCTTATTATGTGATAGTTAAATGTGTTCATGAAACATAATCATCATAGCATTATTTAATTATCTTAATTATTTGCGTTGTAAGCATATTTAAAAAATTATTTATACGAAAAGAATAAACTAATCAAACATTAATAATCTCATAATCAAATATATTAATATTTTTAAAATTGACAGTTATATTTGTTATTATGTGGTGGGATCAAATAATTAGTAGTTTTCATTCTAACTCTTTTTTTTTTTTTTTTTGCGAAAATGATAAAACGACATCAAATCAAGAGACTATCTTATTGTTGGAATACATATTAAAATATTATTCATTTTACGCACAATTTTGTCTCTCACCATTAAAAATGCTTCTTAATAATTTTAAGGTGCAACCCACTTGTAAAATGGGTCAAAATCCCTAACTTGATGATTTAAAACTTTCTGTATCGAAAATGTTCTCAACGATCTCTATATTATGATCATTAAAATTAGTTTAAATTAATTACTTTCAAAAATAATGAAATGCTCTCGTCCAGTAAGAACTATTTTCTTCTTTTTTTTGTAAAAAATACTTTTAAAAGGATTTTTAAATCTGAAAAAATCTCAAAAGATTTTATTAGTTTTCTTAAACCAGATCAAAAAAAATTTGAATTAAAAAAATAAAAACCTTTTCCTTTTAAGCACACCAAAAATCTCTATTTGTTGATAAGGACTCTCTTATCCCTTGATTTCAGTTTTGATTTTACTCCCGTTATTCTGTTTTTCGTTTTATAAAAATGACCATTCTTCTACCTTGCAAAATATTTATAAAAAAAAAAAAACAAATTTTCCCCCTCTTAAAACTCTTAAAAAACTAATTTAATAATTAATTAAAAAACAAAAAAATAACACATATTATATAAATTATAATAATTTATTTATTAAAAATATAACGTACTATCGCATAGGCTAAAACAATCTGCAAAAACCCGTTATTATAGTTTATATTGTCTTTCGACATTGACGCATTCACACGAGCAATCACTTCGCACAAACTGCGGGATGTAGCGTTGGGGGAGAGAGCAAGGCATGGCAAGGCAAGCTCCGTATTTGTTCGAGAGCTTCCACAACACAGCCATTCTCAGCTGTCTCGGTTCAACCACATCTTCTATCTCTCAAGCACGGCAAGCTCATGCCCACATTCTCAAAACTGGCCTGCCCATTGAAACCCATTTCACCACTAAGCTTGTCTCAATCTACGCCAATCACCTCTGTTTCGCCGACGCAGACCTTGTCCTCGATTCCCTCCCCGAAGCCGACGTTTTCTCCTTCTCCACCCTCATTTACGCGTGTTCCAAACTTAATCGTTTCGGCCATGTCCTCCGTTTATTTTCGCGAATGCTTTGTCGAGGCATCGTGCCCGATGGGCATGTCCTCCCCAGTGCCGTCAAGGCGTGCACTGTTCTATCAGACATCAAAGCCGGACGACAGATTCATGGCATTGCATCGGTATCTGGGCTCGCTTCGGATTCGCATGTTCAGTCGTCTTTGGTTTATTTGTATGTCAAATGCAATCAATTACAGGATGCACGCAAAGTGGTTGATGCAATGTCCGAACCAGATGTGGTTTCTTCGAGTGCATTAGTTGCGGGTTATGCTCGACAAGGATACGTGAGTGAGGCGAAGGAGGTCTTTTATGAGATGGGGAATATAGGGATTGAACCCAATGCAGTATCTTGGAATGGGATGATCGCGGGATTCAATCGAAGTGGATGCTATTCGGAGTCAATCTCGATGTTTTGTAAGATGCATTCAGAAGGGTTTAAACCTGACGGAACAAGTATATCTAGTGTTCTTCCCGCAGTGGGGGACTTGGAGGATCTAAGTATGGGTATTCAAATTCATGGTTATGTGATCAAGCAGGGAATTGCATCAGACAAATACATTGTCAGCGCTCTTATAGATATGTATGGGAAGTGCGGTTGCAGTGCAGAGATGTCTCTAGTGTTTGATGAACTGGACCAATTAGACATAGGTGCTTGCAACGCACTGGTTACTGGGCTTTCAAGAAATGGCTTTGTGGATGAGGCATTGATGGTATTTAGGCAATTCAAGGGCAAATGGACGGATTTGAATGTCGTGTCTTGGACATCAGTGATCGCTTCTTGTTCTCAAAATGGCAAAGACATGGAGGCTTTAGACCTATTCAGAGAGATGCAGATCACAGGAGTGAAGCCAAACTCAGTAACAATCCCTTGTTTGTTACCAGCTTGTGGCAATATTGCAGCATTGATGCATGGGAAGGCAGCTCATGCCTTTTCTCTTAGAATGGGGATCTATGTTGACGTTTACGTGGGCAGTGCACTGATTGATATGTACGCAAAATGTGGAAGGATCCGGGCATCTCGTCTTTGTTTTGATGGGATGCCCACTCGAAATCTGGTTTGTTGGAATGCAATATTGAGTGGTTATGCAATGCATGGGAAAGCTAAGGAAGCGATGGAGATCTTTAATTTGATGCAGAGGAATGGGTACAAGCCTGACTTCATTAGCTTCACGTGTATATTATCGGCATGTAGCCAAAGTGGCCTAACGAATGAAGGGTTGCATTACTTTAACAGCATGTCAAGAGAGCATGGAATTGAAGCACGAGTTGAACATTATGCTTGCATGGTGACTCTTTTTGGTCGTGCAGGAAAGGTTGAAGAGGCTTATTCTATGATTAAGAAAATGCCATGTCAGCCAGATGCTTGTGTTTGGGGAGCTTTATTGAGTTCTTGTAGAGTTCACCATAACATGAATTTGGGTGAGATTGCTGCCAAGCAATTGTTCGAGTTGGAGCCTAGAAATCCTGGGAACTACATTCTTCTGTCTAACATATATGCTTCTAAAGGTAAGTGGCATAAAGTAGATGAAATGAGGGATATGATGAAGATGATGGGTTTAAGAAAAAACCCGGGTTGCAGTTGGATTGAGGTCAAGAACAAGGTGCACATGCTTTTAGTGGGAGACAAATCACATCCTCAAATGACCCTGATCATTGAAAAATTGGATCAATTGAACATGGAAATGAAGAAATCAGGTTATTTTCCAAATACCGACTTTGTACTGCAGGATGTGGAAGAACAAGACAAGGAGCAAATTTTGTGCGGGCACAGTGAGAAGTTGGCAGTAGTTTTTGGGCTTTTGAACACTCGCCCTGGGTCTTCTCTTCAAGTTATAAAGAACCTTAGAATTTGTGGGGACTGCCATGCTGTCATAAAATTTATATCCAACTTCGAAGGGAGAGAAATTTCTGTGAGAGACACGAATCGCTTTCATCACTTCAAAGATGGGGTGTGTTCGTGTGGGGACTATTGGTGATTGACTTTAATGGTTGCATGCTATTACTACCTAGCAAAGGCTGGAAACTGTAAGTGCAATGTATCTGGCAGAAGGCAAGATGGTTAAAGCCATTACCCGCGTTTGTCCTGCTAGTGCGGGTTGCTGAGAGGGGTAGCCTGGAATAGTTGTTCTGAAACCTTAATTCACTTCCCACACTTGATTGGGCAAGTCTTTACAGTGAATTAAGGAGGAGGAATGAATATCAAGCTGAAATTCATTGTTGGTGAACCTCAAGGCGAGGCAACTCAAGTCTACCCATGATATAAGTGAAATACTTCTGCTTGCATTCCTTGCTGGTAGGAAGCTAAGGAATGAACTATTCTGAAAAGCCACATATTTGATGTGCACTTTTTGAGGTTTTTTCCATTTGATTCAACTGCATGAGCAAAGGGAATATTGGTCAACAAATTTTCAATTTTAAACCTATGCTTCCGCAATAGAAGCTAAGTTGAAAAGTTTTCAATTTTAAACCTATGCTTCCGCAATAGAAACTAAGTTGAAAAGTTGGGGCTATCAATCAGGACGGTACTCGTAATATAGTTTGAACTTTGAAGTTTTGTATCTTTCCTACCACTACATTTTGATCCAGAGCCTTTTGTTATGTTTTGCTTGTATAATTCAGCTCTTTCCACTGTCATTGAGACTCTTCAAAACCAGTCTACTTAGTAGTTTCTTTTTCCCTGCAGGTTCCGAGGGGCAATGCGTTACATTACTTTCTTGTAATTGGGTTGCCTTCATTTGCTTGCTTGCTTTGAGCCGCCGTGAGGGGTGTTCTGAATTTGAAGTGCTCAAGTTGAACTTACTACTTCGAGAAAATCAGAGAGGGGAGTGACAGATATTAGATCAGATCGTTTTCCTCGTCTCGTCTGCATTTAATTGCTAAAAGTGCTTCAACCTCATTGTTGTCATATGCAGCCTTCCATATCCTTGGCATTATTACTCTAATGTTGATGCCAAATAGAACATGGTATGTATGATGAATTTGGTGAAACTTGGAGCTGTTCTCACTGTTCCATATTCTCTGTAATCACGTTTCATTGCATAATTTGTGACGGTATCAGCTTTATTTGACAACTAGCGCCAAGTGTGCCAAAGTCACGGCAAACGATGCCCAGAAAAAAAATTATGTGGAGCAACCATGCTTAGCAAATTTCAAGGGCTGGTGACTGATGCTTTGGGCAGTGTTTCATGGTAAAGATGGATCACTTCTATTTTCTCCCATTTATCAAGTGAAATAGACAGATTGTTTAAAGTTACTGAATAGGAACTTTCTGGTTTTGTTTGTGTGCAGTCAGGGGATGTGCTGTCCTTATAATGCAAGAGGAACCCTGGTCTTATTCTGGACATTGTATTTTCTGGTCACACAACACCAATGGCATTGAACACTATAATTGCATCTAACGGATTGCTTATTCTTACTTCACAATTCCTTCATTTCTTGTCCTCCGTTCTCGATCAATTTTCTCTTGGAAACTCTGCCGGTTCTTCTCCCTCATCGAATAGCATCAATGGTTTCCAGGAGTCTATCCGGCATGTGATGTGCTAAACCTATTGGCTAAACGGTCATAGTAACCCAACAGTTTAAGTTCATCACTAGAACTAATTATATATCTAACTGTCTTATGTTTGACTCTTGTTGAAAGCGTTACGATTTAATCGATCTCACTGAAAGCACTATGACTTATTCGCTCTCACTAAAATCACTATGACTTAATCAGTATTTGTAATTTGTGGATGATTGCAAGTATCAAGAGGATTCGAAGAACCCTGCCTTTGAGGGGTTTCTGAGTTTTACAGAAAGGGTGGGGGTGCTACCATCTGCAGGGCTAAGTCAGCAAATATGGTGCTTGGATCAGGGAATTTGCACAAATTTGAGCCATAAAAGTTCTGGGTAGAATTTGGCATGTGCACATAAGTTTGGGCCATGACTGGCCTATGCATTAGCTTGGACATGGGCCACAGGCACACCCCCTTTTTTCTAATGTAATTTTCTTGCTTTTAAACTTGAGAAAATTTTAAAGATGGAGGATCCGGCACACACCGGAATAACTCTCCGGGAAAGGGTCGATTCATCTTTCCAATCTCATCAAAAGGCAATGGAGATTAAAAAAAAAAAAGTAGACAAGTAGTGCTACGCGGGAATATGTTTACATTTATTTAAAGATAATCACTTTCCCAACCCTTCAAAATTACCTTTTCCATTATATATTTCCATGGAACGGTTAACATTGTGTGGTTTTGATTTTAGTTCTTATTCTCAAACAAACACAGAAAGTGTGTTCAGCGATCAATTTTCAAAACTTGTTTTGGAAATTTTTACTGATATTCTATTCTTCTCTGCTCTAAGTTGAATTGGAATGGAAGTTTTATTGATATTTTTTTAGATTTAAAATTAGAAAATAATAATCACACCATGTTAATCTTGTCATTTTATATTCAATAGACTTTGTATTCCATTGGGATTTAATCACTAATTTCTGAACGCAAACGGAAGTAAAAATCATAAACACAAAAAAAAAATCACACAAGAACTTACGTGTTTCAGCGTAACCTGTCTAAATGTACGGTTACAAAAAATAATCTATTATAACCGTAAAATGTACAATCACGAAACAAAAAACATTCTAAACCTTAACACTCATAATCCGAGTTTTGAAATAAATTCTGTTTTTCTGCTCTATGGTTACTCTTTTGCACTTAGAATTTTTTCGTCTCTCTTTATATCTCTATTCTTTTTTATTCAATCCTCCACACAATTACTAAAATTATAAAATATATATTTATAGGCAAAATTTAAAACTCTAACCATTGTATAATTATAGAATTCTAAAATTTTAACCGCCATATAACTATAAAACCTGAATTATATAAATTCATAAAATACAAGATACGTGGACAACATATTCCACTCGATATCTTACTCCTTATTTACATAAATCGTGGATTACACTATGCAACTTTGAATGAAACCCGCAATTTTGTCTAATAAACTTTCACTGTGAGAGTAAGAATATCCTTTTCTTAACTTTAACGGAGATGCTCCTTATTTATGACTTTCTTGCTACAAACTTGTCAGGATTAGTTGCCTAACTTCACTTTTCTTCATCTGGAATGCTCTATTTGGGCCCAATTCATACTTCTGTTTTTTGTTTGTTTTAATAACAAGGGTGTCCAACCCTTATACTTCGAAGCTACGAGGAATCCCTCCTAATATTTTTGAACTATATCTGCGTTTATTATGGAATTGGTCTTGGGAAAATTAATTGGGGTGTGCATAACTTGGTTCCAACACCTTAATATATATTTAAATAAATAAATAAAAACTATTTACGTACATTGGGCCAAAGCAACTGAGCCTCTGTTTGGTTTAATTTTTTTTTGAAGGTTTTTTTTTACTTAAAAACATCTTAAAAATTCATTTATTTGGCTTTCTATTGTAATCAATTATTTTTTTTATTTTTTTTAATTACTTTTTTTATACAAAAATGCCAAAAAATAAAAAAGGCTAGGCTAAACATATGTGATATGTGGGAGTAATTATTCACTGCACTCACAACACTATGTGATAAATTTACGTGATATTCTCATCAAATATAGTAGCGATAAATTTTACAAAATATAATAACTCATTTTTGTTGAATAATTAAAAAATAAAAAATAACTCACATTATATAAATTATAATTATTTATTTATTAAAAATATTCTATAATATTGTTTACACAGTACTCGCGGAAGTAACTAATAATTTTCCAATACGTGGAGACTTAATATCATCCTGTGGGGCAATCAAAACAGAAAAAGGCTCCATAAACGTTTCGGATAAAGATCACCAAATTCCACAGCAAGTCCATTGCCCACAGTACCTAATATATCTTAGTTTTCATTTTTTTTTAATGTTTGGGCACGCTTTTTTAAGACTTCTTCGTTAAGTTTTTTTTTCTCATCTTTTCTTTATAATTTTTATTTTTTAATTTATTTTATACTTTTTTAATTCATCTCAATAAAACAACTTTTTGCTGAAAACTATATAGATAAAGAAAAAAATTAATTTCTTAACCTTTATAAAAATTTAAAGCGACATTTTCCGTCTTTTTAAAAACTTTTTTTGATTAGTTATTTTTTTTAAAAAATTTCTCCTAACAAAAAAAACTAAAATATATTCTCATTTAGACTAATAAAAATTCAAAAAAGACAAAAAGATTATTTAAAAAAAAACTATTCAAACAGAGGCAAAAATGCAAAATAGTTAAGTAGTTTGTTCGTCTCGTTTTTGACAAGTTAAGAAATTACTTTTTTATTTGTGTGCTCCAATATATATGGCATCATAATAACAAGTCAGAAATATTCTTCTTATATATTATAATTTACTTTAAATATATATTAAGAAAAAAATAATACTATCATTTTCATACGAAAAGTTTAGTTCTAACAAAAAAATTAAATTAACAAATGACCTATCTTAAATTTATTTTAGCGCCTTAACTAAAAATACAATAAAAAAACCATAAAATGTGTTTATCAATTAGGGCGAAAAGAAAAATAAAGAAGCCCGAAAAAGACTGAAAAGTTGTATGCATAGGGCTTGTTTATTATTCTTGATAAGATTAGATAGAATATGAGAAATTAATAATATTAGAGGTCTCACGTATTTTTTTGTATACTAATAGATTATAAATAAAATTATATATATAATAAGAAATTTGATTCATACTTTGTTAAAATGTGATATAGAATGAAATAAGAGTTGTAGAGTTATTTCTGACCGTTAAATAATGAGAGAAGATCAATTGGAGCCTGATAATAATAATACCAAGGGAGTCTTGGTATTACTAATTCATTGAATGAGGAATTAGCAATCTCTCATTCATCAGACTGTTAGTCTGAATGTCATAATACAAATGTGGGACTCATAATAATAAATGAACAAAAACATTTTTTGTGGACCAGTCTTGTCTCCTAATCTAGTCTACCCTTCTGTAATTCCTCATAACAAGCAAGGCCATATTATTTTGATGGTCCATGTGTATGCCCGTGTGAATTTTTTCTTTACATAAAAAGAAATACAAATTTTGTAAATTTTGTAATTAGTTTGTAAAGGGCAAACAGAAAAGAGAAACAAGAAAGTAACAAAAGCATGACAAAGTAAGGGTATCATACTCGATTCTTAAACTAGATTCACTCCTTGTTATGTTGCTTATGATTTCAAATTTGGCCTTTGAAGATTACTTGACATTTCGCACGCTGAAGAAGTACTCAATTTTTGTGCTCGGCGAATCAAAACAATGCTTAAACTCTTTCTCTCTTTTAGAGTTATAATAGAACAAAAAAAAATATACACACAGAAATAACGAATCAAATAACCTGAACACTCACTATTAGCAGACGCACCTATTCGAGAAAATGACCAATTTGGTGTGAATCCTAATGGTGACAGACCCAACGGAATTATATATATATATATATATTATTTTAACTGATTTCTTCTAAAAAAAACTAGCTAGTCCAGCCATGACCCTCCCTTTAGTTCAAGGTAAGTACATCTATGCTGATAATTTTTTTCATAAGTTTCAAATGTGAGACATACTATGTTATCATTTGTTTTCCAATTTCAACCACGTGATTTTTGGAAGTTATTTTCTTATCCAATACTAATCAATTTTGATGAATCAAATCAAACACATTTAATTAATATAGTCATAGAAACGAATGCAACCCTATTTGAACCCCATCTTAACTATGTTTAGGTCCTACTTTAATTCTAGCTCAAAGTACCCAAACATTAAGCTTTAAAACCATTCTTTCCAACACCATGGACTGTTAACAATTTTGTTTTTGGGTAATAATATATGAATAAAAATATATAAAAACTTTATACCAAAAAGCGTGGTTGATTTGAATATTATTATTATTATTTCTAAGATAAAATCTATTAAAACAATTATACATTACTTTAAGGAGGTGCTTGTTAAAGCTACTGTTAATAACTTTTAGCTTTTTACTATTAATTTTAATTATAAATTATAAATTTTTTTAAATACTCATAATTTTTGTTACAACTTATAACTATTTTTTCTTCTAGTTTGGTTACAAATTATAATATTTACCAAGTACTAATAATTTTTATTACAATTTATAATTTATAAGTTACTAATTTTAACAATACCAAATACCACCTAAAACTGACATTGCACCGTTCTGATTGATTATTTTCTATTCAAACTCTAAAAGATATTATTTTTGTTGGTCACGAGTATTCTATATAAAAACTATGAAAAAATGATATTTTATTTTATGCACCAATCTGTAGAGGTAAAAATGCCTTTTTTTATATTGGTTAAAAGTAGAGTAGATTTTATTTAAAGCAATAGTCCTCGTTATTCTTCATCGGGGAAATTACGTCGAACTCTTGAGTTTTGTTAGGTTAATATTTTTACTTTTTTTAAAAAATATTATTCCACTAACAATCTTCTCTCAGATCTTTTGGGAGATCTAAAAAGAACTTAATTTTTAAGAGAATTAGGTTTTTTTTTTAAACGTTAGATTACTCATAATAAATTACTTATGGTAGTTTTTTTGTTTTTATTTTTTATTGAAATATTTAAAAATATTTTTACTTTTCGATTTTAAGCTATACTGGTTAGAATACTAACACGAATTTTTTTATTTAAAATATAAAATTGATTTTAAAATTAAAAGTACTATAATTATTTTATTAAAAAAGAAATAGTGTGAACGAAATGTGAATAAGCATTTTTATTAAAAAAAAATAAGTAAAAAAATTAAGAGTTAAATTACACTGAATTTCAATGAGATTTCTAACAAAAATAAATACAATTCTTGTAATTTCTGAAATGTTGCTAATCTCCCATATTAATAGAAAAAACAGAACAAGTACACTAGCTGACATTTGTTTTTTCTACTTACAAGAAAGATTAGTGACGTTTTAGAAATTGCATGAGATGTATTTGTTTTTATTAAAAACTTTAGGAAAATCGGTGTAATTTACTAAAAAAATTAATGGGGATTTTAGAAGGAGAAGACTAAAGTAAAGCAGCTACCATTCATCTCATCATGGGAATAATTTTTCCATGTAAAGAGGCGCACTGCCCATTTTAATTTAGACTATAAATTTATGTAAATTTTATTAATTTTTATGTGGAACTTATATAAATATGTAGTTGAAATTCAAATATATAGAGCACTGTCTCTCTCTCTGGGATGATGAACAATTTATGCCACGGTTTGGGCAAAATTACACAAATTTTAGTTATTTTTGAATTTTTCTCATTTTTTGATAAATTTTTTTATTTTTCAAGTAATCTCGATAAGATACTGATAATTTTAAAAAGTTTGATGAAAAGTTAAAAAAAATTACTAAAAACAAAAATAAATAATATTAAATTTAGTTTATTGACTTGTTTTGGCTTTTATTTTTTTTTTAAACTTTTTTTAAATATTTTTATTTAAAATTTTATATTTTTAGCTCGTCTCAATGAGGGAAACTGAAAATTATAATAGTACAACTAAATAATAACAAAATTTATTAGAAATAAAAATAAATTAAATAAAATAAGCAATTATTTCAACGCCATTCGAAATTTGTACGTCTTGAAATTTGTTGGGACTCGCACAACCGGAAGCTAACACCCTTATTAGTTTATTCAAGTTAATTTAAAATAAGTTTATTTAATCTAAAAAGTGAATTTAAATTTTTTTTAAAAATTAATAAAAAATAAAATAATTAAAATAATTAACATAAAATGTAACTTATTAGCTTATTTAAGTTAATTTAAAATAAATTAATTTAGTTGCTAATATAAAAAACTAAAATTTATTTATTAATTTTTTAGTACAAAGATAATATTAAAAAATCATAAATTTTATTTAATTTTATATTATTTAATTTTACTCAAATCAAACATGAGTCTTAATAGTTAATTACTTAATTCTATTAAAATCAAACACAAAAAATTAATGGTAAATTACACTGACTCCTGAGATTTCTGACAAAAACAGAAACCCCCTATGTAGTTTCAAAAATTACATTAACACTCCCTCAGATTTGATTTTAATATTAAAGAGACCCCAACTGTTACAATTTTCGTTTAATTTAACAGAAACCACCATTTCACTCCAAAATCGCCATCAAAACTGCCATCAAAACTACCGTCTCCCTCAAAACCACCACCCCCAAACCACCAGCCCCCCT
>JAOTRH010000022.1:20652825-20677802 GCA_034768845.1 Heliamphora exappendiculata
TAATATTATATGTGTATATATAATAATATTATAAATGACCCCATAATATATAATATTATATTTACATATAATATTATAATAATATATAATGTTATATATATACATATAATATTTTTATTTATTATTATTATTATAAATAATAATAAGATAACTACGTTCTCCATGTTATGTATTATTACCGGTGAAAAATTGGGTACAATTTTAAATTTATTGTTATAAAATATAATATGTATATATAATATTTTTTACAAAAATATTGTTCAATAATAAATAATTCTTATAATATAAATATTTATCTAATATAATATTTTAATTTATTACACTAAATTAATTTGTAATCTTATTGTTTACGATAAGATAATTAATTTGAAAGTAATAAAAATTTAATATTTAAATTTTTTAATAATAATATAACATTAATTAGAAAGAAAAAGTAAAAAAAATATTTAGAATATAAAGAATAGTGAAAAAAAAGAGAGAGGAGTGAGAAAAAAAATTATAAAGAGACAAAAAATAGAAATGTGAACAAGAAATGAGAGAACCATTCAGTGAGATGATGCATTTAATGATTCGGGTTAAATTTATGGAATTCTATTTGTTAATCCTACAATTACTGTCGAAGTGTGAGACGGAACTACTCACGGTAAAGCGAATGGATGAACGATGAGGGAAACACGAGAAGCGTAGTAATCGAGGGCTCGCTTCAGAGGAGGCCAAGAGTCTCTGCTGTCGGGGCAGACCGGGTCCAAAAAGGCCTCGATCATGATCGAGTCGATGCTGGACGGGCGGTTCTTGTACACGAATCCATCGAACCTGGCAGGAATTGTGACCTGGGCATCAACGATCCAACCGGAGCGTATCAGAACGAAGAAGAAGAGCACCAGTAGTGCCATCAGACTTGAGTGTCTCGGCCGCTGCAGAGTCAATGCTCAATGGCTGTTTTCTCCCCCAGCCCGCAGCCCCAGGGGACCCCACTTTCCTTCTCTATGTCACAAGTCAAAAGTCACAACAAGGACGCGCGCACACGATTGGTATTCGCGTGGAAGCGACGACAAGATCTGACGGCTGACCAACGCCAAAGAGAACTTGTGAGAGGCCTCAGAATTTGTCAAGAGCCCGTCATTTTGGGTAATTATTCGGTGCTCTCAAAGTATCACGTGATAAGTTTACGTCTATTTAATATGGTGACGATAAATTTTATGGTAGAAATATAATAATTTAATTTTATTGAGTGATTATGAGATAAATAGTAACTTACATTGTATAAGTTGTGATTATTTATTTGTCGAGAAAATCATATAACATTACCTATTTAGTACTCTATGAGTATTTAATAATTTTTTATTATTTTTAAAAAAATTTCAACCATTTGTTATGAGTCAACACCTAAATATGAATGACAACTCATTATGGCCCGTTCATTTGGATTAAAAATAATTTTCAACGTGGAATGATTTTTATAGAAAATATTTTTTAAAAAATAACTTATTTTTTTGTGTTAGTTGTGATATGAAATATTTTTCAGACTCTCGAGACTCCGAACTCTTAGTGCCCCAGATTTCAAGACCCCTGAAATTCTCAAGATTCCTAAAACCTCCAAGATCTTTGGAAACTCGAAACCCAGACACTTGGACACTCGGGACCCCAAAACTTGGAGCCTCGAACCCCCAGATCCTAGGACCCTCTTGACACTTGGGATCCCAGGACCCTAGATCCTTGGGACCTAAGACTCCTAGACCCTTAGGATCTCGAGAACCTGGACCACAAGGACGTTGGATTCCCGAACTCTTGAGACCTTGCACTCTCGGACCGCAAAACCCTTGGATCCCCAAGAACCCCAAGATACTGGTCTCTCGAACCCTTGGAACTTGGACCTTCAGACCCTTGGACCTTAGACCCTTGAGATCCCGGATCATAGACTCTTGGACCCTCGAACTCTCGGGACCCCAAAACCCCTAGACCCTCAGACTCTCAAGACCTCAGAAATCCAGGGGCCCAAACCTTTAGACCTTCTGAATTCTAGACTGGTGGTGCTGGTAGTAGAATAATTGTGCTAGTCGTGGTACGATAGTAAGAGTGAAATATGTTTTCCGCCTTAAAAAGGTAAAAAGCGTTTCCTATCAAAAAAAATTTTTTTTTTCATCTTGAAAAGTATTTGCCATTGAGTTTTAATTTTCGTCGTAACAAACACTAAAAAATGCAAAAAATAATTTCTGTTGAGACAAATAGAACCTAATTGTACAATTAAGAATTTAGATTTGGTTTTTATGAAGAAAGATTAAAAGAGTTGAATACACTACAAAAATGACATAAAATTGAACAATAAGAGGCATCAAATAAAAAATAACTTCTTAAAAGAAAATAGAAAAGCCTCCGTGCAAGAAAAAAAAACTAAATCTTTACGCACAGAGGTTCATAAACTTTCATGCAGGGAGGCATTATTAAAATATTAAAAAGAATTTAAAAAATAAAAAATAAAAAATAATTTTCATAATCTGCACAACGTTATTCTTCTTCCACAACCAGCTAAAATAGCATTGCAATTTCACCCTTCTCTTGTACAAGAACTTACTAAAGATCGAAAGTGATCGCTTAACCTTATTATTAGAATTACTAGTGTTGATGTACTTGTGGTGATCTAATAAACGTATAGATCTAATAAAATTATTCTTAAAGAACATGATGTCAAGGAACATGCGATAAAAAGAGAAAAAACACCACAATAAATAAAGCACAAATTACATATAAAATCATACAAAAAAAACCAAGGAGAATGGAGAGAGGAAATAAAAAAGGGAAGCAATAAGAGAAGAGAGAGAGAGAGAGAGAGAGATGGTAATATGTCCTCCTTTCTCTACCGAAAATCCAATATTTATGCAGCAGAAACAAAAAGAGAGGTGAAATTTGTTATTCATTGGCGGTATTATTCAATTTCTTCATGCGTTTTTTGGGGAACAAAATTTTGAATTTTATTTTTAAGTTCTTTGTTAATCTTTTAACTAAAATTTATATTTTTTACTTTGTTCTCATAAAAAAAATTAAAGTAAAAGATAGATAAAATTAATTAAAAAATATTTATTGATTTATCTGACTTATTTTTGCCTTTTTTTTTCTTCTTCAAACATTTGTTAAAATCATTCATTTTTACGGTGCGTCTCAAAAGAAACTTAAATATCAATGTGTTTAAGATTTTGAGTGCTTATTAGATATGTCAATTCCTAGTTAATTTAAAATTTTTAAATTATTAAAAAATTGAGTTGTCTTAATATTCTAAAATTTGTATCATTGTAAAATTCCTAGTTCAAATAAGAGTTATAGTTGAGTTGTGAGTCTTATTTTCAGTAAACGTTTTGTGTCAAAAGTATTATCATATCAAAATACTAAAGTACACGACCTGATACTCAAAGTACAAGTGTTTGAAGTAAGTTCGAGTAAGTGAAATTTAGACATAACATAATATGCCACATGACCGTTCGAGTGGTGGAGAGTCCGTTCGAGCAAACTCTTAGCAGTTTGAAACTTTGAGTTCTTATGAAACTCAAACTGCTCGATGTGTTTGCCTATATAAAGGGGCATACACATGGCTCGAAATATACTTTAAAGAATAATACTCCAGAACCTCTGGGTCACATTCAAGTCATATCTCTAAGTGTTTTTCGAGTTTCAAAAAAACATAAAGAACATGCGTGTTTGGCTTATTAGGATTTCTTGATGGAGAATTCTGCCTGTTGGAAGCTTCAAGAATTTTTCGTAACGGTAATCAAGTGGAGAACAGTAAACGAGAATTTAGCAAGCAAGCTTAATACATTTATATTGAAAATTCGATCATTGTCTGTAAGTTGATTACCTAGATTAGGATTAGTCTAATGCTTTTTACCAAAGTTGAGGTTTTTCACATTAAAAGATTGTGTGTTAAGTTTAAGTGATTGTTTATTTACTTTTTGCATTGTACGATATAAATTGATTAAACATAAAATATTTTTCTAAAATGTTTCCTAAATTTTGAATGCACACACGTTCATAAAATTTATCTAAGAGTGCACACTACATAAAATTCAATCTAAATTTTGTATGCACATGTACATAAAATTTATTTAACCCCACCACTATCCCACTACAGCCGCCACCACCACAACGACGACCCTGACCCCTACCACTGACACAACTGTCATCACTGCCACAACGAATCGCCACTACTATTGTTGCTGCAATCACCCCTTTCATCATCACCACCACCATTCCACCACTCCACTCCACTACCATCCCCACCACCACAATTGCATTTACTATCACCACTATCGTTGCTGTCATCACCATCAATACTAATACTATCACAATCATTAATACTATTATTTTTAAAATTATAACCAAACGCAAGAAGATATTTTTTATAATTTTTTTATTCATAATAAAAATATTTTATATCAAAACTAACAAAGAGATAGTTTGCTAAAATTTTTGCATTTAGTTCCAATCCATTAAATTAACATACATACCAAACATAAAAATGGAAAAAATCATTCCATTCCCAAATTATTTCCTATTCGCATCCAAACAAGAGAATGGGATTGAACATTCCATTCCATCTTTTATTCCATTATCACTTTCATTCCATTCCAACTTCATTCTAGTCATGCGTAGAGTACCAAACAATGCGTGAGAGAATAGAGAGAGCGGCAAACAATGGCTTAGCGTTTAGGGCTTAACAAAGGAGTACTGGAGGCGTTGATTTCAGGAGATTGTCGAGGTGTTTACTGCTGTAGGGCTTAATTTGGTTTATTAAGTGAAGACTTATTCCTATGGTGCACTTAAGCAGTACTACCCATTTAGTAGTTAAAGATTTCACCCGAGGGGGTAAGGCATTTGAGTCTTCGTTTGCCTACCAGCATTTTAGCTTTTGGCTTAAAGCCTAAAAAGTCAAAAAATTTTATTTTTCAACTTTAATATTTTAGCCTATTTGTTTTTAGAATTTTTTGCTTTTCTCATTTAATTTTATCCTTCTACATATAAAATTTTAAAAATTCCAATCAAACAATTATACCCAAACTCATTTAAGCCGAATTGCAACAATAGAATTTCACATTGAATTTATTTAACTTTTTTGGTGACTTAAAAGTCACTATTTTTCTAACCAAACAAATTTTTTAACTTTTTGATTTAAGGTGGCTTAAATTCAAACAGTCAACTTAAAATTAGATTGCCAAATGAACTCTGAGTATTCAAATACATTTGCACCTATTCAAAATATCATAATTTGGTAAGGTGGGTACACGAGGGATTTGAACTATTGTTTGCCTTAGTTCTCCTTAAAGTGATGCATCATTTTTTATTATAGGTAAGTGGCAAAAAGAATGGAGGATATTGATAGGCTAGTATAGACAATTTAACACTATTTTTTGAGATAGCAACTCGATGATTTTCATTCTCATTGCTCATTCGATAGTGGTACTTTGGATTCATAGTTTGAAAACATAAATTTTGGGATACTTTCAAAAGAATTTTTTCCCAATAAAAAATAATCTTTTAACGTAGGCTGGATTTGGGATATTTTTTAGTTTATTTTTGTTTTCTTAAATTTTTCATCAAATTTTTTTATATTTTTGAATCGTCTTCTCAAATGAATTTTACTATTTGACTCACGCCTCAATGGTAGGTATTCAAAAAGTTAAAAAATTGTACAAAACGATAAAAATATTAACTAATTAAAAACAAAAATATACAAATTCAAATAAGTCAATAAACAACTCTCCCAAATCAGGAGAGTACATCATATTACAGCATGTACAGTGACTAGACTAATAATTCATCATTAATCTAACCAAATTAAAACAGTATTAAAAAAATAAATGATTAAATTAATGAAATCGAAGCAAGTTATATATATATATTGAATGAATTGATTGGGCAGTTGCAAAAGTTATCTATCTATTACTAAAATATTTTGGCAATTTGCTTCTCTTTTTGTAATCTCTGTACATCAGGAAGTTATGAATGTCATTGGTTCCTTCTGCACAACGGGCAAGAACTGTGCCCAATGCGCCACTTCGCGATGCATGGTCGATGAAACAGGTGGTGACAAAGTGGCAACCTTCTAGCTACTTCCCCCGATTCAAAATCCTATATAACATTATTAAAAAAAAAAAAAACCAAGTTTAGATTTAAGTCATGGGTATTTATTATAATTGAACTTAAGTAATAAACCAATTTATTGAAAAATGAAAGCTAAAAGCATTAAAATAAAGCTTCTTAAAAATTAGTTTTTAAAACTTTTTAAAGTTGTTTTATTTTTAGGATTAGATTTTTAACCACTTATATAAATATCACATCAAGTTATTATATATCTTATTATGTACTAGTAATTACTCATGCTTAAATGCACTTTAAATATAATTATAAAATTAATTTTAAGTAATAAACAATCTTTTAATTAGATATTTTAAATACTTTCATTGCTCATTCTTAGTTAAATAAAAAATAAACTATTTTTTTCATACATTATGCATGCACATGTAACATATATATATATATATATGAAAAATAGTTTTTATGAAAAATAAAGAGAAAAGTTGGATTTAAAATAAATAGAGAAAAAGAAATTGAGTTTAGAATGAAGAGAAAAAAGATTTTGAATTTTAAATGAAGAGAGAGAGAGGAAATGATACCTCAAGGCAAACTGAGCAGGAGATTCTATATCCTGAAGCGTCATATATGTTCCTGTCTGTGATTCTCGTCTTCTGGAGTCTACGAGTAATTGAACCTCTGGCGTACATATTAGATTTGTCCCCTTCTGCGCCGTTGATGAATCTTGGGACTTCATTGATTGTTTCAACAGTGCCCACCTGATCATCCACGTCCACATTTTTTTGAGAATACATATATATATATATATATATACACTAGGGTTTGTGGAATATGAATAACGCATGCAATTTTTAATTTATTGCAACAAAAATGTTAAATGAAGGTGAATAAAAACTATAGACTTGTAATTCAGCCAAAAACAAACTACTGCATTACCTAAAGAAGCGCGAATTATTATTCCTAAAACAGATTGATCAAGCTATAAGTGTTCGGCCCATTCCAAAAAGGAACTGTCCGTACTAAATAAAACCAATGTCGACCCTAAGAGGGAAGATAACTCAACAAGATTTCATTCCTGATACGCTTTAATCAGGAACACAAAACTTAACATTCTGAAGCAATCAGAATCGCAGGAGGATAAATCAAAATCCTGAAAGGCAGAGTCCCAAGGGAACTCAGCCTCCCTGGTTCTTGATCCCTATATAAAGGGAAGCACTCTCAACCTACAAGTATGCAACTCTAAACCCAGCTAGAAACCTTCCTAAGAGATATCTAACTTGAGTATCGGAGTACCTCCCGGTCACACTCGGTCGAAAGACTCTAACGGTGTTCTCTGCCTTGTAGGAGTTCGGCGACGGAGTGAGGAGCCTTCAGTGAGTTCGACAACAAGAAATTTGGCACATATTTTGTTCGGGATCATCAGGTTTGGGTCAACTTACTTGACGCTGGTTGTGCCGAACCACTTTCGAGTTTGTAACACCCACATTAAGCTAAAAAATTTTCAAAGAGAAAGGAAAAGAGAGAATGTAAAAGTTTTGAAAAGAAAAAACTGAATCGGTTAGAATGTAAGTATAACTCGAATGAGTTGCGAAAAATGAAGAATAGTAGAGTGGTATGATTTTCAAATTATGCTATCATAATTTCAAAATAAAGAGTTGTAAAAAAAAAACTTTTGATGGGTATTGTGGGTAAAAAATTTACACAACTTCAAATTTAAAAAACACCAAATGAGTTCTTCATGTTAATATAATTTTGTGTGTGTGTATATATATATATATATATATATATTGGTTTTGTTTCAACTTACATCGATATTTTGTGGATTCTATAAATTCATTTAAATCGCCTAATTATAATTCCTTACCCGACCAAATTGTTCTCCCAGGTACAGCAACGTCCGATCAAGAAGGGTTGTGATAACCTCAATCTATAAAACATTGAACAGAAAAACATGAATTAATTAGAAGTCCATGGTATGAAAACTCTCCTACACAGGTACACAATTCTTGCATGGCTGCATGTATATTTCACACAATCCCACGGCACGCAATACTAGAAAAGTTGCCTTTTGCTACCAACTTATTCGAGACGGCTTGCATCAATTTTGAAACCCCTAAATTTCTTTATTTCAAATACATTAGATATCCTTAGACAATGTCCCCATAATCACGCGTGCATCAAGTTCATTTTCCCCCTCTAAAATAGGGTTTTTGGCCAAAGATGGAGAATATACATATTATAGGACATTAATTTAGCCCCGTTTGTTTCGTTATAAAATATTTTTTAATAAATATTTTATGTATTTTATTATTTGACTTGATGAAAACAACGTAAAATAAATTTTTTTCTATAAAGTATTTTGCATCGAATGACCAAAAATGATTTAAATAAAAAAAATAGAATAAGTCATTTTTGGTGCCACCGGAGAAAGTGGTGGTAGCGATGATAAAAATGATGGCAATAGTGTCGAAAATGATAATAGTAATGATAAGTCAGCATAGAATATATTTATATATGTACTAAGTAATGAAGACAACGTGTGATCATTAAAAATAATTTTGTCAATCAAGATGAAAGTAGTGATGAGTTGACATAAAATATATATGTATAAAATAGTTAGAATAGTGTGCATATATTATGAGTAATTTTGTCAGTCAAAAATGAAAATAGTGATGAAGTGATTAGAAGTGTGTAGTAAGTAATCGGGATGATGTGTGAGCCGTAACGATAATTTTGTTCATAAAATTACTTACTAGTTAGTATTAAAGTTTAAAAGGCCTTATCTCATTAAATTTCTAAAATAAGAGACATAAATTTTCTATAAAAACACAATTTTATTAACATAAGATCTCTAACCCATCCACAGGGCCACACCACAACGATTAGCGACTCACCAAGTGAAGGAAGGAGACGGATCCATGGTCAAAAGATTTCCAGAAACCGACTGAAGCTTTAACGGCGTCAATGGAGAAATAAGCTCCGGCGATTGCTCCGACGGCAGCCCCATGCAAGAAGCCTCTCTTACTTTTTAGACCAGACAGTGCCCCCGTCATTGCTCCCAACGTCGTCCCAACTAAAACAAAATTTTTACGTGTGATATTCTTAGTGTAGTCAATAATATAAATTTACCAAACTATCATAAAAAACAATTAAAAAAAATCTCAATTTGTTAAGAAAATGGAGAGGACCTGAAAATCTCAATTGATGTATTTGTGAAATGCTGGTTAATTATGGAAATGATGATCAATGATCACCTCATATTTGTCAATTCTAGTGGCAGGTTCAGAACAGTGTCATAAACTAGCTAGTTTTTGAGTTAATTCTCGTCTCTCTGCAACCCACAAAGGGAACGTACGTGAAGGGTTCGAGTATTTCGAAGGGGACTTTAGATGAGATGTGTGCGTTTTAGAGAGGGAGAGAGAGAAAAGCTGAGATGCATAGCACAATTCTGAAGAGGTAAGATTTACGAATTGAAGGAACTTACCAACTCCAAAGAAGAAGATGAGAATTGCATAGAAGAGTTTGCCAAGAACGGCAGAAACTGCAGAGCTACAAAACTCAATTCTCCTTCGATCAGCAGAAACCCCATTTACTAAAGAAGACGACCTTGCCCCCCAAGGGACGGTTGGGCTTCCGCAGATCTCCATTTCCATCTTCACCTAATCAAAATCTAACAGGTTATACATATACATACAAATGGGCATCTAGAATGAACCAGTACAGTGTATATCTCTAGGGTTCGTTGGTTTATACCTTGTAGAAACAAAATTATAATCGGGCATGCAGAAATTTTTGCAGATAAAATGAAGTGAAAAGGAAGGCGGATCTACAAGTACCATAATTTCTCTTTCGCGGAGGATTCCGTTTACGTGGACGAAAGGAAAAACGTGTATTTTTGGCCGATTGGGTCAAAGTCGTTTAAAAAACCACAATTAGGAACGACGACTCCATTTTGTTCTTCTCATCCTCACTCATTTTGGTTTGTTCTTTTTGGCCCCCCTTTTTGGTCAATTGGGTCAATAATGTATATACACTTTTTGTTGATGAGTTCATCGTATCTTTGATAACGAAAATTACAATTTAAACCAACGAAAACAATAATATTTTATGTTTACTTATTTAGGAGATTCATGAAATTGTAAATGTTTCTAAAATATTTAAGTATGTTTTTTTTTTGTCTTAAAGTGTCTGGACCAACTTACGCACATCTCGATTTAATCTTGGAGGGACCAATTCTATCGTTTTCTTGTAAACTCCTAAGATGTGCTTAAATTTCAAAAATTTGATAGTATTTAAGAGATTTCGAACTTAACATCTTAGAAGTGTAAACTCTTAAGTCCCAATTTTGCATTTGAAGAGTCATACTTATATATATAAAGTATTTTTCTTTCCTCTCTCAATCTTTCTACTACCTCTCGAGTTAGTATTTAAATTGCAATCTTTAGTTATGGTAAGCCAGGCAAAGAAAACTAAAAGAGATTGTTGCCAAAGCAGGTCATAATAGTCATTAGCTTTCACTCAATTTGATTTTCAAAAGCACAGCTTTGTGCAAATGTTAAGTTGGTTAGTTGGGTTGGTTTGGTTGAATGACTGAGATTATTAGTGTATTTAGATTATTAGTACTTAAATTATTATAAATTTAATTGTTAAATAATGTCTTTTGTATTTAGAGATATTTAATTGAGAGTATAATAAATTAATCAATAGTATATTATTTGGCTTAATTAGCGCGGACATTTGTTATTTAAAGATGATTTAAAGGAATTATTATAAAATTACAAAAAAAAGTAAAATACAAATAGTCCTGAAAAGCTGAAACCCTTAAACTGATCACTTGAGTAGTGAAATAGTAGTAGTTTGAAAATAATAATAATAAAAATTATATTAATTAGAAATGTTATGAAAATAGTCCATGCAACTTCCCAATCACCATCAAACAAGCAGAGCCTTTACATAACATGTGATTTCTGCATAAAAGATGTCACATAAGATGAGACTCAAATATTATTAATATTGTAATATTGTATTGCTATAAATAAAAAATAATTAAAAAGTTAGTTTTATAAACTATGAGTTTGTTGAAAAAAATTATATAAAACTATAAAAACAAATTGAGAGTCTTAATTTGGGTGCTATCAGCTTCTATATAGTTCTGCCCTGTTTATAGAATAATTATTCATTACTTTTGGAGCAATACTCTATTCAAATCATTGGATGACGCATATTTACATGTTGAATAAAATAATAACAGAAAAGTGATGGGTCTCATTAAACACATTTATAATTGTGAAGTTGGAGCACTACCTAAACTTGCTCAAAGAACATTAAATATTTGCTCCTGTTTATAGGTGTATTAATTTTTAAGTCCACGAGTGTTGTAAGGCAAATAATTTATTTAAGTTTATATTATAAGTTTGACATAAAGTCAAAGAAGTATTTTAAAAAAATCTTATTTAATAATAAAAATTGAAAAATCATTCAACTGAAATTTCATATTGCAAAACATTTCTTTTAACAAAAAAAAGGAGCTTCCCAAGACCATGGTGCCAAGGGGGGGATTTTAATGAGGTTATAAAGGGAGATGAGAGGAAATGCTACACAGGCGCTCATAGAGGTATGGTTGATTTTCAAAATTTTATACTGCAAATGAATTTAGGTGATCTCCCATTGCAAGGCAGAAAGTATACCTGGTCAAATCTACAGATAAATCTCAAACTCAGTCGTCTAGAAAGGTTCCACTTCTCTGAAGAATGGCTTACCATCCAAGGCTGGGACCAATCTACTCATCCTAGAGCCTTATCAGATTACAATCCAGTGGTGTTGGAAGGGGGGTGAAAGACTTGGGGCTCTAAGCCTTTCAGAGTATATAATGCTTAGTTCTCTCATCCAAGTTTTCACTCAACACTCACCAAACTGTGGAGTGAAAATGTGGGCCTAAGATGGAGAGGCTATGTTCTGCTAAAGAAACTACAAAATGTTAAAAGCGGCCTCAAAAGGTGGAAGGCTGAAGTAATTGGTAATACCTCAGATCAGATATCCAGCATAACCGCTGAGATTGAAGGGCTGGAAAAGTTGGCAAAATTCAGGGATCTCAGTGTGGAGGAAAGAAAATTATTGGAAGGTCTAAGAAGAAAGTAGTGGGAGGCACATAGATGGGAGGAGAACGAGTGGAGGCAAAAATCTAGAGAAATGTGAGAAAAACTTGGGGATCTAAATATAGGGTATTTTCACAGGGTGGCCAAAGGTAGGGAAATGAGGAATTATATTGGCCACATTATCAAGGATGGGAGAATTTTGGTTCATCCAATTGAAGTAAAGGGAGCTGTAGCTGCACATTTCAAAGCTTTGTTTGTAGAACCGATCCTAGTAAGGCCATACATCAGTAGGCCGTTCCTTAAAACACTATCTCAAGCACATTTGGAAAAACTAACAAGTGCCTTCTCATGCGAGGAAGTGTGTGCAGCCATAGCAGGGTGTGAGGGTAACAAGGCTTCAGGCCCAGATGGTTTCAATTTTGACTTCATTCAAAAGTTTTGGTCTACCATGGAACCTATAATTATGAGGTTCAAGAGTAACTTCCATTGCAATGGAAAATTGGTGAGGGGCCTAAATGATTCTTTCATAACTTTGATACCCAAGTCCTCCAGCCCCTAAGGGCTTCAAGATTATGGGCTGATTAGCTTGGTAGGAGTGGCCTATAAGATCTTAGCAAAAACCCTGGCTAATAGAATGAATCAGGTTATCCACCAGATGGTAGGTGAGGTACAAACTGCCTTCATCGAAGGTAGGCAAATCCTGGATGGTGTACTGATAGCCAATGAGATCATTGACTTATGGAAGAGAAAGAAACAATCAGGACTTATTTTAAAGCTAGATTTTCATAAGGTTTATGATTTTGTCAATTGAAAGTATCTTCTTACAGCAATGTCAAGCTTTGGTTTTGGAAGTAAATGGGTGAGCTAGATAGAAGAGTGTATCTCATGTCTATCCCTATCAGTGTTAGTAAATGGAGCCGTTACAGAGAGCTTTAGGATGCAGAGGGGCCTAAGACAAGGGAACCCTTTATCCCCTTTCCTCTTCAATCTTGCTGCAAAAGGTCTGAACATCTTGGTTTCAAGAGCCAGGGCGAAGGGGTTGATCAAGGGGATTGAGGTGGGGGCAGGGGCTCTATCTATCACACATCTACAATTCGCAGACGACACAGTCTTCTTTTGCAATAATTACCTAGAGGAGTTGAAGAATATTAAGCGAGTTTTGCGCTGTTTTGAACTCATATCCGGCTTGAAGGTGAACTATCATAAAAGTGCCCTATGTGGTGTTGGTATGCAATCTGCAGAAGTGGACTCTCTAGCAGGCCTGTTGAATTGCAAAGTAGGGAGGCTACCTATGCAGTTCTTAGGTCTACCATTGGGAGCAAGCATGAAGAAAAAGGTGACCTGGGAGCCTCTTGTAAAAAAGCTAAAGAATAAGCTGAACGAGTGGGGCGTGAAGTATCTATCTATGGAACGTAGAGTTGTTCTCATAAAATCTGCCTTAGAAAATATACCCACATACTACTTGTCCTTATATAGAATGCCTGAACAAGTTAAGGAGGCTCTGAATAAGGTCCAAAGGAAGTTTCTATGGGGTGAGGAAGAGGAGAAAAGGAAGCTACATCTTCTATCATGGGATAAGGTGGCAACCTCAATACGGCAAGGTGGTCTTGGCATAAAGATTTTAAAGCAAAAGAACTTACCATTACTAGCTAAGTGGTGGTGGAGATTTTCTCAAGACAAGCATTCCCTGTGGAAAATTTTTATTTAACAGGTGTATGGTTATAGGTTTGGAGCTTGGTTACTAGAGGCTTCGGTTAGGAGTAAAGCAGGTAGAATGTGGAGGGCCATATTATCAGTGGGCACAGTCGAGTCATGCATGGGATCGATCTTAAGACAGAACCTAAGGCTGCTAATGGGTAATGGAGAAGACACCAGTTTCTGGCATGATGATTGGTTAGGGAAGGGTTCTCTAATGGGGTTACACTCTAGGTTGTTCTTACTAGCAAATGACCACCACAATACCATGGTTGAGATGTGTAGAAAACATGTACAATTGGATCCAGAAGGTTGCTTCAGAAGGCCCCTCCTATCATGGGAGGCTGAGTGATGGCTAGAAGTTTTGGAATTCTTGAAATAAAATCCAGTGGAGGCATCAAAGGATGATCGGTTTGTGTGGAAGGGTGAGAAGAATTTGGTCTTTATGGTCAAGTCTCTATACAATCATATGACTAATACCAGTGGCAGGGCGAAAGCATGTAGTAGCAGAATTTGGCAATAAATTGCTCCTCCAAAGTGCATCCTCTTTAGCTTGATGGCAATCCAGAATAAAGTGGCCACTAAGATGGTCCTAGACCATAGAAAATTTTTGAAGCCTTACGAAAATCTCATGTGTGTCTTTTGCAATACAGATGTTGAATCTATAAACTACTTGTTCATCAACTGCAATGTAGCTTGGCAGGTGTGGTCAGCGTTAATTCAGTGGTGGAGAAAGAAGTGGGCTTCTCCGGGAACCTTGCAAGTTTTGTTTAAGTCGTGGGAATTCCACTTTCATTGCTGGTATGTGGTCAATTTGGTTAGCACGCAATAGATTGGTTTTTGATAATTGTAGATTGAATTTTGGCGAGATCGTGTTCATGGCAAAGATGAGGACATAAGTATGGTTGAAAGAGAAATCGAAAGGAAGCTGTATTAGTGTGGAGGATATTATCTTCAACCTCCCGGCAGTTATCAGCAGGTAGCGGGTTTGTGTTGGAAGCTCACCAACTTGTGTTTTTGGCTATCTGTTGGAGCAATGCTGCTTATGCCTTTCTGGGCTGGCTTTCGTATGTGTTGTTGATGTATGGGTAACGATTCTCCGATATGCTCAGCATGGGAGGTTCCCTGTATAGTTTCTTAATATCCATATAAAATTTATTTAGCTGTTCAAAAAAAAAAAAGGAGCCTCCCCGATGGAACAAAGCTGGCAAATTATTAGCTAATCCTAGAATACTAATTATGTAGCCGATATTATGTGGTATTTTCGGCAAATAAATGATTGTAACATAATAATTAATGAGTCACATTTTATCTCCTAACTAACAAATAAAAGTAAGTCATCATGTTTCTACCGTAAAATTTATCATCACCATATTAAGTAAGAGTATTGCGTGAACTTACTAAATGGTATTTCGAACTATAGAAGTAATTTAGTTTTTGTTACAGTGAGTTTCACGCTTTAACCCCACTAAACATTAAGGGGCCGTTTGGTAACGTTTACAGTTTTCTATTTTTTATTTACAAAAAACAAAAAACAAAAAACATGTTTTTGTTTATTTTTATAAAAAAATAAAAACAAAAACATGTTTAGTAATATAAATGTTTGAAAAGTGGTAGTTGGAGATTTCGGATGAATCCAATCAAAACTTGTTTACAAAACAAGTGAAAACACATTTTTTCTGTTTCTTAAAATTTTGTAAATTTTGAAAACTGTTTACAGTTTTTTAAAAACAAAAATAATTACTAAATATGTTTTTATTTACAATTTACGAAAAATTTTAAAACAAAAATAGAAAATAGAAAACATAAACGTTACCAAACGATACCTAAATTTACGATTTTCTTCCTCACCAATCGATCGAGCATAACCTTCTAATTTCTAAAAATCTCTGTATAAAAATTTAAATTATTTTTAAACAATCATCGTAATTCTTTTTATTTTTTTACCTCAACCCCTCAAATATAAATTTTGGTTATGCGCCTGCCTATAAATGACACAAACGGCCAACTCCTTAATATAATAGTTTGTTTTGTAGAATCTCGTGCTTGCTTATTTGTCGGATATAGCTCGGTTGCTATTCTGTGGCCCACAGACTAAATCGGTTTTTGTTTTTATTTTTATTTAAAATAATGCTATGATGATTAAATTATTTTATTATAATAATTTATCAAATTATAATTATAAACATTAATGAATTAAAATTTTTAAAAAATTAGATCGACTGGTCAAATTTTGAATTTACTTATTCTAGTCACAGTTTGAGTTTTCTGAGTATTAGAGGTTTGTTTGATGACTTATCGATAACTTTAGAGTTTTAAAATTAGTTAAAGAACTCATAAATTCGCTCGAAAGCTCGATTATAACAAAAAAATTAATATAATAAAATCTATATAAACTCTACTTATATTTAATACTTATAATTGTGTCATATTAATTAATAAGATTTTTTTTTTCTTACGTGGTTGTGAACACCAGGACCGAGTTTGGCGGCTGGCATGGAACGTTATCGCAAAGGCAAAACCCCTTACGCTTCCGCAAGATGGGCGCCGCGTTTGACGCAATTCCACGTTAATTTCAGGCCAAAGATAAAGCTTATGGAAGAGGTCATTGGACTTCTAGAAATATGCTGATTTTGAACAAAGAATATCTCATCTTCAACGGAGTTGAGTCCAAATTCGTTTTATGAAATTTAAAATTTAATTAGAATAATTTATTATGTTTAACTCATTGAGTAATTAAATTATGTAAAAAAATACCCAAGATCCCAAACCCTCAGAACCCCTAAGACTCCAGGAACTCCCAACTCCTGAACTCGAAACTCCGAATCCTGAAAATTCGAAACCCCAAGACTCTTGGGATTCCGAATTCTTAGAACTTCGGGACCTCCGACCTTTAGATTCCGGGAACCCTAAACTCCCGACATCTCGAACTCCCAAACACTAGACCCTAGAACCTCGATTAGCTGAATCTTAAACTGGTAGTACTGACGGTAGTGATAACAGTGCGATGATAAAAGTGAAAAATGTTTTACGTCATAAAAAAATAAAAAACGTTTGCCACTAAAATCAATTTATTTTATATTGACTTGAAAATATTTTTTTGTTAATTTTTAATTTCTGTCATACCAAACAATTAAAAATATGAAAAATATTTTTAAAAAAATATTTTACATCAAGATAAATAAATCCTAAGCGGGTCATTATTTATCTCCGATATACCCAACAAAAATATGCTACTATTGTCTCAATAGGCATAGGCGTGTAGTCCGTAAAGTTTAATAGGTACAACAAGTTAACTTAAAAAAAAAAAACCTACTTAGGTTATATATAAAATTTTAGAAAGGTTTGATAAATTGATTCCTTTCAAATTATTAGACAAAATTAATTCGACGGCCTCAATTTCTATTAGAAAAAAAAAGTAGAAAATTGAGTACTTTTCTTATGGTAAACACATGGTTTTTGGTGTTTACAATATTTATATTTTTGCTTTTTTCTACATGATAAGATATTTTTAATAACATAAATAATAAATATCTGATGCAATATTTTTAAAATTAAAACTTGGCATGAACAATTTTAAATGTGTTTTTGTATGGCTTTTATTGAAGAACTAGCATATTAATGATCCAATTAATTTTTTGCTAGGTAGAATTTGACAAACTCAAATTAGTTTTCGCAATGCTATTGTGAAAGCCGAAAGCGCTGATATATTACAAAATACTATATGAAAGTCATTTTTAATATAATTGGTACAACTCAAAATATGATATAATGGCATTAAAGATGATATAATAAATGATACTACTAAATAAAATTCTTCTACCTCTTAATTGGCCTAATCGAAGTATTTTTACTCCATAATTGGATAAGAACACTACGTAAATAATATCAAATGATATCAAATGATACTCCGATAATGCCAAAAGAATAATTGCTCTTGGTATTTATTTACCCGACCCGATGTCCCTATTAACTTTCCCTTTCCATATTTTCTCGGCAAATACAGCTTGTAAAACATATATCTAAAAAAATGAAGAGCATAACTGTAATTAGGCTTCCAACAAGAGAATAAGACGCGTCAAAAATGAACAAAGTGTTGGTCAATGGTCCACAATCAATCTTTCTATCTATTTTCCGTGGAGTTTTTTCGATGGAGTTTTTTTAAATTTCTTGGGAAGTTATTGTCGTCCCGTCTTTTATTGGCAGCTCTTACGATTCAGATCGCCTAAAAGTCTCCTATCTGGATTCAAATTACGCCCATGGCGGCAAATTCCTAGACCTATGTCCTTCAAAATGAAGTGACCATAGCAAAATATATCCAAGGTCCCTAGACTTGTCTCCTCGAATAAAATATGGGTTATGCTGAAAGAAAGTTTAGTTTAATGAACACTAACTTAGAAAAGAAAGCTACTATCAATAATACACATTTGAAAGTGAATCTACTACTTTTAAAAATATGAATACACTTTGCACAAATAATAATACATTATTTACCTATATCCAATGCCATTAGGTTTCGTTCCCTTCCATTGATTCAGTGGACCACCCTAGGCTGTCGTTCCCTTCCCTGGACGAGCTTAAAGGAGCCTTGGAGTCTTCCAAACTTAACGGTTTACACCCGAGTTCCTTTCAATGGTGTTGGAGTCTCTTATCCAAACAGAGGCGTTCGTCTCAAGAAAAGTTGATCCAGCACAAAACGAGATGCATCTTTGCCTTATCCGAAAAATAAACTATTTGAAAACAGTTAACCGAGACTCGTTGGCCTTTGTAACACTACCTTCTTCGGCTATGACCTCTTCTGGATAAGTTTAATGCCGATTTCAATCCAGTTTTTTTTTTACCTGGGCAGAAGGGAACCGACAACCGTCACCAAAAAGTTATTCATCAGTGCAAATTCCAAAAGGGCAAGAGGGGTAGCATGGTTATCAAGCTAGATTTGGAGAAGGCTTATGATGGGCTCGAGTGGGGGTTTCTTTAAAGTGTTTTTCAATTACCATCCAATTTGGTTAAACCTTATCATGTCATGCATAGCAATCTCTTCCATAGCTATCCTCTTTAATGGTGAGTTTCAGAATCTTTCCTTCCATGGAGAGGTGTTCGACAAGCTGATCCTTTATCACCATATATCTTTATCCTTTGCATGGAATACCACTCTTTCGCAATCTTCTGACCTACTTTTATTTGGCAAAGCAAGTGCTGAAAATTGTAGAGTGATGTTTCACACTCGGGATGGCACGCTGATTAGCACTCAAAATTCGAAAGTTTCCTTTTAAAACTGATATGCGCTACATATTCCCCAAATATTTGATCTAAGTTTCCATCTGCACCATTTAAGAGTCTCCAAGGGGTCTTTCCAATTCATCACTGATAACTTGTAGAAAATGTTGGCAGCCTGTAAATCAAAATGCATACCTATGGCTGGGAGAGTAATGCTCATCAAGGCTGTTAACTCGGCCATTCCAGCTTACGTTATGCAACGCAATGCCCTTCCTAAAAGTGTGCACAATACAATTGATAAGCTGAATATAAATTTTCTATGGGGTTCTTCTATGGAGCATAGAAAGATTCATGCTGCTAGTTGGAATATAAGGTGGCAAAACCAAAGAATCTTAGGGGCCTGGGTATCCATGGGATGAATTTGATTAACCAAGTGTCCATGGCCAAATTAAATTGGCGCCTTCATAGTGAGGTTGATGCTTGTGGAGAAAAGTTCTTGTTAACAACTATGGGAATAATAGAAGGCATCACATACTGTCGCCAGTTTACAGAAGTACTAATAGAGGCAAAAATCTTTTTGAGAAAGGAATTAAGATTTCTCTAAGAAATGCAGTGGGCACAAGTTTCTGGATGGATAACTGGTTAGGCGAGGGACCTATTAGAGGTCATATTGCAGGCCCTCTACCGGCGGAGGATCTAGATCTCGCTAGAGATTTTTGGGTGAAGAACTGGTGTTTTGATAGGTTATCTGTGAATCTTCCAAATGACTTAATTGAGAATATTGAAAAAATTCCTTTCTAATGGTTTAACTCACATGCAGATAGCTAGTCTGGAAATACAATGTCAACGGCATAATCTCAAGCAAAACAGCTTACAATAATACAAGATTTCATGGCTACTACTATGGAGGATTGTTATTGGGTTTGGAAGTGCCAATCTTTCCCTAGGGCTAGGCATTTCATTTGGCTTGCTGTGCAACATCTTAATACAAAAGAAAACCTTTTCCTTTGTAATATTTTGCTAGATGATGCTCTTTCTTTGGATCTGCAGTTGTGTTAATCCTACATGTTCTTAGAGTTTGTCTTGCAGCAAAATCATTTTGGAATGTTCTACCTTACAATTCTGGCCCAACTTGCTTCTCTTACACCTCAACTATTTTCCCCTTTGCTTGCTGGCACTTGTAGAACTGCAGGAACAAGCAACTACTCGATCTGGGAGGACACCAGATTCCCACTGCTCAGACAGTAAGACAGGTTATTTTGAGGCAGTGGAACGGGACCTTACAGCGCTACAAGGTCTACTCAAGAAAAAGAAAGGTACATTACAGATAACATGAGAGAAACCTAAGCCAAGCTATTTCAAATTGAACATAGATGATGCTATTTCAAATTGAACAGAGATGGTGCGGCTCTGACAACAGGCAAACCTTGCATGGGAGGGCTGGTCAGAGACGAAAATGGGGTATGGGTGCATGGTTTCCACTGAAAACTTGGCAGAGTGTCCATTCTTCAAGGTGGAGTTTGTGCGATTAGGGATGGATTGGAATTGTGGCAAAAGTTGCACTAAGCGAGAATCGAATTATCAAAGTGGAATCGGATTCACTTAATGAAGTGCAACTTGTAATGTATCAAAACATAAAGCCATCACCATCTCTTTAACATTGATTGCAAGTTACTTGTGGAGGGGTTTGAAACGGCTACAATATCCTATATTTTCTGAGAAGTGAACAAATGCACTGATCTAATGGCAAAGGCAAATTGTTTCATGGATGAACCTGTCTTTCCTTCGTTCCAAACGTGATAGTCAGTCAGTTGGCAGAGGATGCAAGGGGATTTTCTACCCCCGGATTTTGTAATCCAACTTTAGTTATGTTTTAATGCAGTACTGGTTTAATCCGAAAAGAACAGATAATTGCATTTGGATAATAAGATTTCGTTATTGGATAGTAACACCATGATGACAGTTTACCATTATAATGAAATCATGAGTCAAATACAAAAAAAAAAAACAAGACATTTATTTTTAGAGAAATTACACGCCATCCTCCGTGGTTCGATCCGAAAATGCATGCCACCATAGAGTAAACTGTCAAATGAATGGACTGTAACTGATGCAATAAAAGTCACTTCTATTTACATACACTTCTTTTGTACTGTAACTTCTATACTCTATGCGTAAATAAAATCAAATAGTAATTCAAAACCATTGGATAACATTTTGAGAGTTAGTCAACAAAAACAAAAAAAGAGAGGAAAAACTTATTGAAAGCTGTGAATAAATGTAAAATATATATTGAATCTGCAAAACATGAAATTTTGACGGTTAAAAAGAAGAGTGAAATATTACTAAAATATATAATATACTAAAATCTATGACACACGATATGTGCGTGCAATTTTTCTTATTGCAAGAAAGAAGCCAAATCAAAGAAACAAATCAAATCAGATCATAATTGAACACTTATTGGATAAGGATCTCACAGTTAGTTGACAAAAACAGAGAAAAAAATCCTGGTAAAAGGGTGTGAAAATAGAGGAAAATACAATTTTGGAAAACAGAGTCAGGTTCACTTTTGAATTAACACCCAGTGATCAGTTTTATAATTAATACACACACACACACACACACACACAGAGGTTTACATGAAAACACACACACACACATATATATACACACTCGAATATACTAAGACAACAAAAAAAAGAGCATTAATTCTCAACAATGATACCGGATTTAAACATGTCATATGTCCCCAATAGCTCCCAAACAATAAACAAAGAAATAAGCTAAAAGAGTAAAAATGGACCAGTTTCTGAGTAAAGAAAGATCCGGCAGCAGTAATACAAACTTGCAATGAAAGAAGACTACACAGCACCAGAGTAAACAAATGGCGTGTATTGCAATATCTAATATTATTTTCCAGTTACAGTCAGCTGTCAACCTATCAACTGTTTCCCATCTTCTATTAACCTCACTAAATCTATGTAACTTATACTGAATAATATAAATTCCCTCTTGGCAAAGTAAGCCAGTCGTATTTTCCTCAAATGTCGACAAACAAACAAGATTGAACCTAAGTACAAGTTATAAAAATAACATAAGGTTATCGAAAGTTAAAACACAAAGACTTCCCAAGTTACGAAGTCATACAGAAGCTTTAAGACAGCACCTGAATTACACTGGAGCTAAAGGCTAGCATCCTAAAGCCATTCATCAGACAAAGCACCAACAATCCTCTAGAACTTGTATAGGTAACCTGACAGCAGTACATGACAAAAGTAAAGCCATGGCATAATGTATTGAAACATAAGAATATATATTAGCCAGCTAAAAATTTCACAAAGTATCTCTCATGGGTTTCTATAGCAATTAAAAGAAGAAAGAATTGAAAAAGAAAATGAGGACAAATAAGATTGCAAAATGGAAAGAAAACAAGAGCGAGAAGGGAATGAAGTGTGCGGAACATCAAATAGTTAAATAATATTACACCGCTAAACAGAAATTCTTATCAAAATCAACAAAAGTACATACCAAATGGAAATTCTTATCAAAATCAACACAAGTACATACGAAAGGCCGAAAATATTTAATACTACCGATCAAGATCATTTTCTTATATTTCAACCTCATCCATGGTTTTCAGGCATGCTACCAGGATCCTATGGGAACATTTGGTATATCCACGGCTAGATAAGCAAAGGCTTAAAAGAAAAACAATAACATTCACCTAGGTTAAGAACAATATAGGGGAAAAAGTCATCCCATCCCCGCCCCGCCCAAAAGAGAGGAAAAAAATGGACCTTTTGCAATATTAAGGAAATTGGCACCATGATAGAGGAAGGTCTAGTTTGGCAAATCAATAATTCATGAACTTACGATAACCAAGTTTAAAACAAGGCCAAAACTTAGTAACAAGCTATCATATAGGTATCTACAGTACGGTTTAAGTAAAATGCTGGAACCAGTGACTTCATGCAATGAAAAATTAGAACTTATAAAATGGATCTATCTTGTCTTAACTCATCTAAAAAGAGAGGGAAAGAGGGAGGGGGGAAGAAAGAATACTATTATTAACTACTACCAAGAAATTGGGGTCAATAATAAAGAAATTTGGGAAGTGTAGCAGCAATAACAAGACATTGTAAAAAGCCTAAAAGTTACCTTGTGAAACATGGCTTAGACCTTGTATTCACCGACATGCATCCACTTAGTAGACGACCATTTGTTTCCTATAATCACAGGACATCCACCTGATGTACAGTACACCATAACAAGAATCTTTTAACTCATAAATCATTAAATTTTTCTGTACAACCAAGGGAGAACTGCCAGCAAAATGAGGGAAGCAACTTTTGATCAGAATTGTTTGAAATATATTTGGACAAGAGTACAAACAAGACCAAATCTTACACTTATGAAATAGCCAATCTGCTAAATCATTAATGGGGCTCAGTTTAATTTGTTGACTACTTGAGAGGGATTAAAAATACATACCATGCAAACTGGATGGGTCTAACGTGGCATCAGGCCTCATGCCCCAAAAAAGCAATGCATCACCCATCCTTGGCTTCACTGCAAGGCCCTTTTTACCACATTCAGATAACTCATTCCACCATGGCACGGAACTAAAATTCCCCTTAGCTGCAGGAAAGATAGTCTCACCCCCTTCTTCTACATCTGACCTGCATCGTTAGCAAAGAAAAGAATGTAAGAATGAGAGGAATTAAGATAAATTTCTATAAGATGCATCTGAGTGCAATCTCCAACATTGTGCCAAACAAACAGAAAAGCATGTAGGGGTTTAACTCTTACAAATACATGAGGAGTGTCGCTATCCGTTGGCCCCCATTTTTAGTGTTGAACTCATCAAGGAAGTAGTCATAATGAGGCTCATATTTCTGCCCAACTTCATAGTGAAGAATTTGCAGTCCTTCTCCATGCTCTGTAAGTTACAAAATCAGCTCAATCGGCTGTACTATGGAGCAAGCAATTAAACATAAACAAGGTTACACAAACTGAAGAAAATCAGGTTGAAAGGCAAGTAGAAGAAAGAAAAAAGAAGAACGCGAAAAGTAACTTTTCCCCCAAGATGTGGAACCAATAAGTTACGAAAAAAAAGAACCAAGCCAAGCCATGTGGGCCAATACATAGGAGTTGCCATCCAATTCTATTTTGCATTTTGTTCTGTCACGGGTACTTGCTCAATTAAATTTAATACATTCCTAACCATTTTTATTACAGCATTCCATGCCATTAAATCTGCCACACCCCTAACAATTTCATTAACAGACTAACAGTGATTCTCTATCACTCTTCATTACAGATGGCAAACCAACTTAGTAAATTGTGAGATCTATCTTCAATTGCTGCTATTCTTACCATTTTATCAAACATTTGCATTTCTAATTCAATCTTTTATGATTTGACCAAGCATCCATCTTCTCACATTCATCTTCACTAAACTAATCTTATTAATGTGTCATGTATTAGTTGTTTTTGTTTAACAATATTTGCATAACATGTCAGAAGCACCCTTCCACTTGAACCAAACTATTATGATCATATGGGTCACATCATCTCCAAGGAATATGCACTTTCAGCACTTCATCCACATGTTTTGCTTCTTAGGAACTGTTCTGGGGTCAAATGTCTCCGCACACTGTCACATGGGTACTCTAACTATATCAGTGACCATATCTGGTGGTCTCAAGGTAGTTTTGTTACCAACAACTTCTCTATTTGTAGCATAACTAGGAATTATCTGTGCCTAAAGGCACTTTAAATATAACTTAATCATAAAATGAATTTCAGACAATTATTAAGGATAAAAATATAGATAAGGATCAGTCCGCTAATCGAGCATTGATCGGGAAGTCTGAGAATTCTGTT
>JAOTRH010000022.1:20694041-20746260 GCA_034768845.1 Heliamphora exappendiculata
CCCTCGTTTTCCTACATAATGGTTTAATATGTCCATATATTTGTTTAACTGAGGTTTTCTCGTGGCAATTCAGGACCTAGAGAAGTTGGTGGTGCTATTGATCTGATAAATCATTACAAACTTTGGCCCCATCATGAATTTTTCTGCAAGAGAGCATTGCCGTTGCCATTATATGAGACTCGCTATGTTCAAAATGTGGTGGGAGACACAAAAATTAGGAAAGGAGAAGGAATGGAATTGAATCAGCTCTGCCGATGTACCTCTTTTTTTGGAGACAGATGCACACACATACACCCTTTTGACTTGGCCATTCTCAGGGAAGCTTTTCACACGAGAGAAAGAACTCCTTATGTAAGACATCTCCAACAATCTCCATTTTTTAAACTTTTGGTTCTTTGGATAGTTTACATACTATGCATGCCACTATAATTTTGCAAGGTAATATTTTGATTTGTCATTTTGGCGTAAATTGCTCAACCTCTACGGCATGTTAAATTGGCTAGATTAATCGTGAGATTGGTTTACTAGTTCCATGGGATTCCTCATCATATTTCATCATTGCTAATCCGATCAATCAAACGGAACCATAGTGATGTGCTTTCTGTGATATAATGTGATATGTTAAATTCAGCGATGCCTGTGGCTGCAGACAGATAAAGGGATTCTTATGGGATTGTCAAAGGCGAAGAGTGAGCCCCAAGGCAAGAAAGCGCATAAAATGCACAAAGATGGATAAAGAGGATGCAGATTTTAAGAAGTACAGACTATTGTCATCGTATGATTCTAACAGCTTTGGCTGAGGTATGGGTTTGCAACTACTACTCTTTCCTGGTAATTGAATAACTGATTTCCTGTTAGATTGACTCAGTCTGTAATCCAAGTGACATATGTTGGTATTAATGCATAGGTTTCTAATGTGTTCTGAGAATGGAGTCTAGCCTAATGTCGAAGTTTATGATCTTGTGTGTTGTGTAACAAAATTAGAGAGAGAATAATATGATAGAATCAATTTAGAGTTACGTTTGACACTCTTGCATAATATAAAATCTGTCACCTAGAACATGGATCGTTCGGATACAAAAAACATAATGAGAATATTGTACGCCATATGTGTTATGGCAGAAAACAAAAACAACCAATAAAAATAAAGCAATCACACAAAAAAATCACAATTTACGTGGCTTACCCAAAACCAGGGCTACGTTCACGGAGTTGTGGCGGTTTTCACTATAATAAGAGGCGATACAAATTACAAGTTGCAAACCTTAACTGAAGTAATAAATATAAAGACCCACAACTGTGTTAGGAAAAAAACACAGGTCAAAAAATTTATGTGATGCCTCTGAAGTGGGTCAGGTCATGGGTCGGACCCTTAAAATTATAATTAGGCTCTGCACGCGTAACAATATGTCCTCTATTATGGTGGTACGCTATGGATGTTTTTATAAATTAGGAAAATTTTAGCTGCCGTTCTAATTTATATATTTATAAGAGTATTAGTCCAATTTAATAAGTTTTAATAAATTTAGTCCTAATCCAATATATTTTTTTCAAAATATTCCTAATATTGTCCACACACTGTCTGGCCATGCCGTCACTGTTCCTCCTCCGGCGTTGGCCATTGCTTCGGCGCTGTTGCTGGCCACTTATCCGGTGCCGATTCTGGCGACTCCTTCTCCGGAAAAATTTATCACTTTAACAAAAATTTATCATTTTAATTTTTGATAAATTTATCACTTTAACAAAATATCTTACAACATTTCTTAATTTAATTGAGAAATTTATCACTTTAACAAAATTTCTCATGACAGTTTAACTAAGAAATTTATCATTTTAATAGAAATTTATCACATTAATAGAAATTTCAATTTAACTTCTTGTTCATTGCTGGATCAGTGGGTTGTGAAGCTAGGTCCTCCATATGGCTAGGTTTATCCCCAGGAAACTAAGGATAAAACAAATTGAAGAAAAAATATAGTAATCCTAGCATAACGAAAGGAAGAATATGACCAGCCTAATCCCATAGAAAATAAACATCAATTCTCTGCCTCAATACAAGATATCTACCATGGCTTCTTTTACCTATACCATGTACAATCAGTTTAACTTCAGATCCGATCAAAAAAACTTTAGATCTAAATGGAAGAGAAGGATGTACAATCAGTTTAACTTCAAAATCGATAAAAAAAACTTCAAATATGGATAGAGAAGAAAGGGGCGGCGACGGTTAAGAGGAGAAGGAGGATCGACAGAGGAGGAGCAACGGAAGAGGAGTGGCAGTGGCGGCAGGATCCATTGAAGTAGATTGAAGGAGGAGCGCCGGCGTCGTCAGTGATTCAGATCTGGATGGAGGAGGAAGGGGTGACAATAGCTAGGAGGAGGAGGAGAATCGACGGAGGGGTGGCGGAGGCGGGCGACGGCAAGGAGGACGAGGAAGAGGCAGTGGCTAGGGTTTGTTGCAAACAATGGAGGAAGAAGAAGGGTTTTGGGATGAATATGAGAAGATGGGCTTATTTGTTTTATAATAAATAAAATATTTAAAAATAGGATGAAATTTTTTTAAAAAATTAATAGTAGGACTAATTGTTCTACCACTCTTAAAAATAGGACTAAATGCTAATTAACTCTATAAATTACAATATTAAAATGTACTAGTTTCAAAATTATAAGCATTTCATAAGATAAAATATTATTTTTTAAACTATTTATGTAAAACAAATTTTTAAGAAGCATTATAACTATTATTTTAAGCATTTTGTTTAGCTAAAGCTTTAATTTTTGGATTATTTGAGTTTTAGTCCTATTTTAGGTGTTCTAAGAGTTTTAATCTTGTCATTTTTGTTGTTGTTGCACTTACTTTTTTTTTAATTTAATAAAATGATAGGATTAATATGACCCTATTTAATTTGGTTGTATACATATATGGTGTGTATCATGGGTGATGTGATATGTGAAAATTTCCTAATAAGTGGATAACTTCCTTTTGAGTATAGGAATTTGAAATTATATCTCCACATTTTTAACATATAATAGATTTGTGAGATTTGGGTTTAACAGATCTACATAAATTTTTTAAAACTTCTACCGCTTTCATCTCCGTCCTTTTCTACTGTTGCCGCTTACTCCTCTGCCAACGCTAAACCTCTGCCGTCTTCATCTCCATTCGTTTCCACTATCACCGTCAGCCCCTTCGCTGTCATGCAAACCTCCGCTGCCTTCATCTCTGTTATTCTCCACCATCGTTGCCTCTACCACCACTCAAACCTATGTTGCCTTCATCTCCGCCCGTCTCAACCATCACCGCATGTTTCTCTGCTACCATCCAAATGTCCGCCGCCTTCATCTCTGTCTTCCTTGCAAACTTGATTACTTAGACCTACACCGCATTCATCTTAGTTCTCCTTGTGTGCGAGCAGTTGACGGAGAGAGTTTTGGTGGACGACCAGAGGGTCAAAGCGAGATATGTTGACGGTAAAGGGTGGTAAGAGGTGCAGGAGTGGTTATCGATGAAGGAGGTAATGGATAGTATCTAATCGATACATGCATCACTATGCTTTGTATTTTTTTTGATCCTGTAATATAAACTCAATTGATACGTGTATAAGTTGACATTATGCACTACATTTTTCCTGATCATGCAACACAAACTCAATTTATACATATATCAGTTGAATATATACACTGCATTTTCTCAGATTTTGCAGCACAAACTTAATTGATACATGTATCAGTTGGTACATTAAAGTGCATTTTGGTAATCCTACATCTCAATCTTAACTGCTATGTGTATCAGTTGACACTATGCACTAGGTTTGTTTGTTTCCCCTCGAACCCCTTTAGATCATTTTCTTCAGCAACATACTCATCAATCTCAAGCACGAACTCATCTTCAACAGTTACAAAACTATTGACGGTCGTCCTTCCCACCAAAACCATCGAACCTCGCCGATAATCTAAACCATTGTCGTTGACCCATCTCGTCGTTCGCCGTCACCCAACACAGTCTGGTCACCCTCCAAAACTCTCACTGTCGACCCTCTCTCACCATCTCATCTCGCTGATAATAGAAACCCTCATCGTTGACGAACCCTTTTGCAATTTTTCGTCCCCTACATGCGAACCCCATCGTCGACCAACCCTTTTAAACCTCGAGTGATCTCTTTTTTTTGATCGGCAAAATTTTTTTTATTAATTCCACAACTCAAACAAGAACAACATGATTTCACCACCAAAGAATGATAAGCTCATGCCTAAACAAGTATACAATCAACAAACAGTCAATCGAAAGACAAAAAGATCTAAAAACTTAGTAGGTGAGAAACTTACCAGTTACAGCTCGAGGGAGACCTAACTTCACTACCAAAACTAAAAGTTATGGTTGACAACCTAAAGAGGTAGACCATTTACCAAGCTACAGGTTTCAAAACAAAAGATGAATAAACAAAGAACTAGATATCCTCCACTTGAAGCTAATCTCACAGAAAGCAAGATGATTAAATCATCCCAAAACTCAGCAAAACAACACTGAAAAACTTAGGGTATGTCACCAACCCAGCAAGATCTATGACACTTTTTTCATCTCACATTAGTTGGGTTTAACTTCGACATTATTTTCATCTCACAGATATTGGTTGCATCCCACTTCTCTTCCTTCAGTCAATTCATCAAACACCTTTCTCGCATGAATACGAACGCAACCAAAATAACATACACCCAGCTTCAAGTTCAGACACTAGAATTTGCTCCACAAGGTTACGGCAAGCCCATGCCCCCACCCTTCCAGTAATCTCTTTCTCAACATATGTAACTAAGTTATCATTTTTTTTTTCAAAAAAAATGTAACCGAGTAATTTATTAGAAAATTAATTTTTCCCATAGGTGAATCTTTTAGCATTTTTCATCAAAAAATGACTTTTTCTCACCACCATTTGGCACAAATTATGCTTTTCTTGTTAATCGACGGGAGATAATTTATAAATATTGGTTTTGTTTGGCCGTCGGCTGAAAGCCTTTTAGTTTAGAACTCAAAAAAGTCCTTTTTTTTACAACCTAAGCTTTTAGTCTTTTTGTTTATTATATTTTAGCTTTTTTGAATTTTACTTATTAACCAAAAATAATTTTATACATTTTTTAAAAAGTATCATAAATTTCATTATATACATTTGTTTTTATAAAAATTGTATTTTAAAAAATTATTTGTTGGAATCTTTCAAACAAGATTATATATACGAAATTATATGAATAAAAAAATCACTTCTTTTTATCTTAAAGCCATTTTAAGCTAAATAAGTTTTTAACATTTAAATCACCTAAAAACTTTTTTTTTAATTTTATTTTTTATTTACCTAAAAGTAACTTTAAACAAAAAAAATCTTAATTTTAAACAAACAAGCACGTGGAACTTATATAATTTGAACATTCAACTATGCAAAAAAATGTTTAACAGCACATATCCTTTACCCTTGGCATCTCCAAAACATTAGATTTTTTTTCTTTCAAAAATGTCAACTTTTACCCTTTAGTATTTGACATCTCCAAAAAATTTCTAACCTTTTTTAAAACTTTTTAAAAAAAAAAACTTATATACATTCTAAACAATTTATTATTATTTTTTTGAGTAAAATAATTATAATACTTTTAATTAAAAAAATTAACAGCACTATTAAAAAAACTATTCTAAGTAATTTATCTCAAACAATTATTCATTTTTGTTTCTCATTTTTTTATTCCCTAAAAAAATCAAATCTTTTAAAAGTCAAGTTTTTTTCTGCAATCCCAAACAAGAACTTAATCATACAAATAAACCATAAATAAACCCAACAGAAAGGGCTTCCCATTTGGAGTTGAATATCTTTAATTAGTTTGAATTCGATTTGGAGTTCTCGTCTAATCTATGCAATTTATTGTACCTACTATATCACTTGATATTTTTCACCAACCCATAAAAATGATTGATTTATGTGATATTATATTTATTTTAGCGTAATTTGACTCACCTTGAACTGCAAATTTTGTAGTCTATAGTTCTCGAGCATGTTTGTGTTTTAATATTAGTTCAAATGAGTAAATTTTTTTGGTAATATTTTAAGGTATTTATGTCAGTTTATGCATATCCTAATTGATTATTAAAATGATTATTGGAAGAGTAATTTCACCGTTCAAATGATCATGTTTTTTAGATTGTTCATGTCAGGAGAAATTAAAAAAATAAAAAATTATGACTACAAAAATAAAATGTTCAAATAAAATGAAAAAAATCACTTAATGGTCTTCTAGAAGCTTTCTTCCATTTTAGTATTTTTTTCTACTTTATCCCAAACAAGCATAAAAAAAAGTTTAAATAAAGCTGTCTTTCTTTGTGAGCTCCCTCCCTTAGGTTGATTTTTTCCTTAACTATATCTTGTTTGGATTTTAACCATACTGTCTTGAAATGTAAGACTAAAGTTATTCTTGTTTGAGTAGTTGTAATAAAATTCTTTCTTTATCAATCAAAAAATGAAAAACATGAAAAAGTCATTTAATGACCTTTTAGCGACCATTTTATTTTTAGTGAATTGGTTTTTCAATTTTAGCACAAACAAACAAGCATATTTCTTAAATTGCTCTAGGATGAAGAATTGAAAATATAAAAAAAAAACTCAATCAAATAATAAAAAATTCTATAAAAAAAAAACTGACAAAGAAGTTAGGCCAAAAACAGAAAGCAATCTTTTCTAGCTTTTAACATTTGTACGGAAAATGTAGTGAATGCTTATTACAAGTGAACTTATGGTAAAAATTAATTATAAAAAGCAATAGTCAAAAGCATCAAAATAAAATTTCCTAAAGATTATTATTTCTTAAAGTTATTTTTGACACGTAAGCAGAAAATAAAAACTATGACAAATAAATTAACATAATCTCTCATTTTCATTTAGTTGTGCCATTACTATGTTATCGTGATTTAAGTTCTACTAGCTCAAACAGTTGTATTTCTATTTAATTCCACTATGATAATCTGATCCACTACACTACTTAAATCCCAAATTAATAAATGCCAAAAAAAACTTCACCAAACTCATTAATTTTGACAAATAATAAGTTGACAGTGAATTAATAAAAATTCACTAAACCATTTAAAACCCAGACTAAAAATGACCAAAAATTTCACCAAACTCATTAACTTTCTACTAATATTAATGAGTTGACAATAAATTAATAAAAATTCACCAGCCTAAAATAACTTGGATTTAAAATGTTTTGTAACTAGTGCACACCCTTATTTTTTGGACCAATCTCTTAAAAGTTGAGTACTTATTCGGTGTTTTTAAAATTTTATGTGATAATTTTATATAGTATTTATATTTAATACGGTGACAACAAATTTTATAATAAAAATATAATATTTTATTTTTATTAAATAATTAAAAAATAAATAATAACTCACATTATGTAAATTAAAATTATTTTTTTATTAAGAGTATTTCTTTACAGGATGTACACCAGAAATATCTAATAATTTTCCTCAAAAATAGCAGTGGCAATTGCGAGAATTTTTCAATATGCACGGCTATATATATATATATATATTACAGCCTGGTTCAACCCCAAGATTTCGTGTCCTCCCGAGCGACTCCTCTGACCCTCTCACAGCCAACGCGGCATGAAAGTGTCAAAACTCTTGTTTAGATTACCACTTCCACTCTCCAATGTGCACTATTATATTTATATACGCATCCTTGCATCTATATATATACAATAATTGATCTCTCATACTTAGCACACATTCATCAACACCACCATGGAAGCAATCTCATCCGCCATCCACCGCCACACCCCGCCGGCTCACCTCCTCCCAAACACCAACCCAATTCCAAAAATCCACTCCCACCATCCACAGCCAGCAATTGATCCTTACCCCACTCCCAAAAAACCAAACCGATACACCCATCGTCTTGCTGAATCGCTCTCGAATCTCCTGCACCACCAGGAACCACTCGCCGGGAAAAATGTCAACTATTCCGACTGGAACTTTCATTTTGACGATGACAAACTCAACACGCCAACAATGTCTCCCAAGGAAGACATATCAGGAAAATGGCGAGAGATCCATGGTTGTCGCGACTGGGACAATCTTCTCGACCCACTTCACCCCTGGCTGCGACGGGAGATCGTCAAGTACGGCGAGTTCGGGCAGGCGACTTACGACGCTTTCGACTTCGACTCCTTCTCGGAGTTCTGCGGGAGCTGTAGATACGGCCGCAACCGGCTTTTCGACAAGTTAGGCCTCGCGGGCCATGGCTACGAGGTGAGCAAGTACATTTACGCCATGTCCGGCGACATGGAAAAATTAGTTCCCCGATGGCTCGAGCGGTCGAGGCTGCCGGAAACATGGAGTAGAGATTCCAATTGGATGGGGTACGTGGCGGTGAGCGGTGACGAGGAGTCGCGGCGGATAGGGAGGAGGGACATCGTCGTGGCGTGGCGGGGCACGGTGGCGCCGTCGGAGTGGTATGAAGATATGAAGAGGAAATTGGAGCCTGTTGGCGTCGGAGAGGCCAAAGTGGAACATGGGTTTCTTAGCATTTACACATCTAAGAGCGATTCCACCAGGTATAACAAATCAAGTGCCTCGGAGCAAGTCATGAAAGAAGTGAAACGATTATTGGGAATTTACAAAGGGAGAGGCGAAGAAGTGAGCCTCACCATCACCGGACACAGCCTAGGTGGCGCGCTGGCGCTGCTAACCGCCTACGAGGCGGCGGCGGCCGTGCCTGGCCTTCCCGTTGCCGTCGTGTCGTTCGGCGCACCGCGGGTTGGGAACATTGCCTTCCGGGACGAGATTTACCAGATGGGGGTGAAGACGCTGCGGGTGGTGGTGAAGCAAGACGTGGTCCCCCGGATGCCGGGGATCGTCTTCAATGAAAGCTTGCAGAAGTTCGACGATCTCACCGGAACCCTAGAGTGGGTTTACACCCACGTCGGAGCTGAGCTGAAGCTCGACGTCCGGTCTTCCCCTTACCTTAAGCGCGGCGGATTCAATTTTCTAGGGTTTCATATGCTGGAGACTTACCTTCATCTCGTCGATGGGTTCGGCAGCACCGCGACGGCGTTCAGGGCCAGTGGTCGAAGGGACGTTGCCTTGGTGAACAAGTCATGTGACATGTTGGTGGAAGAGCTGAGGATTCCTCCTTTCTGGTACCAAATGCAGAACAAGGGTTTGGTGAGCAATGCGCATGGAAGGTGGGTTAAACCTAAAAGGGATCCAGAAGACATACCTTCACCTACTAGAGAGGATGCCCATGTCCATGAAATTGAGATGCAGGAAAGTTATGGCAGACTTGAACCCTTATTAAGTGTATGAAACTAAATTCTTTTTTTTTATCTCTTCTTTTCTTTGGTGAATATTTTGAGTGAAGGGATTAATTTACACTGATAGGATGTAAAAAAAAGAGTCTGTGATGTGAATTATTCTGTCAACAAATTTGAAATTCAATCTTTAAATGTGAATAATTTAGTGAGTTAATCGCTATACCATTTCTTTCCCTTCTTTTCTAGAAAATTAGATTTTCAAACACATTTTTATAAAAATTATTCACAAAAGTATTAATAATTTAAAATGAATAATTTAAATTCACTTGGAATATAATCTACATCACAAACTATTTAATCTATTAGATCATTCTTTTTAAATTATGAATAATTTTATAGATAATTTTTATCGACACTACGCACTTCTATTTGTTACAAACGAAAACTAAAGTATATATGATTATTGTTTTTTTTTCTTTTAATTAAAAAAGATCAAGAGACCTGAATGGATTACAAATCGAACAAAGATGCATAGAATGAAAAATAAATCTTTAAAAGAAGAGAGAAAAACTTTCGGGGAAAGAACCCTCCAACATGACCAAAATCAAATCTCCACCTATAAATAATCACAAATTTCCGCGCATGTAGTGAGGTAGTATTAAAATACGTTAAAAACCTAAAAAATAAATGATAAAAATCGATCACTATAACCTACAAAGCATCGTCCTCTTCTACAGTCAGTTGAAAATGTATCGTAATCTCCACTAATTTGTCGCAAAAAGATTTACTTAAGGCCAAAGGTACTAATCACATAGTCTCAACTTTGGTGTTACTTGCATTGATTCACTTATGTCAATTTAGTAGAAGTTCATATCTAAAAATGTTATTGGGGAAGCAAGGATAGTAGGAAAACTTGTAATCACAAAATAGAGCAAAATAAAAACAAAAGAGAAGCGAGAAAACTGAAAGGAGAGAAAGAGAGAGAGAGAGAGAGAGAGAGAGAGAGAGAAATTAGTATGCGCCCTCTTTTTACCGAAGACTGTAATTTTTATGCAGTTTAAAGACGAGTTTTGAAATGAGTGAGGCTGAGTTATATTATTGGAAGGGAAGAAGAAAAAAGAGTTCAGAAGTAAAACAAAGTGATTGGTTTAAAAGAAATCAGATTAGAGTAATGCAACTGACACCTCATATTATATCTTACCTTTAACTTCATAGACATAAATTACATCGACTTTACACCACCACTTGGAGTATAATCCATCAAACTTATTTTTATGGAATAAAATATAATATAGAATGCACCTAGAATAATAGAATCAGCCATAGCTTAATTACCCAAAAAAGAAAAAAACACCCATAACACAAGATTAGGAACTTGGAAATTGTTTAGAAAAACAAAACCAGGTGGTGGTAATAGTGTAGAATTGGGTAAAGAAAAGGTTATTATTTTACTTCCAATGTTGTTATCAACCTTTTCCCAAGGTTATATATATGTGTGTGTGTGTGTGTGTGTGTGTGTGTGAAGTGATAGTTAAATAAAGGAAGAACAAACAAAATGGAAAATTGACTTTTGACTTTCGAATGGGTAAAGCCGTTCACATTGGTCTCTGACAACTTGAGGAAATCCTCACCCACTTCCTTATTTAAAAATAAACATGTAGCTCACTGGAATGGGGAAGGTGCTGGGTGTATTGTTTTTTATTTAATTTTTGAGTATAATTTTATGATTGAATTCGTTTATTATATAAAATTTGTTAAATTTGTTAATTATATAAAAATTTAAGTTGATTCGATACTTATAACTAAGTGATCACATCATGTTGTATAATAAACAAATAAATAAATAAATAAAAATTATAATTTTGAGAAAAAAAATTGTTAAACAAATATTATTCGATTATTTAGCTGCATGTATCGAATTAACCTAATTATTTTTATGAATAAGAAGCTTGACGAACTCTACGTAATAAACAGATTTAATCATAAAAATATATTTAGAAAGTAATTTGGTGTTGGTTTTTTTATATATTTTTTAACTTTTGGTTAAATATTCTTGACTTTGGTTTATCTTGAATAGAAAAAAACAAAAAGTAAATAAAGAAGTATTTATGAATTTATTTTTTTTATATATTATTTTATTGCATGTTTGAATCCCATGATAGACAGTTGAGAGTGATCTATGTTTTATGTTATCTTTTTCTTTTATTAGGATAATATAAGTTCTCTTGTGAAAAAAAAAATATATTTAATTGAATTAACAAGCAAAGTATAAATAAATTTAAATCGTCAAAGTAGAATTAGAGTGGTCGGACGCACACTAAGAGCACTGTGGACAACACAGAAGCCTAATCCAATTAAAAATGAGAAATTTACTGAATACAAAAAAAATAAAAATAAAAGCAAGTTGGGAAGGGCCTCCGCCAAACAGGGTTGAAGTCAATGGGTGTAAATTAAGATCTCCCCGGCACTGTTTGGGATAACTTTTTTTTTTTTGTGTTTTTTTAAGTTTTTTTATTATTTTGATCTATATTTTTTACTTTTTTAATACGTTATGATAAAACAAATTTAAAAATATAATTATTTTACGTAGAGTTGAAAAAAGTTTACTAAAATTGAGAAAAAGCCTTAAAAAATTATCATTATTTATATTTTGTCATTTTTTTTTTATTTTTTTAGTTTTTTATAATGAGAGAAATTTAAAAAACATTATTGTTTGAATTAACATAAAAAAAAATGCATACAAAAAAACCTTTAAAAAAGCTATCCGAAACAGTTCTACTCTGTCAACAAATTTTTGGTGGGATGATTTCAAATTTTATAGTAATGCTATATGCAGACACTTTCAACAGTAAATCAATTAAAAAATTACAAATCATCCACAAAAATTTAATCTTGAGTACCGTAGAATCAAAGATAGCTTGTCAAATTTAGAGTAATTATTTGGTAGATCTAGAGCACCATATGATATTATTTACATGGTATTCTTATTTAATCATGTAATAAAAAATATTTTGTATGTAATAATACGAGTCCATCTTTACTAAGTATATAAAAAATAATAAAGACTCACTTACTGCGCATCATATATATTTTTATATAAAGAGAATATCATGCATAGGAATGCGCTACACTGTACTCCCGGAGTACCTAATAATTTTTCTCAAAGTTATTAACTTTTGCCTGAGATACACATGTCCTGAATGGAAAATTAATAGGAATGAATGGTAATTTGAAAGAAAAAGTAATAGCTATTGACCATCTTACATTCAACCCACATGAGGTCAGAGTTTACCAAGTTTGCAAACCTGTTAAAACCTTATTTTGTAGGTTTAATGTGGTTTAAACAGTTTATTTTATAGACTCCACACAAATTTGTTTTTACAAACAATTAATTTAGTCAAATGGCGATAGGTACATGAAAACAATTGCATTTTATTTGACAAAATGTACTAACCAAAACCATCAATTTGTAAAATAAAATGTAATTTATTCATCTCTCTATCAATATTCGATCAAGCTAAATTTTTATATAAATGATCTTTTATAGAGGACTTACACTGAAGAATGGTTCGAAGATTCTATGCATTTTGACCAAGTTGTACAATTAGATTGTAACCGAATTAAGTCAGAAAAATTTTTTTAAAAAAAAAACACTAGAGGAGTCTCGTTAAACAACAAAAACTAAATAAAAAAACATTCGAAATGCGTAGCCAAACGCAATTGGAATTTTACTTTTTAACACTTTTACCTTAAGAAAAAAAAAAACCTCACCTTTGAGTATTTGGTATTTTGGTTATACACTTCCCAAGTATATGTTCACTTGTATATGAGCTCATGAAAGATGTCAGTTTAACAGTTTGACCAAGTACATATAGAGGAGAGCCTTTTGAAGAACCATAGGCAGAGAAATACAAGCTTGGGCTGGCATTGGTAACACCATCTAGACTGAAAAAACAGGCAAAGTTGCAACTAGAGCTCTACCATTATGGGTAGCCACTAAATTGCAACAAAAATTGCATTTTCATGCAGAACAAGAAAATTCAGCGGGGCAGAGCAGAAAAGGAATTGATCACAACTCTATTCCGTGGTAAAATTTGCCATCGGCGCTTCATTGATGTGAAGTGGCATGAATCGTTTACAATCTAATTGTACAACTTGGTGGTACAGTGGGACAGGGCCCCGAATCCCCTCCCTCCACAACCAGAAATAACCATATTGTGTTTCTCGTCTTTCAAAACAGTGGCCGCGACTCAAGTCAGCCATCTCTGGTGCCTAGTGACATAACAGCAATCAAAAATGGGCACGGCAGGTTCAAAATCTATTCCTTCCACTTGACTTGAGAGTCACTTTTCTTCATCTAAAGTTGCAGCAGTGAGCCCGACCCCTCGCCAAATTGTCCCATAGGCATATCATCTGTCTAGGGGATTGGTAATGTGCCGTGTAATAATCCTCCATGCACCCGTACTGACAAAACTTCCAGTTGTGGGAGTACTGGACCGGCGTGGAGCTGTTGAACTGCTCAACCCACATTCCCATGCTCACATCCTCCATCTTGAACAGCTGCCAACAACAAAGAAACAAAATGCTTCATTAACAAAGGCTGAACCCTTCACGGGAGAAAATTAAAAATTTAAAATAAGAGCTGCCCAGTGTACGAATCTCCCACACTGTGGAGTCTGGGAAGAACAAAATGTACGCAATCTTACTCTCATACGCAGAGAGGCTATTTTCATACAGGGAAAAATAAATAAATATATGTGCGAGTGTGCGTGTGTGGATAAGGTTTCCATGTTACCAACCCGTAAGCGTCGATTGACATGTTGAGAGACGATGAATTTAGCAATATCACTTGATATTATGTATCCAGGCCCATTGGCATAAGGAGGATATACTTCTTGTGGCCACTCCTGTTACATGAGACCACCCATCAGATGTGCAAGGCAAAGAAAATCTTATATCTATCTGTGTGAGAAATCATTTTTCATCTAAATGGAGTTAGATGCATCTTAAACTCATGTAAATGGTTTCAGCAGACCATTGCTGAATCTTCAGGATTCCCATAATAAATAATTTCTTTTAGATAAAAGGTGATTTGAAGCTTTTGTACCTCGTAAGTGACTGCCCATTTCCCACTTCTAAGAGGTCTATGCAACAGATTGAGATTGCCCATGTAAAGTGACCGTTTAGGAGAGATGCCTTCAATTTCTTTCATGACGGTCTCCACCCTAACAAATGTATCATCGTCACATTTCATGATGTAAGCAGCTGTCAAATTTTGAGCCTGGATGGTGAAAGTTTAGGCTGTGTTAGGGGATGGATCACTGCTCAACAGAGGAGCCAATCTAGAAAATAATTTTTTTGATAAGTAAATGAGAAAATAATAAATGAATCTTGGGCTATGTTTGGTTTATTGGAATGAATAATGGAGTGGAATGTTGATTCCATGGAAGATCCATTCCAATGTTTGATTAGTCAAAAAAAAATGATGGAATGTCAAATCAAAAAATAATCAATATTCTTCCATTTAATGGAATGAGAATTTCAATGCAAATACTAAAGAATTGGCATTCCAGTCATGTTCAACATCATTCCATTAAACCAAACACTATCTTGGACAATGAAACATGACCAAAAGGTGAAAGTCAACATACCCCATACTCGCAGATGGCAATAGTTTTAAGAACAACGAGCTCATACCGATCCATAAATGGCAAGATCACGATATCACCAAAGTAGGCAGATTCTTTCTTCAGAACTGTGTTCACTTCCTTCCTCGGATTCTGCATGTGATCTCTCAAATGAGTAGAATTCAAAAATAGAAAGACCCAAAAAAAATGATACATTAGAAAATAAATAAAAGGAATGTCTTAACATTATAAAGGAGCATACACACAATGATCCTATTATCCTTAAAAACCACATCATAAAACACAACTTAAGCTAATGAGGTTTCTTTCAGTAAAGATCTCTCATATGAACATCTCTATTCACACGTGTATTCTGTTTGTTCAACTGCATAAAAACATATAAAACTTTCCCCACATTGTTATTCATGCATTACACTAACAACAAAAAGTTTCCTCTTTTTTTAACGTGCATGAGATTATACCACTTAGGGCAATAGATATATGAAATGGCGAGAAACAAGCTTGCGATTGGAAAGGAAGTTATAAAATTGGCATCTTGCGTTCCATTTTTTAATATATGGGTTCTTTTGAAGCAATAAAAAATTAAAATTATAGAACACACTGTATCTGCCAAAATGCACTTTTACCGGATAAACAGAAACCACCATGACTGATGTTTCGAGATAACTCAATTTTGTAGATACCTCTCAAATTACATTCTACAAAATGAATTCTCAACTTTGTTCTCCATTTTTATAATTCAAAAAAAAAAAAACGTAACCTGTTTTCTGAGACATGAGCCAAACACACTTGGCACAGAGAGTTTGAACTTCAGATAAGAGAAATAGAAAATAGAGAACACAATCCACAATCAACCATGTTCCTCAAGAAAAGATTTTCCAAACTCAATTTTCTAAAAACCTATCGGAGAATACCATACTGATGTAGCACATGGCAGAACAAGAAATGGAAAATAGTTCAAAAAGATTACAATCCTAACACAAAAGCCATAGCCTAAAACTAAAACTCATTAATCAACTCTAATTATTACAATGTCAAGAACCTTATTCATATACTAATAACCTACGATAATGGATAGAAAACTTATAAAAAATGTACTACCAATACTTATTAAAAGTTCTGATAAATTTTAAAAAAAACTAACATTATAAGAAAATTGAATATAAATAATAAAATATAATAATTAATATATTCAAAAATTAATCTTTCATGTCCTCTACAGTCTGCATCATTCTCATTTACTATTCTTATTTACTAAGAAAAAGAACTCGACTTTGTGTTGTCCTGAAATATAGAACTCTACCATGTCAAATAATCAAATTTATATTCAAATAATCAAATATTGGGAATATACAATTTTCAGTTCCACTCACAGCCAAAAGGCCAACTGGATTGCGATGGGTGGATCGCAATGGTTTGGAAGTGTTCAGCTAGGGTTCTGACTGATTCACTACGGTCGACAATGATTGCGACTAAGTTTGTGTTTGAAATGATCGACAATTGACTACAATAGCAAAGCATTAGGGTCCCAACTGTGAGATGTTGTTCAAAGGAGAGAAGTTTGACTAGGGTTTAGTCAAAAAGGAAGAGGGAGACAGCTGGTGGCTGGGCCGTTCACGATGGTGATGCAAGTATGGTTTCAAGAGAAAATCAATGAACAAGAGAGAAGGAGATGAAATCTCGAACCTAAACTCTGATGCTAGAATGAAGTAGATTGTGAAAGGGCGAGAAATGGAAAAATAAAAAGTAGCGCAAAAGGGTCACACATCAATATAGACAGAAACCTAAACTAAAAATTTCTCATTCCTCAACTCAAACGATTACGATGTAAAGCGAGCTTTATTTATAGACTACTAACCTACCATAATGGGTAAAAATCTTATCAAAAACATCGTAACCAATGCTTATCAAAATCGCTGACAAATAAAAAACTTAATACAAGGAAATTGAATATTATTGGATAACTTGATATACATTGTTGGACGTATTTCTTAATAACTTAGCGTTTTTGGGACAATTGGTGACTTAATATGGTATCAGAGCTCTAATTCTTAAAAATCCTGAATTCAAATCTCGTCTATTTTTCTATTATGTTCTATTGTGCATTATATTTTGTCTTTGTTGGTGTACCTGCTTAGTTCAGTTTATTTGCCTCTTCATGTGCAAGACAGGGTCATGCGTGAGAGAGAGCGTTAAATAACTTGATAAATATTGTTGGCCTATTTCCAAACAATTTAAATTTTTATGACAATTGATGATTTAACAAATATAAAATAATAAAATACAATAATTCAAAAATTAATGTTTTATGTCCTCCATCGAATCCATCACATCACATACCAAATGAATTCACAATTTGTTTCGCTTCTTGTCATTCCAATTTTTTTGAGTTGTGAGCTAACAAGGACACGAGTAGTCAGTTCAAGGTAACAAATCACATGAACGCATTGTTTACAAACACACAATGACTCAAGCAACTAGATTCTTATGGAAGCATTGGCATGACTTTGCCAGAAAGAAGACAATAGGGTATGAAATACAAAAGCTTCTATCACGCCCCAAAACCCGGGGTCACGTGAAAATCCACCAAACATCAATTTAATATGAAAATATAGGTTTTTATACATTGAAATTCGCCTGTTGAAACCAGGAGAATACCCAACAAAGTGTATCTCTCATAAATAAAAGACATATAGTTCCAACATACATACAGTATATCGCCTTACGGCGTACAAAACCGGCTTTCAGGAACAGACAAACCAAACAAAAAAACTACAAAAGTCTTCCGCCACCGCGGGCACCACCAAGGCTACTCCTCAACCACATCATCACTTGAAAATGGTTTTACAAAAAATTTCCGCCTGTGAGCCGAAACCCAATAGAAACAGATAATAAGCTGTAAAGCAGAAATATGCAATCATATGGTGGGAGCGAACTCAACCACAAAATCAAAACAGGCTTTCCATCCAAAACCCTCAAGTTTTCCCCATCAGACTACACAAGTCTGACAAACCGGTTTTATTAACATAAAATCTTGTTTTCATCCTCCAAACCATGCGATGCAGATATTGCAAATAACCAACCATAGTTAAGGAAAAACAGTAGTCAAAATTATCGTTCCCTCACGGAATGTACCATCGTGGAAAAGAAGAAGAATATGATCCTATGTACCGACTCTATCACAAGGGGACATAGGTAACAACTATAAACTCCTATCCATTACTCTAGTCCTGAACTACTTAAGGCCTGCTAGGTAATAGCAAATTCTATACGGAGCACCATGGCGAACTACTTAATTTACGGGCGACAACCGGAGGGAACTAAGCACTCAACCGTCTCAATTTACGGGGACTAACCCGAAGGACCTGAGTACCTACGCTGCGTACGTTTTTGGACTTACACCGAGGAAAACTCGTGCCAAATACACATCATCCCGGTACATCTAGATAATTTTCTAAAAACTGAGCTGTAGCATCAACTACAAAACAAATCTTTTCGCAAATATATATTATACATGTATATAGATTCATCCATTAACATGGAGATCAACAAAATATTTTAAATGTTTTCCCAAAATGCAGTTATACAATTCATGTATAAGCAAGAGATCCAATCCATAAAACCATGAAGATTAAACCAAATCATGTATAAACATATTTTTATCAAAACGTTTTAAAAAGTGAGCCTCAACCCCAAGGGCTAGCTCCAAACCACCGGTAAACATGTTTTTCATCAACACCTCATTTTTCTCAAAAAAAAACCCAACCCTTTTCCCAAAGGAACCACCAAAAGGCCAAGATAAACAGCCAACATTTCAGTCGACTGGACCCCACCCAAGTCGACTGAAAAACTCTCTGGAAAAACAAATTTTCGAACCAAAAAATATTTCAGTCGACTAACCTCTCGAGCCCAGTCGACTGAACCTCCCAACTCAAGATCCAGTCGACTGAAGTCATGGGTTCAGTCGACTGAACTTGCCTAGAAAACGTTTTTAGCTACGGTTTTGACCTCCAATCCTCAAACCAAGCTTCAAAAACACCTATTTTGATGCCTAAAGGCATACCCGAGCCTAAGGCTATCACAACACCTCACCAGAAACATCCAACACCCAATTTTATCCAACTGAAACGCCAAAAACAGTTTTAACCCAAAATTGGATCTAAAACATAAAATCACATTTTATACATTTTTAAACAGTGAAACAGCATAAGATTACACACAGTACCCTTATACAACAGTAGAATCTGAGATCCTACCTCGTTAGGTCAAAAACCCGACGCCACAATCTACGTGCAAATCCAAGCTTCGTCGAAATCAAATTCTGTCCAAATGAATGCGTAGACCACGAAGCCAAAAGCAAGGATCGGTTGTTGGTTTATTGAAAATCAAGCCCCGGGCCCCCGAGAAGTTAGAAAGAAGGCAGAGAGAAGATGGAAGAAACTTAGGAGTTAAGTTTTGAAAATATCTTTTGAAAATATCTAATTCCAGATATTTATAAACCTCCAAAATATCTTCTTTTTTTTTGAATTTTCGAAATTCGCACAACTCCCCGCGGCCCCTAGACCAACCCCACATGCTTGAAATAACCAAAGTATGCATCAAAACTCATATAGGTATATCAAAGCGAAAATGCTAAAAAGGCGTCAAAACACCTAACATGCATATATATCAAAATCAAACGGTACAGGACCTCACAGCTTCAAATTCCCATTCATACAAAATGGAAAGGTTCAAATTTTCTTCACAAAAATTGTTCACAAAAAAGTGGGGTCATAAACTTCAGAAACGATTTTAATTAAGCTTAAGAAACTGCATGGTTCCTTTAGGAAGCAAGTTCTTTGATACATGACGTGCATGATCTTAGAAAAAGGGGAGATCAGATCACCTTTGTTCAACCACTTATCATATAATAAGCATGACCATACAGAGAGGAGAAAATGCATGTCCTAATCGAACCTCGCATAGATTTCTAGACGTGAATAAACACCTCCATCATTGAACTCGTCAAAATTTCACTTATCATTGTGGCTCATCAATGGCTATTATAACTCAATCCAAAGGGATTTTTTCTAACTGATTCATAAAGCTAATTAACTCAACCAATTCAACATCTACAAGGTCGTACATTTGGTTAAAGGCATATTATTTTTTTTTTCTTACATACACTGGGATGCCTTAGGCTTAGTGAAAGGAAGAAGCTTTTCAGTAGCAAGATTTGAACCCTTAATCTCCTTGTCGTAGCTCAAGATATGCCAAGGCATTGGAAACTTAGAGAAGGGAAATTCAAGGTTGAAGAGGCTCGTCGAAGGTTCTAGAGCATCCTAGAAGGGTTTGGTATGTGGGAAAACCTAGAAGAGTTCAAAATGTTCTAGAGGAGTCCAAAATATTTTAGAATATCCTAGAAAATCCCAAAAGACCTTTTGGAGGTTGTTGAAAACTCCACCATGTCAAGGAATAATGTAGAATATTCTAAAAAGACACGGGAGAAGATTAAGGAAGCCTAGATATTCTCAAGGAATGTTTTGGAGAGTGAATGATAACCCCTGGATCAAGAGGATCCTAGTCGTCCATTAAGGAAGTGGAAGGCTATAAAAGGGGGAGAGACCGATTTGTGAGGCGGGTACTAGTGAATGTTCCAAAGGGGTGCGCACTTGAAAATGCTCCAAAGGGGCAAGTACTTGAGAGTGTTCCAGCGTAGGCTCTCTAGAGTAAGAATGATTAGAGATGGAGCGTCAAATGTGAGATTGAGAGTTTCTCAACACTTCAGAGAGGCTGTTTCTAGGCAAATCGCTTGGCTGTCTCAGTAACCCTACCTCCTCCATCTTGTATCTTTGTAAAGCTTTGTGCGCTTATTCTTTGTATAGTGAAGCTTCCTTACCCAACATATGCATGTCTTCTAAGTTTGAGTGAGTGGGCTGACACTTTAACGCCTTGGTAAGGTTGCTTGAGGGGCAAAGACTGACTTAGGCATTCAGGGAACACTGCTTAGGTGCAGTGGCACACTAAAAATCTTGGCTTGTGATATCCTGGTGAGGTGCAAAAGTTCTGGCAAACTAGGCTAACACAGTTGTTCTAAGACCTTGATTTCATTATATTATATTTATGTCTCATACACCATATCTTTCTTTCTTTTAGTCATTGTAGTAACATTTATTGAAAAAGGCACTAAGGGGCTTCCACCAGTATACATGTAAGTGGAAGCAAACAATTCAGTGTAAAAGCTACAATAGGTCGCCCCAATAAGAGATTGAACTCCACAAATATTTAGGAATGTCTACAAATACAAGAATTGTTACAGGAGAGGTCCAACACCCCTAGAGACGCAAATACCAAAAATAGCAACAAAACTACTCCTAAACCTAAACAAGGATTCTCGGTGCCACAAAAAGTCCTACTACGTTCCGCCCCAAATAATCTACATAATACATAACGGGGTCAAGAGCCAAGCCTTTCCCTTCCTTTTTCCTACCCTTCCCCCTTCCCAAGAATGGAAACCTTACCTCACATTCATAACCCACCAGGATCTTTAGTCTTTCCTCACATTTACAGGTAAATATTTATGTAAACATTTAAAAGCTAAAATATCATGGAAACCTTACCAACGCAACAAAGAAACGAACTACCACATTCAAGGACTTGATTGCTGGAGATTGCATCCATGTTTTTCTAACTGTCATGCGTTCTGCAAAATGATTGGTTGCAGAGAGTACCCCAATAAAAAGTCGAATAGGACTCCTGGGCAAAGGGAGAGCCTTCCATTTTGCAGACATTTCTAGTACTCTTCGGGGTGAGAAGCTGGGGTGAGATGTTGGCAGAGAGGTAGCATAAACAGAATGAACATCCACATCACCTTTAATTGCCAATCCAGTTGCATCTTCAAGTGTAAACCCCTGAATCAACAGCAGCATATGGTCAGAAGAGCACTTCACGCTCTTATAAGACACAATGAACAACAAATCAATGACATACCAGACAGTTGAACCAAAAAAATACCAATTATGGAAATTATAGCGACAAGAAATGATCCCTAATATCTAGTTCAACAAGAACAAAACCACAAAATGATGAATCATATAGCCGAATAAGACCCTGTGCTACAAAAGCATGGTCCAAACCCAGGTGAACAAGAACTAGAAGGCAATTAGAACCTAAAAGTGGGGGAGTAAAATAGGAAGAATAGACATGGGAATAACTTCATATCAGCTTTTCTCAGAGAACATACACAAGATCTTGTTTCGTGCACGATAGAATACAAAATATCATTCTGCAGAAGTGATGATGAAAATGTGATCTACAAATAATTTGATGTTCCTCTTAATTTCTTGAGACCCAAACCAATCTAAGTATATAGCATAAATGGTTCAAGTCATTTGATTATCCATCTGGTTTTATAACTAAGCACAACAAATCAAGTGATCATCCACAAAGCCATCATGTACATAGTGCATTTGACAGATTCAAAACAGCTGGCATGAGTTGTAAAGCTCGTAAGAGTACTTCTTGATCTCAGAAACAAGGTAGCATACCGTCCTATAAGGAAATGAAGTCACATGCCGACCCCCCACATTAACATGGTAACCATCAACACCAGCACGCACAGTCAAGACAAACAATCTACCCTCCACAAAAGGAAATGGCCATGTCACTTCCGGTTTTTGTGGACGACCAATGAATCGCTTGAACCATGAGGTTGTCTTGGACTCTTTGGAATCTACTACATCATCCCGCATCCATTTCTCACATCTCACATGTCCATCAACTGCCAAAGATAAGTTACTTAAAATGGATCCGACATAAAAAGAAATCACATGACTTAAAAACTGCCAACATTTTAAAAGCATAAAACATTTCACCTTCCCCCAAATAAACACACCACGACACAAATAAAATGGTCGAGGCATTCACCAAAACCACAAGTATGTAAAAGAAATAGTTTATAAAATCAAGATTTGATAAAAAAGAGGACAAAAATAAAATGGTGGACACAAGGCAACAAGGTGAATTGATTACCATGGCATGCAGATAATATATCTAGTTTTCAATTTGGTTAGAACCATTGCAATAAATTCCCCAGGTTAAATTAATGATGAATGCAAAATAGTCACCAAAATATTTAACATAATGGTCAACAAGAATTACATCCAAGAGAGCCAAGACGTTAGCTCCATATAAAACATATCGTTGCAAAAGGGCCCAAGACAAACACGCAATATAAGAAGCAAACAGTTTCACAATCACAGCACCACTTTCAAAATTCATAGAAGAATCCTAACACTGTACATTCTAACCTATGTTATAAATTCCATGCGTTTCACTTAAACAAAGTTGTGTCATCACAAATAGAGGAGAAAGAAATGATGAAACCATTAGCAATAGGTTTTCCAGCAAAGAAAAAGAACAAAACAGGGCTTACTTCAACCCAATCCAAGTTCAAAACCTTATCAGTACAAGACATAGTTGCCAAATCGTGAATGGGATCATGAATCGAAATCCTAGTTTTTATGAATCATAAATCTAATCACAAATCGTTAAGTTTTAGATGAACTGAAAACATGATGTTTAAACACTTAAATGCGTATGAAACAAAATTAAAAACTTGATATTAACATAGATTATATAATAAGAATATGATTACCTAATTTAATTGGAAAGACATTTAACTTTATCACAAAAGATTTTAACTCAAATCCAACTAACAGTAAAATTACTTAAAAATCAATATATGTTCTCTTTTAAAATTTAAAAGATAGACTAAGAAATCTCAAATATAGTAAAATAAGATAACATAGATTAAATATAAACACTCAACAAAATTCAGACATAAAATCAGATTTCCCTCTGGGAGAAGATGCCTAGCCTCCTGTGGAAGATATACGTTGTGGTGGTCATCACCTCTGAATTGGAAGCAAACAAGCACACCAACTATATATAACAATTTCTATGATCATTTAGGGGGAATTGTTCATGCGACAGGTTGTTATTTCCTGGTTTTAGTTTTCGATCACTGGCATTACTTGTATGCTTATTGCTAATAAATAAAAATTTTAAAAATATATATTGTGAAACTGTTAAGTTAATGTTTCAACTCATATTATATTAAACTATGATTGTTTCACTAAAATATCAATAAATAATTTATAGGAAGTAATATTATCATCTTAAATATCCTAAAAATCATAATTGTTAAAATCGTTCTGTAGAGATTTCGGTCCGAATCACATGTCGGTATCAGCAAGCAATGGAAAATCGATCAATACAGAAACTGAATCGTGCTTCGATTTTGACGATCTGAAGAAAACAACATTACACATGCGTGGGCAATGAGTTGAGTTGTGATAGACCCATATCAAAAAGAAACAAGAAAATCATCGAAACCAGACGTTATATATGCAAATTGATTGTTTCTATTGCAGATCTATATAGTTTCTATTCAATTTAACAAAACAACAAATCGATTCACAAGCACCAAATTCTATTGACACTGATTGAATTTAAATAACTCCAAATCTCCTAAATTTCTCTAAATTTTTGCACTGATTCTTACATCAAAGGGTCCATTTATATAGTAAGAACTGAATCTGAGTTTGTTTTGGTGGATTTTGATCTTCTCAATTGGTTTTTACCATTTTTCTCGTTAGCCAAGTTGCAAAACACGTGTTCGATTCTTTCCCTTCTATTTTTTTTTTGTTTTTGCGTTTTTTGTTAATAAAATAACTCAATAGGCTTTGCCTCATTTCTCTATGAGATTTGCAATACTCAAGTGTTGCTCGTGCCTTTATTGCTACAGAAACATCGTTAGTGTAAAGTAGGGCTTTCTCCCAGTGCCTACCTTTTCTGTTGTAGAGGCTTTATTATTCCATTTCTCAAGCTCCAACCTTGTTTATTTGAATTTTCAAGGGAAAACAAAGTAATCTTTAATATTTATTTATTTTTGGGTCTTGGCAGGACAAAGGGAAAGGCAAAAAGGAAATAACCCCCATGGGTCCACTGGGCATGTATTTCAAATAATATAAATGAAAGGCTTTTGTTTAAACAAATTATTTTTGGTTATGTATCTTTTAGTTACAAGCTTCAAATTTTTTTTTATTGAATTTGAACTAGATACATATGTTAGTCTTCTTTTATTAGAATGCTTATTTATTGAACGATTGAACTATCTTTAGCTATATGTTTTTACTTAATTTTTGCAAAATGCATGTTTTATGTGTCTTATTTTTTTATTGTATTCTTTATGATATAAAAAAACATACGATACACGATATAATGTAATACATGATATAAAAAATAGTGAAGCAATTCACGATTCGGTACACGAGTTGACACCTATGCTAAAATATGTATTTTAACATTTTTCACCATGAAGAGAAATAAAGTTTTTTTTAAGAAAAAGGGTTAAAGAATGTAATGGGTTTTCTTTGTTCTTATTAAATCATCTAATCACCAAATGAGCAACAAACTGCACATGTTTATTTCTTATTTTCACAATAAACGCATTAAGTTATTTTAATGTATCTTTAAAATAATTAAAAGAAGTTGCAAATAGGAAGTTTGAAATTTGTTGAATCTAAATAATGAGTCGAGTGGTGAATATTGTAAAATTCATCACAAGTCTATCACAAAATCGATTTGCTCATAGATCTAAATCAATTAATGTATGAATTGTGAATCAAATCATAAACTGAAACGTAAATCGTAAGATTATGATAAGAGATAACTATAGTACAAATATCAATTCCCAGATTACGACTTATGAAATACATCAAATTGGTCTTCTCATGTACTAAATAGTGAGTCGAGTGGTGGATATTGTAAAATTCATCACAAGTCTATCACAAAATCGATTTGCTCATAGATCTAAATCAATTAATGTATGAATTGTGAATTAAATCATAAACTGAAACGTGAATCGTAAAATTCCGATAAGTGATAACTATAGAACAAATATTAATTCCCAGATTACGACTTATGAAATACATCAAATTGGTCTTCTCATGTACAACAAATTAGAAGTTTGTGCCACGAATATTTTCTCATTTTTACATTCTGTTACATTATTTTTAGCCTTTCTACACATCTAAGCAATTTCAACTTTCAAGCATATTTTGGGAAGTTTGATGGAAGTTAACTTTGGCAAACACGCTTAAATCCAAGTTCTATGAAAAGTATTGCTATTGTGTAGGTTTAAATGCAATGTACACCTCATAGGTTGTTCCAATTACTTGCAAAATCCCAAAAAATACCATTTCAAAATTGCATGTTCTTTAAATTTTCACTGCTAGCTTACAAGACTTTTTTAGCTTCATCACCAATAAATCAAGTTCCTGAAAAATGACCTGCATGACCCACAAACAAAAATACATATATAAAAAAAATTGTGTTTCATACAATTACCATGAGAAAGCCTCAATATTCAAGGGATGATTCAAGAAAATATAATCCATTGTTTTATGCCTCATGCATTCCATCTGGACCACTACTCAAACCACACCAAGCCTCAAGTAAAGCCATGTCTACAGGTAACATAATGTACTCAATTCCAAAAATCCAAAGAATCTCCTGGTCAGTAGAAAATTGATCTGTGATTTTCTTCCCATTTTCCCTCCAGCATCATAATAAAAAAATTGCAATATTCTTTAAGGAAGGCAAGGGCATGAATACAAAAGAAAATAGAAAGTGGAAAGGAGCAATAGAACTGTTACCAAGCATATCATCATCATTCTTAGATGGTACACCATCACACCTTTGAGCTGTCCCCCAATGCATCCTGTAGCAGGTATTGTGCTCAATGACTGGTTGTTGACTCCAATCTCCTCTCAGTCTAGGATTCAGATGCAGAATCTTTGGTGGATCCTCCCCAACCACTGACTTTAACCCTTGCAATTCAACCATAAATTGTGAAACCAGGACCAGAGGATTACCCCTGCTCATTCTTGCAAGCTGTGAGACATACTCCTTATGGGCGGGATGGGGTGTTGCCACCACTGTAATTGAGGAACCAGCAGCAAGCCCACAAGGAAGGAACATGATCCGGTCTCCCCTAGCTAAGTCTTCTCCACTCATTGATACCCATGAAGGACAGGACTCGGGCTTCCCCTCAAGTATAGAGCTCTGGCTTATATCTTCCTTCTCATCAAATTTATGTACTTCTTCCCATGCCTTCAAGCCTAATGTCCATGCCTCGTCGGCCATGCTTTCTAATACTGATAACTCTATTGTCTTATTTCTCTGCCTCATAATTTCGCCAGTTATTCGACCATAACGATGCTGAAGAGGCTTTATTGGTGGAGATTCTCCTTTCCCCTCTTTTAGTGGTTCCTTCAACGACATCAAAGGTGCATTTTGGTTTCCATTATCTTCTAATCTCCTTTGCAATGTATCCTTATGTATGGTACCCAAAAATCGTTTGCTCAAGCCTTCAACTTCAGCATCTCCGACCTCTTCATCCAAACCCGCATAAGTATGGTCACCACTCAACACCGAGGCAATCTCCAAAAATTGGGGGAACTTGAAAGAAATAAAAATCAGGTATAATGTAGCAATACCCAAAAAAAGATGCGACAGTTTGAACCTCCTCGCACCAGGAAGTTCACTTTTCGGCCTCTTCATTGTCTTAAAATCCAAAAAAACAAACTTCACCGGTTATAGAACCCAAAATATTACCACACATTTGTCATGAAGATCAGAAATACAAAGGTGAACAAAGAAAACCCAACAAATATCAAGGACGGAGACTTCGAAATTTTCAACGCAAAACCAAATTCAATCTACCGATGCAAATCAACACCCCCAAATTTACCCAGAGCCAAACTCTACATTCGAGAAAGAATTGGGCTTACAGCAATAGCACAAAAGAGAGGGCAGGAAGCTTCAATGCATCAAAGAAAATTACCTTTCACCCAAAACCCAACCAAAACTGTCACCATTCGACGAACACATCTTGATGTGAAGAATCCGAAACCGACACCAAACTCATCTGTTGATGAAAACAACAATGACTCACAAATTTCAAACCAATCTTCTTCAGAAAGCTCGGATTATCACCCGGATCCACCCAAGATTTTGTACAGACAATCACATATATGTGGAAAAGACGAGGGAAAATGTAAAGAAATCCAAGAAATTATTACAGCAGAAGAATGTGAAGATGATCGGGCAGGGACAAAGCTCTTCCGAACCCTAATTTTTTGGAAGCTGAAATGGCGAGGCAAATCAGAGTGATATACGTGCGCGTATGTAGTTCGGGAAGGTAAAGCTACGTGCACCGATCAAAGTGACCGATCGGGTCAGAGAGGGGGAGAAGAAACTGTTTCAGTTTTATTTTTAGAATAAAGAATTTTTTAAAAAGATATAATAAAAATGGTATTTGTAAAATATATTTATAAATATATTTATAGTTTTAAATAAATGGTTCAAATTAAATTATTTATAATGTACTTTGAAAATGTTTGGCTCAACTATTTAGATCAAATTTTAATTTTTTATTGCTAATTTTAATAATAACTTACAATTTTATTCAAATATCAACAATATATGTTAGAAGTTATAATTAATTTTTTTAGTTATAAATTAATATATTTATCAAGCAATTATAAATTTTTTATAATTTATAATTTATAATCAATTAGGGCTCAATTGGCAACTAGCTTAAAAATTAATTTTTTTATTTTTTTTGTATTTATAGTCAAAAAATTAAATTCGATTCAAAATATATTATTTGGTAACTTGACTTTTAAGTTGATTTTTTTAAAATTAGTTGTTTGGATAAAAAGCTAGTTTTATTTATTTATTGTTCAAAATGAACAATTTTACCTTTCTAAATATTTGATATTAACAGTTAAATGTAGTTGATAATAATAAATAAGTTATGAATAAAAAATATTATTATATTTTAAAAGTAATCGAAACTTGATTAAAATATTTTACAAAATTTGTATTTTAATTTGATTTTTTACTATTTTGCTTTTTTAAACGAAGTTAGAGCATGTTTGGAATAGCTTTTAACTTGGTTTTTTTTTGCCAAAAATTTGATTCTTAAGCTCTCATGTTTGATTTAAAACGAATTAATTTTTTTATATCTCTTAATCCAAGAAAAAATTCAATACATATCACAAAAATCTTAATTTTTTTAAAAATAAAATTATTGTAATACCATTGCTTAATAAGTCAACTTTATTCATAAAAATAAAAAAAGTTGTGTCAATATTCCAAATATTACAACTTAAAAGTTAAAAGTAATGTTATTTTAAATATTTTAATAAAAAGCAAAAAAATTACTATAAAAAGTTTTTCTAAAGAGTTTAACTTTATTTTATTCTTTTTTTTTTTTTAAAGTTAAATCTCGTATGAGTAAGTTTTTTAAACATCCTAAATATTCATTTGATAAATCAGAATTTAAGTTATTTATTTTTATTTCTGATGAATTTTTTATTACTTAGTTAAAGATTTTAATTTTGTTGCTGGATAAAGGATTTTACTTTTTTATTCCTCCACCAAAACGAACAAGAAAATAAATAATTGTAATGAAAAAATATAAAGAAAAAAATAGATTCTTTATTTTAAGTTGATACATAGTCTGAATTTTATTTGCCATCTCTAAACAAACATTTACTAAAATAAGTCAAATTTATAGTTTTAGTATTTAACATCTCTAAAAAAAATACTAATTTTTTTATTTCTTTTCCCAAAAAAAAAGCATATGTACTGACCTATTGATTAATTGTGTCTAATAACGAAATACGATTTAAAAAATAAGTACAACATCCGACAAAAATGAAACAACACGTGAGCGGCTCAAAAGTACTGTTTGCTTGCATATGTACTGTTTGGGACACGTTTTGACTTGCTCCACATCCAAAAAAAATAATAATAATAATAATAATAATAATAATAATTAATTGACTCCCTAGCCCCTTTCAAATTGTTCAGAACATATTTTCAAGAGAAAATAAATATGCTCCTCTCTTGCCCCATTCAAATATGGTTCAGAACATATTTCAAAAGTTCCCCAAGATATGCACCAATATTCTCAAAAAACTTGGGTAATTTTTGAATTGAGACCTCTTTTCTTCTCTCGAATTCTCAAAGTTCATGCTGAGCTATTCAAGTTCTTTCGAAGTCTTCCTTTAGACATTTGAGTGTCGACAGGTTCAAATGAAGGAGCTGCTTGAGTTCTAATTCGAGTTCTTTGTGGGTAACAGGCAGTCGTCAAGGTAAATTCTATTTTCTTTATTTTTTTATTATTTTTATATGTTTCATGCTTTAGATTAATGTTTATATATTTCATAAATATTATCGATTTTTTTACCATAACTCGTCAGGTAAGCATGTTTAAGTCTAAAAAAAATATTTTTATATTTTTTAATCAAACTAATTAAAAAAATATTTTTTACGTTTTTAATTAATCTATATCGTGGAATGCGAGAAGTAAAGAATCAAATATTCAAACTCAACATACGAGATTTTTTACGTAAAAAACCAAATTTTAGTAAAAAACCATTGGATTAATCATAATCCAGATAAATCAAGCACTAACCAAATGAATAGTTATAAAACACTCACTTACAGACTTTGATCGATTCCTCAATCCAAACGCTTTAAGCTATCTTGCCGAATCCACTGTTCCCCGCTTGATCACCGCAGCAATAAATTCTCAAAATTTCACACGTATTGAATCTTTAATACTTTTACACCGGCAAAATTCTCTGTCGGTAAACTTAGAACGTCTTCCTAGTTGACTACGAATAATCTCAAATTTTTGGAACTCAAAAGTAACTTCTGATTTGCTTTAGAATATCTGATTATTGAAGTGAAAAAGTTATTTTCATTGCTGGCCTATGGTTCTTTATATAAGCCTCAAAACTAGATAATTGGAGTTTCAATCGAATTAAAACTGTCTGGGGTCCACTCGAGCGCACTTGGGACCATTCGAATGGTCATGTGCCAGATTGCATACTACTTGCACGAACCTACTTTATTGGCTTGTACCTTCAGCTTGTCACTTGTACTTTAGTCTTTTGATTTGAATACAATTCTGATAAAAGGAACTCTAATCCAACTCAAGAGGTTTGCCAACTCGTATGTGATTCTCCTACTATACGTGGATGACATGCTGATTGCTGGATCCAGCATGGATGAGATTATAAATCTCAAGACACAATTATCCCAATAATTTGCTATGAAGGATTTGTGAGAAACCAAATAGATACTCGGGATGAGAATCAGCAGAGACAAAAAGAGTCGAGAGTTAAGACTTACTCCCCGACCGCTTATCGAAGAGCAGATCAGCACCATTGGCCTTATATCATCATATATTCCTTCCCAAATAAGAATCCATCAAAATCTAGAATTCTTTAACCAATTAAAACTCAATAATCTTATCTTAATCCAACCACAAAACTTCTAAGTAAACTAGGAGTTTTTATATACAACATACTACCTGAATTGCCATACAAATAAAAAACTTTAATTTATTTATTACAAATTAATTTCTTAACAATCTCCCACTTAATAATTTCAGGTTAACACAAAAACTTTTAACCATGCCAAATACATAATCTTCAAGCTGTAGTCTTCAAGAAGAACTATTCATGCAATCCTGATTCAAGGAAATTTCGTATTTTTAATTTTTATCTCTTGAAAAAATAAAGTAAGACCATATCTCCAAATAAGATCAAGTAAATAGAAATTATTAAAAAATTAGTGAAAAATCAATTCCAAAAACAAAATTCCTAATCAAACATATATCTCTCTCTTTGTGTATGGGCTGAAAGTGCCGCTTAGAACCCACAACGAAAAATTTAAAGAGACAATTCCATAAAACTAGTCTTCTTGAAAAATAATATTTATAAACTCCACCTTTTTATTTTTATTTAATCTTTTTATTTTCTAAAATTTAACAACATTATAATAAAATAAATTATTTTGACATTCAAACCAAGAAAATATAAATCATTCAATGAAGATCAAGATTTATTGAATTTTCAAAACAAAAATGAACTTAAGGTTTAATATCACGAGGAAATTAAAAAAAAACTTAGGCAAGAGTTTACTCGATTTTTTCTTCAAATTTTGAATTCAATCATTATGTGTGATCGATATTTCATAAAATATATTTGAATATTTTTAAGAATTTTTACATTTTTGAAGTCAAACTAAATAAATTCCCAATGTATATCTGTTGAAAAAAGATGGAAGCTTCATCTCAAAAAGAATTATATAGATAAAAAAATTTATACTTTTATTCGGCAACTGTCACACTAATATAAACGAAAAGACAAAGTTCGCATAAGTAGTCATTTTCTTAAGCATGCTCGTACATTAGCATAAGTGACGGCTTTCACATTAAAACGAACAAGAAAGCAAGTTTATATAGGTAGTCATTTTCACATGCATGTCAAAAAAATAGCATAAACAACGACTTTCACACTATAACAAACGAAATGTCAAGGTTCGTATATGTAGTTATTTTTGTAAGTATTTTATGACACAAACAGTTCTCAATGAGAAGGGTCTAGTGGATAGATAAACAGATGGGGTGGTTGTACACATCAACATCAACATAAGTTCGGATATCTTTTATTTGAAAAATAATTAAGTAGACTCAAAATTATAAATTTTTTAACTTCTTACCGATAAAAACTAATAAGTCAGTTTTTCATTTTGACTTATTTCATAAAAATTGATCTATTTGAATTAATTGAGTTTTTCAGATTTTGAAAGTTAAAAGAACTACCACAAAAAACATTTACGTATATAAAAAAAACTTTTTTTTTACTTTTTACTTTTTGTCTTTTAAAAAAAAAAGATAGAGATAAACATTATTTTGAGACACATGCTTCAGTTGGAGTGTCTTTAAAGATTTTGTCAACAAGTCGATTTTTTAAGGCACTCTAAATTACATTCCCAATCAAGTTTGGCTTTTTAACCCATACAGATGGAATTTTAGGCAAAGATATAATGGGAGTGCTAGGTTTCTGGTCAAAAGTACTTCTCTGCCAGTTAGCTGCTCAAGCACCGAAAGGGTCCGCTCGAGCGCTATACTGGCAGTGAGCTATTTCGTCTCTCTGCCAGTTGCCCGCTTAAGCGCTCAGACGGTCCGCTCTAGCGCTTAACTGCCAGCGAACTAACTCGTGCAGCCTTCTGCATCAGGGTCTAGTGTGTCCTAATATTTCACAATGATGACAAATAGAAATAAATTTTTTAAAATTATTTGACTTTAGTGGAGATTTTTGAAAAAAACTTCCTGAAGTTTGACACTTAAATTGAACAGAATTATATAAAAATTCACAGGTTTCACAAATTTGACTTTACCTTAGTCTTTGGGGCAAAAAATTTGTGAACATACCCAAGTTCGGATCCATCTGACGCCCTTTTTTGCACACTTAAAATTTCTTCTAAGGTTAGAGAATCTGCATTCATGAATTTCTTAAGTGTAGCATTAGAACTATCGAGATCTTTTTGCAAATTTAAAACTTTCGACTTAAGTAACTTTTTTGACTCAATATTTTCATGTAAGTTTTTATCAAGATTGACAATAGTATTTTTAAAAATTGTGCATGATTCAATTAAGTTATCTCTTTCTTTTTCAGTAGCATTCAATTTTTTTGTTAAAACGATTTTATGAGTTTTTAATTGACTAACTTTAAATAAATTTTCAGACAATTCGTGTTTCAAATTTTCTATTTTCTTTTCAAATTTTTTTTATCTTTGTAGTCGTTTTCAAATTCATTTTAGTCAATTTATAACTTTTATTATACAATCTTTTCACATGCATGCTGAAAAGATTCAGCATCTTCTTCTTCAAATTTAGATTCATCATTATTGTCGACTGACTCACTTTGTCAACTTTCACAGAGATACTTAGGACTAGCGCATGTGTATGCATGATCAATAGAATTTAATGAAGTAGTGAACGCAACAAATTTACCATCATCATTGTCAGCCTCATCATTGTCATAATTATTTCCAGAAGAACTGTCTATCTCATGTGACTTTAAAAGCTTTACCCTTTTCTTTTTCTTGGTTGAACATTCATTCGCCACATGGCCATAACCTTAACATTCAAAACAATGTATGTTTCGGGATTAATTTTTGACCATTTTATTATCATTATTAGAATTAGTTTTGAGTTTATCTTCTCATTTATTTTTCAGATTGAGATTGATGTAATTTTTATTTTTAAATTTTTTTTTAAATTTTTTAATAAAATATTTCATAGTCTTAGTATCAATCTCATTATCTTCCTCAGCCTCATCAATGTCATCATCAATCGTTTTTAAAGTCACACTTTTAAATTTTTTAGGTTGATGTAGACTGGCTTCATAGGTTTAAAAATTTTCAACAAGCTGCTATACTAGTAACGTATCAATATCTTTGTTTTCTTTAATAATAGTAACTTTTGATTAGAATCTCTCGGGAAGTGATCTCAAATTTTTTTTAATAATAGGGGATTCTGAAATTTTTTCATCAAGAATAATGCTAAAATTGACTATGTCTCTCAATTTGGCATAAAAATCATCAAATGTCTCTTTATCTTTTATTCTTAAAATTTCAAAACTGTTAGTAAGCTTTTGGAGTTATAAATTTTTTTATATTTGTAGTACCTTCATGAGTGACTATAAGGATATCCCACGCTTCTTTAGCAATTTCACACGTGAAAATTTGTTGAAATTTTTCTGGTGTGGCATCACTAAAGATGGTATTGATAGTTTTGCTATTCCATCTTATATTTTCATAATCTTTTTTATCTCATTGTTTGGTGGGCTTTAAAATAAAATCTTCTCCAGACTTGACACTGAGTAGTGTATATCCATTAACAACTGAAATTCAAACTCTTTCATCGATAGATTTTAAAAATACGAGCATCAAAGCATTCCAATAAGGGTGGTTCCCTTCATCTAACAAGGGTGGTCTAATGGTTAAGTTTCATTTTCTTCGAAATTCTATGATTAAGATTAATTAATTAGAACTTTTTTTAAAAAAAAATCATTTATTTTTGAAAAAAAAATATACATATATATTTTTAATTAAAAAAATTATAACCCTCTTTTTTTTAATAAAACAATTATATATATATATATATTAAAAGTAAACCCGCTCTAATACCAAATGAATTTTTTTTATATTTTTTAATCAAACCAATTAAAAAAATATTTTATTTACATTTTTAATCAATCTATGTAGTGAAATGCGAGAAGTAAATAATCAAATATTCAAACTCAACACACGAGATTTTTTACGTGAAAAATTCAACTTGAGTAAAAAATCACGAGACTAATCATAATCTAGGTAAATCAAGCACTAACCAATTAAATAGTTGCAAGACACTCACTTACAGATTTTGATCAAATCTTCAATTCAAACGCTTTAAGCTATCTTGCCGAATCCACGTGCACCGTTCACTACTTGATCACTGCAGCAACGAATCATTGAAACTTCACACGTATTGAATCCTTAATATTTTCACACCGGCAAAATCCTTCATTGGTAAACTTAGAAAGTCTTCTACGTTGAGCACGAATAATCTCAGAATTTTTAAAACTTGAAAGGAACTTCTGATCTGTTTTAGAATATCTAATTATTGAAATGCAAAAGTTAATTTTCGTAGCTGGTCTATGGTCCTTTATATAGTCCTCAAAACTAGGCAATTTGAGTTTTAATTGAATTAAAACTGCCTAGGGTTCACTTGAACGCGCTCGGGATCGCTCGAGTGGTCATGTGTCAGATTGCATACTGCTTGCACCATCTTACTTTATTAGCTTGTACCTTTAGCTTTGTCACTTGTACTTTAGTCTTCTGATTTGAATACAATTCTAACAAAAAAATTCTAATCCAACTAGGACTCACCAAATAAGAATTCTCCAAAATCTAGGATTCCTTAACCAATTAAAACTTAATAATCTTATCATAATCTAACCATAAGACTCCTCATTAAACTAGGAATTTTACATACAATATACTACATGAATTGCCATGTAAATAAAAGACTTTAATTTATTTATTACAAATTAAATTCTTAACAAGGTGTTGTAAATTAAAAACCCATTTCCTTTAGAATTTTAATATGGTTTAGTTTTGGATGAATTTTGTATGATGGTTTAGGAAAAACTCCTCCCTTTTGAACAAATTGAACCTACAAACGAGCATTTTAGATAAAATTTGCATGATAGCTTAGGAAAACTCCTTCCCTTTGAATAAATTGAACTTAACGAGCAATCTCTTTATTGAACCTTAGGTTGGAAAACTTGGTATGCTCTTTAGTTGCTAGTAGCGATGTAGACAAGAATGAGAACTTGGGGAGTGTAGCCAATTATCCCAGATAGTGTTAGGATGAATGATTATAAGTATTTAGGTTTATGTTAACAAGTTAGCATGTAATTATTGTTTTTATACATGCTTGGGACAAATGGTATGACTAAGATACCTCTTACTTTTTTTAAAGTATTTATTTTTGAAAACGTGAACTTACATACCTAGTCATTTTATCTATCATTCATGCATTAGTTATAAATATACATTTGGTAACTTAGCTCTAAGCCAAATTTTTATGTTACTTTAAGTCAAACAAGCAAAAAGTTTCGTTTTGTGAATTTTAAGGGTGACTTAAATTATTTTTCATGAAAGGTTTTAAGTGACTTTAAACTAAATAGTTAACTGTACTAAATTACATAATTACCCATTGCCTAATTTTTTTATTTTTTCATAATTGTTTATATTTAACATTGATCTTATTTAATAGATTTAGATGAGTAGATTTTAAATAAGTAATATTTATAAAAACAAAAGAATCCAAAAATTATAATATTTTAAACAAAGTTGTTATCAAAGTTAGTGAGGGGTATAGATGGCAAGTGGAAGGCAAAAAGGTAAAGGGGCAATAAGCAAAAAGATTATAAGCATTGAAATTGCCAAACAAAACAAGAGGCTTTTCTATTTTTAAGCTTGGTTTAAAGCCACTTACCAAACAACGACATATACTTAAATATGTGAACCAATAGTATTGAGCAGAGACTAACTATGTGGTTAGGTTGAGTGGATGTCAAACAGCTTCTCACTTGGTACCTTAGCCCATAACTTATTTTGTGGTTATGAAAGGACTAAGCCTAATCCACAGAGTCACTGCATAAATTATTGGGTCTTAAAACCAAATGGCAACTCTATTCTTTTGGATTTTCATTTTATAGAATTATAGTTGCATCTTAGAATCGACTGAGGGTTGTTTAGTTATGAATAATTGGTTTATCTGCAATAAAAGAGAAATGAGCAAAAATAATTAGCATGTTCGTTAATCCGTGTAGATTTTCCAAAATGGATACCTGCAATTAAGAACTCTAAGGGGGATTAAATAAGAGAGCTTGACTCCAAAGTGCCATTAGTTCACTTTTAAAGCCCATTCAAGTTTATTTCCAACTGCATTTAGTAGCCTCAACCCATCGACCTTGAAAAAGCCTTTCTTGTTATGCCTTAAGAGCAACCTCTTAGAAGGTAGTCACCCTTGGGCCATGTAATTATAAGGTATATTGAAATGGTGTAGGCATACTTATATCAAAACAAGTATGCAATTTTGTGTATCACAGAAACGATAGCATACACTCAAACCCTATTCTAAGGAAAACTAATTTGACTACTAGGCTTTTAATTCATATAACGATCCAATTAAAACTGTTTCTCGAGGACAACAATCCCAATTATGCATGTTTGTGTACTTGCGTATATATGTGTGACATGTGAGTGTAATGATGTGTTGCAATTCTATAAATGATTTGGGCTCATTCTAAAGTTGGTGTAATATTCTCTCAAACTTGGCGAGATTCTTAGATAGATCAAACCAAGTCCCCTTAGTTGTGTGATTCAGTCCCAAGAAGGTTAAAAAAAAGTTTTGCAAAAAAATGTTCTGACTCATTGGTTGAGAATATACTCACCACGAAACATATGGTGAAAATGAAAACAAATATGTAAAAGATATGATAGACCTATAGACATCTATGGCTCGATTAACTCTTTTGGTCCAAAACACTCCAGCATTCTGAAACCCTCAAATCTCAATTTTGTTTGGCCGTCACAGCAGCAATTTTTATATTCCTTGTAATGAATGAATTTGCTTGATTATTTTATTTGTTAATTATAGAAGGGTAAAAATGAAAATGTAAAATTATAATCCTATTCATTTGTTTTAAAACAAACATGAAATTTTGTAATTCATGGTTTAATCCCTTCTTCAAGAAAACACGAGGAGAGGATTGGCCTCATTATATTAATACCCTTCTTTAATAATCTCACTTTTAATCTTACCTTATTATTAACATTACTCAACTGACATCCTGTTGTCAAACGAGACCCTAAAAAAAGGTTAGATGCTTTGAAAGCCTTTAAAGTTATTAAAGTAGAAGTTAAAAATCATCTCAAAAGAAGAATTGAAGTTGTGATACGTGTTGAATAAATATGGTAGATATAATGAGAATGTCAAAATTCGAGACCATTTGCTAAATTCCTAGGATAGAATGGCATTTTAGTACAATACATAATTTTAAGAATGCCTCAACAAAATGATGTAACTGAAAGACATAATCGTACCCTTATGAATATAGTTAAGAGTATGACGAGTAATTGCACCTTGCATAAATTTTCATGGGGCGACGCGGAAGGACATCAAGTATATTTTAAATCGGATTCCTAGTGAAACTATTCCTAAAACTCCTTTTGAGTTATGAATAGGAAGGAAATCGAGTTCAAATCATTTACGAGGTGGGATTGTCTAGTAGAGGCAAAACTGTTAAAATTGGATTTGAATAATCTTATTTTTGGCGAATTTTGGACCAAAATAAATGTGGTACCTATCCGTCTTTTGGGTTGGATCCGGGGTGCTACACGTTCTCCCCCGCAAGAAAATAAATGGCGTATATTCATTTGCAAAAATCCGAAAAGAGGTGAATGAGAAATCAATGTTCAAAATCGTTATTTGAACATGAGTTTTGTTGGATTTAATGGAAGTATTAGGCTTTAATCTCACATTGGAAGTTCTTGAGGAACTTAATGGGTATGTATAAGCTAGAGTTGGACTGGCTGGGGTCCGGGTCCGTTTGGGTCCAACTCGTGGGTCGTGGGTCGACCCGAGTAGCTTATATATTTTTGAAAAAAATTTATTTAAATTTTTATTTAAATAAATTTTTTGAAATTTAAATTTAAAATTTGGTTACTGTTAACTCAACGAGTAAAAAAACCCCAACGGTCAAATTCCAGAATGGAGGGGCGGTTGCGGAGCGCTCGAGCGCCCATGTACGGAAACCAGACCAGGATAGGGCGCTCGCGGATCGCTCGAGCACCCCCTATGTAGTGTTGAGCCCTCGCAAGGCGCTCGCGGAGCGGTCGAGCGCCCTCTATCTAGTGTTGAGCCCTCGCAAGGTGCTCACTGAGCACTCAAGCGCCAACCTCCACCCGTGAACTCTAGTATAAGGCGCTCACTGAATACTCGCAGAGCGCATGAGTGCCGACGACGAATAGTTGCACCAGTTTCAAACAGGTGCAGTGACTTTTCTAGAAAGTCACTTCAATAGCTATTTAAACACATCATTATGCACGAATTTGGCGTCCAATATCCTTTTTATCATTACATTCATTGTGTGTGCAAAGTTTAAGAGTCGGAGAGTATAAACACTTTTTGGTTCACTGTACCCGTAGATTGGAGTGCTTTTACTCCGAGTGTAATCATTGTATCCTGAGAGACTGATGTCCGTGAAACCTATTAGCACCATTGTGGGGGACAAATCTATCATAAGAAGATAGTGTCAACACTAGCCTTGATCATCTATATTATTTCGGGTTTTTTACGTCTGTTTGTAAGAATTTATTTTATGTTCTTTGTTTTAAGTTTCTGTATTTCTCTTTGTTTTGATAGTATAATATTGGATTTTGTTCTTTTTGCCCAACAATCTTAAGATAAATTTGATTTTTCTGAAAAAAACCTTTACTGTACTGTTGCTTTACAAATTTTATTTCTGATTTATTTAAATCTTGTTATGTTCTGGTTTTTAAAACATGTGTTCTTTCCAGATTTGCTTTTCTATTATATTTTGTTTCTGGTTATCCAGATACTTGTTTTAGATTTACAAGTATTTGATTATGGGTTGATCTTTTATACAAAAATGGCCACCTAAAATGTCAGTATTGGAACTACAGTCACGACCACTGCTTTTGCGCGTGTGTCGGTTTTACCCGTAGTTGTTCCTAATGTACCCATGAATCACGTGGAGAAGTCGAAAAAATTCGATGATTCTGATTTCAAGAGATGGCAACATAAGATGTTTTTTCTCGCGACTCTGAATTTGGCAAAATTTCTTCATGAAGATTTGACTACTCTAAATGAGGACGAGATAGATAGGCAAGTAATTGCCGCTGTGGAAGCATGGAAATATGCTAAAAAATTTTTGTTGGAACTACATCCTCAACGGGTTGGACAACACATTGTATAATGTGTATAGTCCAATCTAGACAGCAAAAGGGCTGTGGGAATCCCTGGACAAGAAGTACAAAATGGAAGATGCCGAAATGAAGAAGTTTATTGTTGACAGATTCCTAGACTTCAAGATGGTGCATTCCAAGACGATTATCAGTCAAGTTCAAGATCTCTAATTGATCTTGCATGAAATTCATGTAGAAGGAATGATAATAAGTAAATAATTTCAAGTGACTGTAATTATTGAAAAATTGTCGCTATCTTGAAAAGAGTTAAAAAATTATCTTAAACACAAACGTAAAAAGATGCGGCTTGAGGACTTGATTGTGAGACTGAGGATTGAGGAAGACAATAGAGTCTCTGACAAAAGAATTGGAAATCCCTCAATGGAGTCCGAAGCCAATGTGGTGGAACATGTACAGAAATCCAACAAGAAAAGGAAGTTCTCTGCAAGCAGTTCCAAAGGTGGTGACACAAAGAAATTCAACGGCAAACGCTACGTGTGTGACAAGCCAGAACACTTGGCTAAAGACTACCACAAAAGAAAGAGTCAGGAAAACTCTGACAAGAAGCAAAAAACTACCCAAGCCAATATAAAAGAAGTGGAGAATTTGTCATGTCACGTGTCAGAAATCAGCCTTTCAGCAGTTGTGTCTGAAGTGAACTTGGTCGGCAATCCAAGAAAGTGGTGGGTAGACACCAGGACTACTCATCACGTGTGTTCAGACAAAAGAATGTTCACAACCTTTCAGCCGATGGAGAATAAAGAACAACTCTTTATGAGAAATTCATCGACTTCCAAGGCAAAAGGCCAAGAGAAGGTGATTCTAAAGATGACGTCTGGCAAGGAACTGACACTCAATGATGTTCTACATGTCCCAAATATCTGAAAGAATTTAGTTTCTGGGTCATTGTTAAGTAAGAGGGGTTTTAGGCTAGTCTTTGAGTCAGACAAATTTATTCACACCAAGAGTGGAATGTTTATGGAAAAATGGGTATGTGAGTTATGGGCTTTTTAAGCTCAATGCAATGACTATATTCCATACAATTAATAAGATAACTACATCTTCTACTTTTATGTTTGAGTTATCTAATGTGTGGCACAATAGGTTAGGTCATGTTAATCATGATAGCTTACATAGGTTGGTTAACAATGATTATTTGCCTAAATTTCACATCGATCCAAATCATAAATATAAAATTTGTGTGAAAGCAAAACTTGCTAAATTGCCTTTTTATTCAGTGGAAAGGAGTACTGAATCTCTAGAATTAATTCACAGTGACATTTGTGACTTAAAATTTGTACAAACTAGATGTGGTAAAAAATATTTTATTACTTTTATAGATGATTGCACAAAATATTGTTATATTTGCTTATTGAGAAGTAAAGATGAGTCATTATTCATATTTATACAGTATAATAATGAATTTGAGAATCAACTTGGTAAGAAAATAAATTTTTTTCGAAGTGATAGATATGGTGAACATGAATCACTTTTTGGTGAGTTCTGTTTAGAATATGGTATTATACACCAAACTGCGGCACCTAATTCATTTCAACAAAATGGTGTCGTTGAACGAAAAAATCAAACCTTAAAAAAAATGATAAATGCCATGTTGATAAATTCTGATTTACCTTAGAACTTGTGGGGGAAAGCTTTTCTTTCCGCGAACTATATTTTCAACAAGTTGCCACACAAGAAAATAAATAAAACGCCATATGAATTATGGAAGGGCCATAAACCTTCTTACAAATTCTTAAAAGTGTTGGGGTGTTTGGCTAATGTGGCAGTTCTTGTTCCTAAAAGAACAAAAATATGACTAAAAATCGTTGACTATATATTTATTGGATATATGAATAATAGTAATGCATATTAATTTTTGATACATAAATAAGAAATTATGGATATGTATGTGAATACTATTATTAAATTAAAAAATGCGTGATTTTTTGAAGATGTTTTTTTGTGTAATTCTAAACGAGAATCAAGTCCTCTTAAAAAGACTTATGACACTACAATGGGTAATAGTCAAGACTAAGAAGGAAATAATAATCAACCGAGACGCAGCAAAAGGGTCAGAACTTCAAAATCATTTGGTCCAGATTTTTTAACTTATTTGTTAGAAAATGAGTTCCAAATATTTCAAGAAACTATGTCTACACCTGAAGTACCTTATTGGAAGGAGACTGTCAATAGTGAAATTGAATATATCATGCAAAATTGTACTAGGGAAATGGTGGAGCTTCCACTAGGTAATAAATTTTTAGGATGTAATGGATATTCAAAAGAAAAATGAAAGTAGATTGTTCAATAGACAGATATAAAGCAAGACTTGTTATCAATGAATATAAGCAAAATGAAGGGGTGGACTATTTTGATACATATTCTCCGGTTACAAGAATAACATCAATAAGGATGTTAATTACTATAGCAGCCATGTACGATCTTGAGATACATCAAATGGATATTAAAATTGTCTTTCTAAATGGAGAATTGAATGAGAAAATATATATGGAACAACTATAGGGGTTTGTGGTTCCAGAAAAAGAAATGCAAGTGTGTAAACTTGTTAGATTTTTGTACGGTCTCAAGTAAGCTCCAAAATAATTGTATGAGAAATTTGACAACGTAATGATGTCAAATAGATTCACAATGAATGAATGTGACGAGTGTGTCTATTTCAAATACATAGAAATGAGATATATCATTGTGTGTCTCTATGTTAACGATATGCTAATTATTGCTAGTAATCATGATATAATTGTAACTACTAAGAGAATATTAAACTGTAAGTTTGACATAAAAGATATGGGTGTTGCAGATGTTATACTAAGAATTAAAATTTCTAGAACATCTGAATGATATGTGTTGTCTTAATCTCATTATATTGAGAAAATTCATTAAAAGTTCAAGAAATATGATAATCGTCATGTGAGAACACTTACAGACTTAAATCTCCACTTGCTGAAAAATATTGAAGATGGCCTATCTTAATTAGAGTATTTCCAAATTATTGGCATCTTAATGTACGTGACTAATTGTGCTCGTCCGGACATTGCATGTGCTGTCAATAAATTGAGCAGATACACTAATAACCTAATAATAGATCATCACTAGACGATAATAGTTAGGGTACGAAGATATTTGAAATGTACCCTTAACTATGGACTGTACTGTGCGAGATATCCAAGCCTAGTAGATGGGTTCTGCAACGCGAATTGAATATCTGATACCAAAGACTCAAAATTCACGAGTGGATATGTCTTTACTTTAGCTAGTGAAGTAGTGTCCTGAAAATCTTCCAAGCAAACGTGTATCTCCAGGTTCACAATGGAAGATGAGTTTATTGTTTTAGATAAAGCAAGGGAAGAAGCATAGTACCTTCGCCAGTTCCTAGAGGACATTCCGATGTGGACAAAACTTGTGCTGGCAATTTGTATTTATTGCGACAGCCAATTAGCAATAAGAAGGGTACCGAGTAATATATATAATGGGAAGTTTCAACATATACGTCGAAGGCACAATACCATTAAACAACTACTCTCCAATGGAGTTATCACAATTGAATATATAAAATCAAAGGATAACATCGCAGATCCATTAAATAAAGGTTCAGCTAAAGAGTAAGTTTGTCGATCATCGAGGGGAATGGATTTAAAGCCTATAACTTAAAGAGTTGTCATAACGGACACCCAACCTAAGTGACTGGAGATCCCGAGATCTAGGTTCAAAGGGATAATTAAGTTATGAATGACTCATGAGAATCACAACGGAGGTAATCCATCCTACCCATTTCTAAGGTGACACTGTGCTATCTGCAGCGAGTTCAAGATAAATTGAGTTTTTAATGATTCTTATATCTTAAAAATTCAAGTGGAGTATTGCAAAATACTCTTAATAAGAAATCATCTATGTGAGTGTGAACTGAGCCGGTTCTATGAGAATGATAAGGTTAAATTTCTCTAGAGCACTCATGAAAACAAGGTTGTTTAGGGCCAAAATGAACACAACTACGAGAACTTAAATGTGTTAGAAAATATCTTGTGTGATTTTCTATTGTCTTGGTTTACACAAACGGCTAAACAGTCCAAGACATCATGTTCATTAATTAGCCAGTAAATCCGTTAGACTTTCACAAGAGAAGGTTTAAAGCCACAAGCTACCTATCTCTATGCAGGAGATTTCTGCTTATACTCTCTTTTGTGTGTTTGTATTTGCATATGCATTAGTTTTATAGCAATTTCTCATTCATGCGAGGGATTGTTAAAATTGGACTTGAATAATTTTATTTTTGGTAAGCTTTGGGCCAAAATAAATGTGGGACCCACCGTCTTTTTGGGTTGGGTTCAGGGTGTTACGGATTCTCTCTTCCACGAGAAGATGAAAAGCGTATATTTATTTGTGAAAATCCGATAAAAGGTGAATGAGAAATTGATGTTCAAAATCGTCGTTTGAACACGAATTCTGTTGAATTTAATGGAAGTGTGAGACTTCAATTCCACATTGGAAGTTCTTGAAGAACTTAGTGAGTATATATAAGTTAGAGTTGGACTAAAGGGTGTGCGAGTTGGGGGTACCTAGTTTTGTGAATGAGAGAGGACCTACTCAATGGTGGGTTCAACTCATTTCACACGCGCGCCGCCGCCGCCATCCGACCGACCGGCTGAGCCGAGCCTAGCCAAGCCGAGCCGGGCTCGGGTTCGGGTTCGGGTCCGGGTCGTGGGTCGACTCAAGTGGTTTATATATTTCTGGAGAAAGATTATTTAAATTTTTATTTAAATAAAATTTTTAAAATTTAAATTTAAAATTCGGTTACCATTAATCCAACGGTCAAATTCCATAATGGAGCAATTGCGAGGCGCTTGCGGAGCGCTCAAGCACTCATGTGCCAAAACCAGACCAGGATAAGGCGCTCGCAGAGTGCTCGAGCGCCCCATATCCAGTGTTGAGCGCTCGCTGAGTGCTTGAGAGCCAAAGATCCCCTGTGAACTTCACTGTAGGGCGCTCGCGGAGCGCTTGAGCGCTGATGATGAACAGTTGCACCAGTTATGAACAGGTGCAGTGACTTTTTTGGAAAGTCACTTTAATAGCTATTTAAACACATCATTATGCACGAATTTGGCATATAATATCCTTCCTATCATTACATTCATTGTGTGTGCAAAGTTTAAGAGTCGGAGAGTACAAACACTTGTCGATTTATGGTACCCGTAGATTGGAGTGTTTCTAATCCGAGTGTGATCGTTGTATTATAGGAGAATGACGTTTGTAAAGTCCATTAACACCATTGTGGATGACAAATCTATCTTAAGAAGATAGTGTTCAACACTAGCTTCGATCATCTATATTATTTAGGGTTTTTTGTGTTTGTTTGTAAAAATTTAATTTATGTTTTTTATTTTAAATTTTTGTATTTTTGTTTGTTTTGACAGTACATTATTGAATTTTGTTTTTTTTTGTCCAATATAAACCACATGAAAGAATTATCCTCGTCATACTTCTAGAATAGTAGAAACTAAAAATGCCAAGTTTCTAGAGGATGGTAATGTTAATGGGAACGGTGATAAATCACGAAATGTGGTATTTAAAGAAAATCAAGTAAGAAGTTTCATTCCTACCAAAATATTGGAGTTGAAACTGTCTTTGATATTGTGGAGTTCTAACAAGTACAAATTGCACCACTCAATTATAAGGAAACCACCAATATTTGCCTCATTAATAAAAATAGTACATATAAATGAAAATATGTAGTACACAAAAAAATTTAAGATCTTATAAGGAGAAAAGAGATTTGCTATTCCTAATGAATATAGTGTGTACTTTAGTGAACAAGACTTTGACATTGGTGTCAAAAAATGCAATGAAAGATAAATTGGTATCAATGAGTAAAATCAAGTCTGGGACTTAGCTGAATTACCTGATAAATCTTTAAGGCCAAGTATGACTCCAATAGTAAAATGAAACAATATAAAGCTAGACTTGTTGCATAAGATTTTACTCAAAAGAGGAGGATTGATTATAAAGAAACATTTTCTCCTGTTTCTAAGAAAGGCTCCTTCAGAATTCTATTGATTTTAGTAGTTCATTATGATCAATTGCATCAATAGATGTAAAAATAGTTTTCTTAAAGGAGAAAATATATGCACCAACCATGTTTTTGATGGGAAAGAAAATGAGAACATAGTATGCAAATTAAAGAAATTCATATATTGATTAAAGTAGGCCTTAGACCAATGGTTTTTAAGGTTTAACAATCTTATTATTGCATTTGGGTTTACAAAAAATACTTTTGGTCAGTGTGTGTGTGTGTGTATAAGTTAGTGAGAATAATTTTTTTTTTATTCTACATGTAGATGATATTTTGTTTGATAATAGTGATTTGGGTCTCTAGCATGAAATAAAATTAAAGGACTTCTTTCAAGCAACTTTGAAATGAAGGATATAGGAATAGCATCCTTTGTAATAGGTATATTGAAATCTATACAATTAGGCCAAACCGGTTACCTGGCTTTTCACCGAAGGTCTACATCAATAAAGTTCTTGAAAGATTTAGATGAAAGGATGCACACTGAGAAGTTTAATATAGATTAATGTCCTAAAAATGAATCGAAACAATTAAAGATGAAGGACAATCCTTATGCATCTAGGGTTGGAAGTTTAATATATGTTCAGACTTGTATTTGTCCAGAGGTTAAGTTTTTCGGTGGGAACTTTAGAAAAGTATCAAAGTAATCTTAGAATGGATCACTAGAAGGAAGCAAAGAAGTGATGCATTACCTTTTAAGAACAAAAGATTATATGCTTATATTTACATATACAAATACCGATCATCTTGAGGTAGTTGGTTATTTTGATTCTGATTATGTTCGATGCAAAGATGGCAAAAATTTTATATTAGGATATGATTTTCTATTTGCTGGTGGAGAAGTTTTGTGGAAAAGTTCAAAGCAATTGCTAGTTGCTTTGCCCACCATGGAGCCGAGTTTATGGCATTCTATGAGGCCACATCAAAGGCGCTTTAGTTATGGAATTTTATCTCACATCTTAAGAATGTAGATTCAATTTCTAGGCCGGCAATATTTTTTTTTGGTGATAATTCAACTTCAGTTTTTTTTCTCTAAGAACAATAAAATTCAAGGGCACCAAAGCATATTGGCATAAAAACTTTAGTTATAAGGGAGAAGATTTGGGATCATCTAGTGCTATTGAATACATAAGCACTAAACTGTTGATAGCTAATCATTTGACATTAGAAGTACATTCAATTAGAGTAACCATTCGGTGTTCCTAAGTACCATGTAGCAAGTTCACGTAGTAATTTCACTCAATATGGTAACAACAAATTTTATAGTAGGAATATGATATTTCACTTTTATGAATGATTAGGAGACAAAAGATAATCGATATTATGTAGATTGTGATCATTTATTTGCAAAGAGTACTTAATAATTTTCAATTCAGTTAGCGTATAAAGAATAAAGGGTAGTGATGGTTGACAAATTTTAGAAACCACCTCTCATTATGTTACAAAGCTGGAGGTTATGATATTTGGGTTCTAATAAGAAGGGATTTAATTGTATAATATAATATATGGACTCATATATCTAGTCTTACACCTTGTTTGGTGTGGTTTTTTACTCCATATTTGTGTTAATGTGAATTATACAAGAATGATGTGACAATAGTGTCAAATTCAACCACATCAACTTTCTATAGGGAACTTCATATGCGTTTACACCAAATTAGTAGATGATATAAAAAATATTACTAATCTTATAAGATTTTAAATTTACGTAAATAACCTTAAAATATTTTCAACCAAAAAATAATATTTTATAAGTTTGGAAAAGAATAAGGGTATTTTGAGAAATTCATTTCTTATCAATTATTTTTGGGTAATTTTTCTTATCTATTATTACATTGTCACCCCATGCAGTATATTGGATTGGATAAATGTGCTGAATGAATTTACTCCAAATATGGAATAAAATAAAATATATTTTTAATGCTCTTCTATACAATAACATAACCAAATTAGATTGTATAGCTATATTCAATCCCATTTTCTTCTTATCGCAACTCCAAACACACCATAAATGGTCATTAGGCAAACTGATAAAATTGAGAAGTGGCACCATATTAGTTCATGACTTTAATTAAAGCAATTAATGAAAAAACCATTGAATATGGCATATGAAGACTCAAAAGTCTTAATGAGCACTCTTAAATGACATAGACTTTAATAAACAAAAACACTCTAAGTCTTGAAAAGTAATTTTCTCTTATTTAATGCAATCAATTCTTAAGGTTCTTATTAATTTATGAATGTAATAGTCTCCATTAACTAAAGAGTTGTTTTATTTGTTAGCATTGATGGAATGAATTCATAAATGTCAATAAGGGCTCATGGTCCCTCTCTCTACTTACAAGTTTTTACATGAGTTTGATATCTCATCACTTATGCTTCGTTTGGCTAACGAAAAAAAAAATGTAAAAAAGACGCTGTTTTATTGCTTCGAATGTGCATTAATTTGTCTCAAAAAATGTGAAATTCAAGATGATAGTCTTTTACGAAAAATATTTTTTCACAAAATAAATCCTGTAAAAATTAGAAGATTAACTTTCTTACAATCTAAATATCTAACGAACAATTAAAAAATAAAAAAATTCAAAATTCCTGACAAGCACAGAAAAAATCTTAGAGGCTTGCCTACACTTTGTTTATTGCTCTAAATAACTAAGGATATAAATAACTCGGGATTGTTTAGAGGATACTAGGGATAAGATTGAATATAATATTCGGTCAGTACACATTCTTTGTTTGATACTTTAAATAACTTGGGATATAATATTCATTTGAATCTTATTTTCTCGAATTACAAATACCTAGGGAGGAATGGTTTTGCATACCCCTCTTATTAAATGACAATAATGCCCTTCCTATATATAACCCGTGATAGTGAGAAACCTAGGCATCTTTGCCACAACTTGCAAACCAATCTTCTCTCTCTTTCTATTTCATCTCACTGGGACACTTCTTCATTTCTTGGTTTTTTTTTAAGGGAAGCAAACTGTTAATTTTTTTATTTGATTACAATGGGGGGAGGGGGAGTTGCCGGGGTTCAAACTCCGGTCTTAGTAAGGGCCCTTAAACCACCGACCACTGAACTAGGAGGCTTTCTCAGCAACTGGTACTTTGTAATGCAAATTGATGCATTTTTTTTTATAATAGAAATAGCTTTAATAGAAAAGTCAAGTTGTTGATTGTTTGTACTGATGCCCATTTATTGTTTGTTGCGTATAGGATTAAGCAGGAAAAAATATTTTTATCATTATTTTACAAGTTTATAGTTATTTATATCCCTCAAAAAAATAAATACGGTATATATCTGTACCCAAGTATGATATATTCAATATCATATTCAATTATTTTATATCTGATAATATTTTATGTCAGTTAATTTATTTTCAAAGAAACAATCGAACTCTAAAATCTTATATAAGTTAATGGTTGCCAGATATCACTTGTTTGGTAGAATTCACTTGTCTTTTAGTCTTTTTATTTTTAATTTTAAAAGTAACATAATTTATATTATGCATATACTTTTAAAAATTTAATCGTTAAGATATATCGAACAAGGTTAATATTAAATATAAAAATATGTAAAAATAAAAAATAAGATCATCCACAGCAAATTTTATTGATTTAATGTTACTTAAAGCCAGTTTAAGTTATGACTTGTTGTCTTATTATTTATTTGGTTTAAAATAATCTAAGTAGCTGTTTGACTTTACTTAAAAACTATTTTTTAAAATAAAAAAATCAACTTTTATACTACCTTGTTTGAAATATCAAAGAAGCCACTAACTTTTTTTTTCACTCATTTTCTAAAAAAAAAACCCTATACATATCCCAAATTCTCTAATTTTTTTTGGGGTAAAATAAATATAATACTTTCAATTAAAAATTCAACTCTTTTCATAAAAATAAAAAGTCGTGCTAATAACTTAAACACTATAACTTAAAAACAATAAATAAATATATTTTAGATATTTTAATAAAAAGCAAAAAAGTAAAAAAAACTAATATAAAAAATTATCCCAAACAATTTAACTCTTTTTTCTTCTTTCTTTTTTTCTAAAAGCGCTAAATCTCTTAAAAGTTAAACTTTTTAAAAATTCCAAACAGGACCTAAAATCACTTTAGCTCAAATAAATTTTTAACCTTTAAACTTTTGTAAACTGCACCAATTTCTCTTTTAAACTTAGCTTAAACTTACATTAAAGCAAAAATCAGATTACGAAGGTCTCGTTTGGAAAAAAACTTTAAATGTTTTAACTTGTAATCATCTGTCAAATCAATACATCTTCTCTTCACATGGTGACTTTAAATTATTTAACTGAACAACTTTTTCTTAATTTCACTTTATTAAAGTAAAAAAATAAACTTTAAATCAAGTTGCCAAACAAAACCTAACTATCCGCGCTATCTACATACACCCCCGCGCGCGCACTTCGCAATTTTACGCAAAAAGCGTTTGGTAGATCATAGCCATTTACAGGAAAAGAATGGCATCTACCTCAACTACTTGGTTGTATCAAGGTACGCTACTCAGCAAAATCATACGCAGAAACACACCCATTATATACGTATATTATATCTCATGTATATATACGTATATATGTATCTATATATCATCTTCTACGATTTACTTGATCAGATACTCCCATGAACCTGAGTGTTTTTTAACGTTTAACTTATTTCCCACTCTGTGGCAGATAGAGGATTAAGATGTACTTTTTCTGCTGATAATGGGTTTGCTAAGAAGTCCTGTTTCCGACACTTGCAGGTAATTTTTTTTTTCGTAATTTGTATATACACAGATTCACAAAGTCATATGTATGTGTGTAGTTATGTATAAATGTGTGTTCTGGTACTGGTGGTGCCCTATTTTATGTTGGAGATGTGTGATGTGATATGGTAACTGACACAATACAATTGCCCACCAAATGTATGTGAAAACTTCTCTTAAGTGGAATAGGAGTTCATTACCTCATTTTTCTTGGGTGTTGGCAAAGTTTGGAATTTTAATTGGACTAATGCTTTTGTGAGCTTTTTGTAGGCAAGGAGTTTTGGGGTTCTAGTAATTTTAACCTTACTGGATGGGTAGTTCTGATTTCCAAATTTTTCAGTCAAACTTCAGAGTTGATTCATGAAAAAGTTTGAAGTTTCGTACGGGGATGTTGTTTCATTACTTTCAAATCCTTATTTTGAGGAACTGCATTACTACAGTACCAAAATTAGTTATCCCGATCACTATTAACCTTGGGCTTGAGGTGAACCCATCAAGAGTAAGTAGCTTCAACTCTGTCATACAGACCTAGACACACTGTTGTACAATGTTAAATTCGCTTGACAAAATCCTTTTAATTTTTGAATACATGCACAACTTGTAGGTGTTTGTTCAACAAATTATACCTTTCCTCTAATTATGTATTTATTTTTTTTCTCAATAAGCAAATATGAATTTCTTTTAGAAGTTTTGCAGCTTAGTATTTTACTTTTGGCACCATAGTGCATATGCTCTATTTCTGGATACAAATGGGAATGTGGAAAGCTACAATTTTGAGATAGTTAAATTTACAACCTTTGCTTAGTGGTACTTGATCTAGTCAAAGGTATAGTGATTAAGTACTCAATCAAGAGAATTTCTTGGGACCCTACGGCCCTTACAATTGATCCTCTATCCATGCAATCCCAGTAATAAAGTTCTTTTCTTTTTTTATGCTGGGCGGGGTGGGGTTGGGGTGGGGGGGGGGGGGGGGGA
>JAOTRH010000022.1:20757312-20781314 GCA_034768845.1 Heliamphora exappendiculata
ACTTTGCCTTAAGAGTGCTTGACTTAATTTTCAATTAAGATCAACACAAAGAAATTCAAATTAAAGAATTCTTAAGTATTTGAACCTTTTGATATAAAAGTCATTTCTTTTTGGCTAAGGTGTCAACTATGATTTTTCAAAATGTATTAACACTTTTATTTTGGCAATATAAAATATTATCCATTCAAAAATATTTATTCTTAGAAAATGAATTATAAAATTCATCAAAATCAATTTAAAGAGCCCTTGGGCTAACATTAACAATTAGAATCTTTTGAAACGTGTGATTTTTTGAAATTAATATATTTATTTTAATTAAACAGTTTTTTATAACCTTAAAAAATATTTTAAAAACTAAGTGTGAGAGAGAATTTATTCACAAATAAATCTCGCAGTCTCCATCACAATTTATAAGTGATGTAATTACTTTTGCGTGTTGGCACCAGGGCCTTCCTCTCTATCGGACAGAATTAATTACGAGATCGCCGGTACGAACCTTCTTTATGGATAATTTTGGATAATTGTTAGTGCGAATCACTTCTCCATCTGAAGAGTTCATTGCGAAGCGATTGATTCGGAATTAAGTGATGATTTACACTTAACTGTAAATAATAGTATCATCTCCATCTGAGTCACTGCTATTATTTATCGGACCGAAACTACGCCAGCTATTTAATTTTACTTAGTAAGGTCTATTACCTAGATAGTAAAATTAGTAGGAATTGGTATGTCTAAATAAATGATGAATAGTAGACGTCCTTCCCATCGAGATATGCTATTCACGGTATACCAAGCTACTTGCAATTTTTTTAAAAAAAATGGTAGAGAGAGCTAATTTTAAAGTAAAATTTAAAAATTTTCTCATCATAATTAATAGTTTTTAATTATGTAATTCTCAAAATTAAAATAACTTTCAATTAACTCGCGGCTATACTCAAAGAAAACAACTTACGGGTCCTAATTATGTTGACTGAAAAAGAAATCTGGATATACTTTTAACTTTCGAGGGTGTTCTTAGAAAATCAAAAAATGTGTTTATTTCTGAAAAAAAGATTCTTCCTCTAAGCCGAAAGGCAAGAAGAAGAAAAATATTCAAAAATAGGGTGGCACAATTTTCAAGGTAGTTAGTGGGTCACAAACTGGTGTGAAAAAGTCGAAAGACAGATATTTTCACTGCAACCAGACACAGCATTGGAAAAGGTAATGTCCAGTTTATCTTGGCAAGCAGAACAATAATGGTAATTTCTGTTCACTAGTTGTGAAAAAATATTTAACGGTATTATCTACAGGTACATGGTATGTAGATACAGAAACTATTAATTATGTTTGTAATTCATTACAGGGGTTTCAGAAAACTCGACAACTTAGTGATAGAAATATTTACCTGCACATGGGCAATAATACAAGGGTGGTGGCAGTTGCAGTGGGAGCTGTCACTCTTAGTTTTAGTAGAAATCGAGTTTTAATATTGAGAGATTGTCTTTATGTACCTTCCATTAGAAGGAACTTAGTTTCTGCTTTTAGATTGGTTAAAAATGGATATTTTGTTTATTTTAATAACTCTGTGGTTATTAAGGATAATAAATGGTTTATCTGTTCTAGTACATTGGTGGAAGGTGAAAATCATCAAAGCTAGTCTCGTTGCAAAAGGGTTTACTCAGAAAAAAGGAATTGATTATGAGAAGACCTTTTCGTCAGTAGTTATGCTTAAGTTTATTCGGATTCTCTTATCCATTGCGGCTCATTTTGATTTTAAGATTTGACAAATGGACGTCAAGATAGCTTTTCTTAACGGAAGTCTTGACGAGTGTATCTATACGGTACAACCAAATGGTTTCATAGCAAAAGGGCATAAGCACATGTTGTGCAAGTTTAAGAGATCCATTTATAGACTTAAGTAGGCGTTTAGATCTTGGAACACTCTGTTTGATTAGGATATTAAGTCTTATGGTTTCGATCAAAGTCCTAATGAGTCTTGTGTGTATAAGAAACGTGATAGAAGCATGATGGTATTTCTAGTACTTTACATAGATGATATTTTGCTCATCGAAAATGATATGGGGGTGCTATCTTCAGTGAAAGTATAGTTATCCGGCTAGTTCGATATGAAATACTTGGAAGAAGCCAGTCGCATCCTCGAGATCAAGCTTATGCGAGATTAGAAATCGAGGATGTTGGGCTTATCACAAGCTACTTATATCAATACAGTTCTTGCTCGTTCTAGCATGCATGATTCTAAGAAAGGGTTTCTCTCTTTCAGGCATGGAATCACTCTATCCAAGAATCAATGTTCTAAGACAACTGTTGCGATAGAGAAGATGAAGGCAGTTCATTATGCTTCGGTAGTAGAAGCCTCATATATGCTATGGTTTACACTAGACCTGACATCTATTTTGCCGTTGGTATGATTAGCATATATCAATCTAATCTAGGGCATGAGTATTGGACAGCGGTAAAATATATAATCAAGTACCTGAAAAGGACTAGAGATTATATATTGGTTTACTAGACAGATGGTCTAGTACATTTAGGATACACAGACATGAATTTTCAGTCAGATAAGGATTTTCAAAAGTATACCTCAAGATATGTGTTTATGCACATTAAGTGTAAATATCACATGATACGAGAACTTTGCAGATCTTTTTACAAAGAACTTACCAGTTAAGACTTTTGCAATCATGTAGAGAGCATGTAAGTCAGTATGGCAGCATGGTTTTAAGTATAAGTGGGAGATTGTTAGAGTTGCATACTAAAAACCATAGTTTCGGATTTTAGTATTTAATTTTATTTTTTAATAAAATTAGTTTTTTCATTTTATGAGAATCTTAATAAGCAATGTATGCATTTCATCATTTATTTAATGTTATGCATTGGTATCTTTTATTCTGCACAATATTTAATCTGATGTGTAGAGTTCAGCTTACACACGGAAGACTAAATTATTGATTCTTGCAGAATATAAATTTCAGTTCACAACTTAGATGGAATTAGACACACCATCGGTACGGCTGTAGCACATAGTTTTAGTAGACCAGTCTTACTTACGGGGAATAGATAATATTGTCACCTATTGTTCTGACTCGCTGTGGTAGTATGTTTCGTGTGTATTGAACAGAACAAAATTGAGATAATTAATTTTATACTGACTATATAAATTAATTCACACCTCATAATTATTATGAGTGCTTATACTCTTAATCTCGAAATAATTAATTATTTACATATATTTAATATTCGTTGTTTTGATTCATTAGATGATATGATCTTCAATGGATTTATAGTCCTAGTAAGTTGGAAAACGATATTGATTATATGGTGAATATTAATTACTGACGGAATCAAGTCCCGAAAGATCAGGATTGATGATAACTCTTAAGAAAGTTTATAAGTTTTGAATTGAATCAAACCCTGCAGATGGATTTTATAATCCGGCAGTCAAATAAGTTAAGCGAAAGACCTTAAGAAATTTATTTAAAAAGCCGATTAAATGTAATTATCAGTAATTTACTTTAATCGGCGGGTATCGAGAATCTTAACGTGAGGAGAATAAATAAGCATTTAATAACATGAGCTCGAATATTACGATTTTGAGAATATAGCTGGGAGTGCAATTATAATTTTTTAGTGAAATGAATTATAATTAATATTTTTATGAAATTGCTTCTGGGTTGAAGTGTGTTTTTATAATTACATTAGGAGTCCAAGTCATAAATACTCCATAAGTCCCTGTTGTAGCCCAATATATACGCTGCTATAGAACCTTACGCGAGAATCCATTATTCAGTTAGTGATTAGGTAGTTAGAGTTTTTACGTTCTCTAAAAATCGTAAGCTAAATCAAGAAGGTTTTGAAGAATACAATAGATCAAAAGTCACACTTTGTTCGTATTTAACATTCGAAAATACAGCAGAAGACTTGTGTCAAAAGTTTAATTAGAAGTCAAAAACTACAGCGGAACGTTGATTGAAAATTGTTGCAGTAACTGAAATCATCCAACCAGATTTCGAAATGTATATTCTTAAAATTAACTTTAGGAGTATTACCAAGTTTTATTTTGATTGTTCGATATCCAAAAAATTTAATCAGAAACCTGTTTCGATATTTTTCCGTCCAGTTTTTTTTGATTAAAATCATAAATATAATCTTAAAATTCTGCCAATTTACCCAACAAGAAGAACCTAACCGCTCATGTTACGGCTTTATTCTATGAAAGCTGAACAAGAAACCTCCTCCCGACCACTGTTCTTGATGTCTTGTCGTCTCCCAAATTCTTGCTGTCATTTTCCTTGCCTCTTTTTAACTCCAAATCTGTGTATATCTTTTTCCAAGCTTAGCCACCTTTTCATAATGCCTTTCACGACCCAAGTTTTAAAGTTTTGCACAACTGATCCTCGTAAACCATCTGGACGCTCGTCCAACAAAATTCTTTCTATCTGAAACCATACAGATGCTCGTCTAGAAGAAATCCAGAATATATTACTATTTTCTCCAGCTTTTTGATTTGCTTTTCCACCTTATTGTCTCCTCTTATGCTAAAATTGAAACATTTATAAAAACATATTATTTAGCGTAGAATTGAGGGTTTGCTAACCACCCAATCGAGGTGAAAGAAGTGCATAATAAGTGTTTGTCAAAATGCATAACAGAGCAATATCGCATATAACAATTCATAGGATGAGACCCCCACGGGGTAGATACATAACAATTCTTCAGCGCATCAGTTGCCGCATTGTGTTTACAAAACAGCCAGAAATGCAATTTTTTTCTTGTTTCTATAAATTTGGTAAATTTGTTAAACGTTTACAACCTTTAGAAAACATAAACAACCTGCCAAACATGTTTAGTCTCCTAATTTACAAAATCTTCAAAAGCATAAACAAAAAGCAAAAAACATAAACTTGTCAAACGCCACATTAGTGATTGAAATTCAGTAAAACTTCCACCAGGGCAGGTCATGAAAGGATGCTGATGATCAGGGCACAATACCAACACCTGTAGAAAGAAAGCAGAACTACAGGTCATTACAAAACAACTTCCATAACAATCAGTGCTGACTCCTAGATTTTTTTTTTTCACAAACTTAAATTCAAATTGTTTTATAGAAAAATAACTTTTCCACCAATTAATAATTAATTATCTATTTCTAATAAAATAAAAATAAAGAAATTAAATTTCTCAATTCAGTAGAAGAAAATTTTAAATTCACTTTGATAAAAAAAAAATGTAAACACAATGAACATTTGCAATTGCATTTAATGAAATTCTATATTCTGAAATCGTTGCATAATAGTTCTATTATCAACAATATGAAACACATTTCAATTAATATGAAAGATTGCTAAAACCGACACAAGTTTACTTATTATTATCACAATAAGTATCACAAGTTTGTTGAGTACAAGTTCAAGAAAATGAATATTACATTCTGATTTTTTTTTTAATTACAAATTTGTTTTTGTTAAACGAGAACTAAACTACAAAATAATAATAATGAATAAAATTAAGGTAGGATAATTTAAAAGAGAACTAGTCACGCTAGTAACAAGAGCAAGATGTCACCGAAAAAAGACAAAAGTGAAGCAGAAATGTTCGGATGAATTTTAGAATTTAGAGACAAAACTATACCGTACCCCCCTTATGATTATTTCTGTTACATAAATGACATTAATTTTCATATTTCCTTTATTATTTTTAGAAATTTAGTAATAGGAGTTATCATAGTGGGTTAGATAATAAAATAAGTTAATTTAATTTTGTAGATTAGTGGCTTAATGGGTTGGAATCTTTCTTAGTATACATACATGGTTTGTAAATAAATAAAAGGGGATTAATTCTTTTAAAAACTGTTCTATTATTGAAGAATAAGAGGTTCCATTCTCCTCAAATAGAATCATTAGAAAACTGCCTCTGTCGAAGTGGACAATCTCTTTTTTTCTATTTTTATTTTTGTATCACAAGAAGGTTTGTATCAATTGGTATCAAAGCCATCAACTCCTGATAATGGCTTTTACCACAAGATGTTTTTTTTTTTCACTACTCAAAGATTGTACATTTACAAGAAATGAAGACGCTAGTCTTGAAAATAATCGAGAGCACCAAATGGTTCACTGAATATCTAGACGATATTAAAATTCTGATAAAAAAACCAAGATCAAGTGAAGAGGTGGTAAAGGCGAACAGAATCAACATAGATGCAGGTCTTAAGAAAATTGATTTTATTGAAGATAAAGCAATCAAAACTACTCAATTAAAAGACATTTTTTGGGCTGCTTGCTATTTCAAAGTTACAAGAGGAAGAGAATTGTTTCGACAAAAAATCGTAAACAAAATCAAACACAAGGGTTTGCTCAAATCATCTAAACGGTAGGGTTTGAAAAGCAAAAAATTATTTTATAGTTCTAGAATTTTTATTATTAAAAATTTGGGATCCGGGTGAATTTTTAATATTTATGTATTTTAACCCTGAGGGAAAAGTTAGAATACATATATATTAAAATACATAAAGGGGTAAGAATGTTCTGTAAATGATTTATTATTTTATATTTTCTTTTATAATTTTCAGAAATTAAGTAGGAATAGGAGTGTGGGGTTAGATAATGGGATAAGTTAGTTTACTAAGTTGCCATCTTTCTCTGTATACATACAAGGTTTGTAAATGAATAAAAAAAGATTTATCATTTTAAAAACTCTTCTATTATTGAAGAATAAGAGCTCCGAATCTCCTCAACTAGAATCATTGAAGGTCTGCCCCTCTTGAAGTGGCCAGTTTCACTCTTTGTTCCATTTTTTTTATCACAAGAAGGTTCGCATCAAATTCCAAGTACATTTTCAATGATGTTAACTATAAACTAATTGGAAAATATATATAATAATTAAATTTTTATGGGGTCGATTGACTCCACCATCCAAAGGGTAAAAGTCACCGCTATAACAATGCCCCATCAAAAGGCAGCGATAGCAATATGATAACATCTACTGTCAGCTTGCTGGTAAATTCCACATTCTCTTTAAAAAGAAAGAGAAATTCAAGTCATAAATGCTGTATGCAAACTCATATTTAAAAGACATGTTTGGTAACGTTTATAAGAGTGGGAAAAAAGTCGCAATTTTGGTTGGGATGATGTGATAAGCCATCTTTATTGAATGACATACAAATAGACACATGCAAACAAATCAATTCCATTTCGATGGCACATAAGCAACGGAATTGGTAGCAAAGAAAGTCTCTTCAAACTGATCATGGCATTATTTGAAAAAAAAAAAAAAAACCATTCCAGAATACTCAATTGAAATATGGTCATTGGTATTGGGACTATATACTCACCATCATTTGCTTCCTATTCTGCATAATCTCCTGCTTTCCAGACAATATCTTTCAAACCAGGTGAGAGGTTCTTGTAGAACTGTATTTCAAAAAATGAAAAATGAAAAATTGAGTTTGATTTCAAATTTCAGGTATTTGAATGTGATTTCTCTGACCACCCTGATCACAACATCAATAAAACTACACACCTAGATAGGCATAGAGGGTGTTTGTTGGAGCTTATTTTTCATCTTTTAACATATAATTCAACAAAAAGTTAGGAAAATCCAAAGAGATGTGCTTATAGCTTTTTGCGAGCCTAAATGCGAGGTTCACTGGCTGAATCCACCACTACCAGATGTGCCAATCTTAGAGCCTAATTGGCAACCCAAGTTTTTTAGCGTTTTGGCTAAAAACGTAAAAAAGCTAACATAACCCGTTTGGTAAAAAAGAAAAACTAAAAAGTTAAAAAGTCAAATCAAAACACTATTTTCTAGAATACTCTATTCAACCTCCTGTCCCATTTTAAAAGACAACAATAACTTTGCCTGATAACTTATTTGTTACCAATACCAACTATATATAGTCATTATAATCAACTATATAAAATGGTAATCCGATTCAATTTGAACCAAAAGTAAAAAAACTTTCTTACTGAATCAACTTAGTTAAAAAAACTAACTTACAACCTAAGTTACCAAACAAGTTACTTTAAACCAAATTTAGCTTTTTGTCTAAAAATGCCAAAAAAAAAAAACAAATAAATAAATAAAAACTAGCTTTTTAAGCTAGTTGCTAATCAGGCTCTTAATTAACAAATACAAATTTTACTATTTGAAGCTATAAGCTCACAATTTTAACAAATATTTACAACTTCTATTTTAAGTCGTAATCTTTTTTAGCTATAATATATAAGTTTATAATTTCAACTACACTAAACACTCCCATACTGGTTTTCCTAATTGAGCCATCAAAGAAATCCTAGCTATAGCTCATTTGATGGTCCGGCCAAAAACTGAATTGTTTGCTTCGTCAAACAAATCATAGCCATAGCCCATTTGACAGTCCAGCCAAAAACTGAATTGCTTGCCTCATATTGATGGCTTGTCATTCTATCAGCCCTTAGGATGAATAATATGGTGCACAGAATCAATGGATGAACAAAATATTTCTACAAAAGCTTACCATTGCAACGAGAATTCAAAACCATACCTTGTGAAATTCTAAAGTATCCCCTCCAGCCTTGCGAAGCTCAACCATGAAAAGTGAGGGAGCCACTTCAAAAATCTGTGGGACAAATCCTTTTCAGGCACTGGCCTCAAGGATATTATACTGATTTCCAGTCAATCGGGCTCAAGGGATCCCTCGAGAAACATACCTCTGTTGAGACAGCTAAATGACCCTTGCACCCAGTCTTCTTCCCTTGAAGCTTCAGCTGAGATTAATAACAAAAAGGATTTTGTTAGCAGTGAGACAACACCAAGAACCTGATTGGAAATATTTGAGTTTATAATATATTTCTGGCCAAGTTTTAAAACCAAAAACGCATCTCCATTGCTCAGCAAACAACCTCACACCCAGTGTTAATTATCAAAATGCATTTCTGCTAGCAAGATTCCAGTACGAGCAGGTTCCATTTAATGATGAACTAGCTTAAACAGACCACCAAGCAAATACAGGGATAAAGCTATTGTATGGCCATAAATTGGACATGGTCTATCAGGCCTAGCAACTAGTTAGTAGAAAGCAAAAATTACAACATTTAAATCAGAATGCTGGAAGGCCATATTCTTCAAATATATTCAAACTAGACAAAATATTAATTTTACTGATGGATCCACTACAAAAAATAATTTGGCTTCCAAACTGCTCTAGAGATAACATAAGATAAAATAACTGAGGAGCAATTATTCAATACTCTTGAAGCAAGTCCAGTTGGTGCTTTAACTTCACAATTATTGGTGTATTAAGTGGGATCCACTTTGTGTTGGTGTTTTGTCCATCAAGTAAAGATGTGTTGTTTAGTCAATGGAGTGGAGCATTGCACCTAGAGTATTGAATAATTGCTCATAATTGAGGACACAAACATAAAAACACACACATACACGTGTGCGCGCGCGCGCACAGAGAGAGAGAGAGAGAGAGAGAAATATTGACTGTACCTTGTAATTGTCTTTCCTCACATCAAAACCCAAAGGTGCAGCAGCTTCCTCAATTTTTGAAATAATCTCATTAGCAGAACATTTGGATGTAAATCTTGTTTCCCGTTTAATAAGGCCCTGATCATCAGAGCATATGTCAGCCATCATAAGCTTCAAGAATATGAACAAGCGCGATATGTCTGACTTTCTTTTTGTTTTTAACTTCACACAAACCCCAGGACCCTTCTCTCTCCCCCCAAGGCTAATAAGCTCAAGAGTCTATCTTATAAAAATAAAATAAAAATTGACAGCTGATTTAACTATGCAATTATGAGGGACATGGGTTATGAAATAAATAATTAAATGAACAAATGGAATTTCTGTGAAATGTATTATTTCGGTTATTTTGTTATTTGTTTGTTAGCTAAATGGTCGTTTAGTCATTAAGAGACTAATTAGGCTTTTAGGTTTTATTCTATTTATATTTTATAACTCATCTTTAGTAATTTAGTAATTAAGCCTACTGATTATTGGAATAACAGATTTTTTCTTTCCTTTCTTTTCTATCAATTTCAACATTCTATGACAAATATTATTGTGAAAACTCCAACAGCTCTATTATCACACATTACAGCATTAGCAAAACCTGCAATGAATAAAAAACACTTCACAAGTATCATCCTGGCCCATTCTTGAGATGGCATAGTGGCTTCCATTCACAGCTAGATGCATGGAATTAGCTAGTTCTAAATATCTTTAAATTTAGCACAGCTACCAAACACATGAAAGCTTGTTAGTACCATTTGCTTCTCAAATAGACAACTGAGGTTGAGACCCTGAGATTTAGAGATAAGATCAAAAGCATTCATCATGACTGGCATTGCAGGTCGTTCTTCCCGCCTTTCCACAACAAGGTTTTGAGAGTCCTACACATTAAGAGTAACCATACTGCCATACTGTCGCATGACAGTATGGTTTTCCTTTTACTTGTTTTCCTTTTACAAAACAAGTAAAAGGAAAATTACTGCATTTAACAAAAAGAATAACAAAAAAGTGGCCATACTGTCATGCGACTAGGATCCAGGATTCTTTTGATTAGTTTCTTCGCACTTGAGGAAAACCATGAAGGACATGAGAAGTCAGCCTTGAATATCTGCAAATGGAATCACAGGAAGTGCTTTTATCCTTGCATTTAAACCTCAAAATGTGAATCAACTCAAAATAACATACTTCTATAAGAATACTGGCATGCATAAGAAAATCTTGAACAAAACCATGTTAAAAGAGCTCCTCATATTTACAGTGTTGCTTAAACATGCAAAACATGATTTTTAAAAACTTGTGCCTTAAATAAATTATATTTTTCTATTGGTCCTTTCTCTTTCTTCATCCCTGCTTTCTGAATCCTACTGCAAAGAAACCATTCTTTGGGACTTCAAGGAACACTTATATTTTGACTTTAGACAGCAGCTGAAGTTCATGCTCATCAAGCAAAAAGATCTAGAGCAATTAAAGAGAAGTACCCAGCTAGGTCACTAATGAGAATTTTAAATCAATCTAAGAGGTCAACTATTCAAAGAGGTCACTTCGATTTAACGCATGTTTTTCAAAAACAAGCATTGGTCACCGAGATCCATATATTGAAATATACTTAGGTCCCCTATTACATCGGCTTTTTCTGCCAGGCAATGTCCAATGGACACGTCCAAGTGGCTTGATCAGTTTCAAAGCAGGGTACTCAAACGTGCCAGTGATAAATGATATTTGATCAATATGTTTCAACTGAGTCCCAAAATATCAAACAGATTGAACCATACTTAAAAATTACCTGGCCTTGGAGAAATATCACTTGAAAGAAGGTAAGAAGTTTTGGTTGAGAACCAAAATGGGAACTGAATAAAAAGAAAACTATTGATGGGATTAAAACCAGAAAACCAAGCGGGGGGAATGACCTTTTTGTATAATGCCATGAGGTTGGGCTCTTCAAAAGGGAGATAGCCCGCCATAAGGACAAACAGGATTACACCACATGACCATAAGTCTGCCTTAGCTCCATCATAGCCTTTATTGTTGATCACCTGCATAAGCAAAGAATTGAAGGGAAGTGAGGACAAAAAACCTGTAGTTTTGATGGGAATTGATAAAATAAAATGTAGCAAGGGCTGTAAATGTATTTCAGGAGCAACATAATTTGGAGTTCCACAGGTTGTATGTAGTAACCCATCTTCCTGCATAAAATGGTTTTAAGAACTCATAATTTAAGCCTTTTATGCATAATGAGAAACTATTAAATAATGAAATGATCGCTACACAGTCATCAAGGGAAGAAATAAAATAACTACAGGCAAAAAGAATGATCACTTCTCACACAAGAAGGGAAACCATCATACTTACTCGAGCTTGCTGAGGTAGAGCACTTAATCCAAAATCTGAAACTTTAAGAACTCCATTTGCATCCAGAAGCAGATTCTCTGGCTGTGAATTATGAAACAGCATTAACGCATAAAAAACCGTACAGCTGATTTCATTTGGTTGTCATCTCTGAGGCAATGTTGAAGAAAACTTGAGCATGATGGAAATTAAAACTGAAAATCAGTGGTTTTCTCACCTTCAGGTCTCTATGGAAAATCAGTGGTTTTCTCGTCTTACAATTTTGTCAAAGAGTTCACCCCCAGTCACAAATTCCAAAACAATGTATATTTTTGTCTTGCTAGCCATAACCTACAACAGAAGATCTTAGTGGGTCATCAAAAAGCAGAAGCTTGTTGATCTATAAATACAAAAACACATGCCAACCCATTATTTCCTAGTCAAAAGGTCCAAGTAGTACAAAAGTTTGCCGACAAATTCTAACCTCCTACATCTGAATGACATTTGGGTGTCTGATTAGTTTCATGGTTGAAATTTCACGTTTAATCTGCAAAGAACAAACCCAATTCCGATGTTACCACAAATTTAATAGGTAAAGCAGCATCAAATAACAAAACAGAACTCAAACACGCATTAAAATAAGCATTTGATCTGCCAAGAAGAATAGCCTTAATGTGGACACATTCATAATATCAATATACTGTAATCACAGCATCAAAGAGAGAAGTAAAACTAAAAATATCAAAAGCTATTCTTGCAGTAAAAAACAGATAATTTGGACTATGTTTGTCTTGACTGATCAAGTTACACTATTTTATCAACCAGAAAATTGAAATCAACAGAACATACATGGATTACTTTATCTAGATTATGTACCAGGTAGTGTGTGAATTTCAAGCCAGAACTATTGATTGCCTCCGTTCTAGCTTTATGGGACACTACCGCCTACTGGAATTTAATTAATACCAAAAATGAAATACCAGGTAGCGTGTGAATTTCAAGCCAAAACTATTGATCGCCTCCATTCTAGCTTTATGGGACACTACCGCCTACCGGAACTTAATTAATACCAAAAATGAAAAGGAAAATAGGGTATTTTCGCGTGTTTGTTGATGTTCTTTATAACTGAATCTTTCCATATTCTGTAAAAAGGGAAAAGACTAAACCCAAAACTTTTTCAAATAATTGATGAGCAAAATTGAGATATAATCTTAAAATTAATTGAACAGGCCAGTATATACCAAACAAACAGCTAAAAGGTTAAGAAGTCATATTTTACTATCGTAAATTTCCCCCAAGTTTCCTGCTCTCCAAACAGCTAATAGGAATATCAGAAACCAATGCAAGTCAAAAATAACCAAACCAAATCAAACCACACTTAACACTTTGTCCCTATCATTCGGCGTAGGCTACATCAATCTTTTTCATTCTTGCTATGCCAAGGTCAGATCTTCGGTTTCTTTCAATAGTTTATATCTTTTCTTAATACAGCTCCCTCTAATGTTTTCATTAGCCAAGATCTTGCCAAATGCAAGTCAAAATTACTAAAAAATAATCAGCCATGGAATTTCCGTAAAAACCCAATCCAAAACCTAACAGATAGATTCAAACACCAGACAAGAAAATTAATAGAAAGCGAGTACCTGACCGATCATCTTATGCTTCATAACTTTCTCTTTATCGAGAATCTTTATGGCCGCGCTCTCTCCAGTTTCTACGTTCCGAGCAAACTTCACCTTCGCAAACGTTCCCTCCCCGAGCGTCCGTCCCAGCTCGTACCTCCCCACCCGCGTCCTACCACTCGCACCCCCATTCCCGCTGCCGCCGTTTGATCGATAACCCATCTCCTTCTCTCTCTAAAAACGATTATCTGAGTCGATTTCTGGGCGGAAATGATTGATTCTATTTCCAACGAAAAACGATTGATTCAAATTTCTTATTTATAAAGATTGGGTTGTGAATTCTGATGAGAGAATTCTTCGAGTTTCGGGCAACGATGTAAGAAACCCTGGATCGACGGAATGGGCCTTCGAATCGAAAGTCAACTGATCTGAGGCATCGTCTGTCAACTTGCTTGTTACGAAAGTCAACAGAACTGGGGCTCGTTTGTTAACCTGACTTTTTGTTTAAAGCTTAAGCCTTTATTTGGATTGAGAAGTGAAAAAAATTGTTACTTACAAAGGATGGAATCTCCTCTCGTATTGTTTAGTTATTTAAAAGAGAAAATAAAGTATTATTATTTTTTTGTTTGTTTTAATAATAATTAATAAAAAAAAGGAAAGCATTTAATTTTAAATTACTAGTACATGAAAAATATAAAATCTATAGTATAACATATTTTATTACGAAAAATAAGTATAATTTTTTAAATAACTATAAAATTAACAAATAAATTTATATATTTAATTATTAACAAAAAACTTATTCAAATAGTCTTGAATATAGTCTGAAAATCCAAACATAATAAATGAAAAACTTATTATCAATTATGACCTCTAAAAAGCTAAACATATTTTAAAATAATATAAATATAAATACTATATTAGCACAAGAAAATAAATATTAGTTCCTTGTCCTTTTCATTAGAAATATCAGTCATGGCATTTGATGTTGACCCATAACGTTTTTTAACAATTCTTTTCGCATGTCAAGAATAAAGCAAAGAATGTCTTTCTCGTTGCATTGTTCTCTATAAGATAAAGAATAGACTCAAGAATATTTTGTCTTTCTACGCTAATTTCTACCAATACATTATAAATATCGACATCGTCTAATACTTTTTCATGAATCTTCTGCATAATTATATTTATCTTTCTAATAGCTTAAGCAACATTGTCGATAACTGTTTTCATCGTATCAGCGTATTTATCATCATTATATGAAAAAAAAAATTTCTTAGAAGATTTTGGCATTTGGAAACCACTAGTAGAACGGGTTTTGGGAGATATTTTTTTTGAACTGAAACTCCACGTCATTATAATTCTCTAAAGTGATCTCATTTTGGGATAATATCTGGTCAATACCGTCAATAATTTCTATAGGGTCATCACTTGTTGAGCTATTTCATCTCTTTTTCTTCTCTTTAACAGTTTCTGCACCTTTCTCACTTGCCCTATTTTGTCTCTAAATTTTATCATTTTATCGTAATTAGAAATTGGTGTCGTCATTCATTTTTTTGCACTGAGATTTACCTGTTATAATACCATCACAAATAATAATAATAATAATATTATTATTATTATTAATTTTGTTAGATATAGATTGAGAATTTTTACATTCTTTTATATAATAATAAAAAAGATAAATAAAGTAAAAAAACGAGTTAAGATAGATACCTTAATTAGCTCATTCCATAGTTCATTTTTAGCGCTGCACTTTCTTGTCGGAAGATTCCATCCAAAGCCACTTAATCCAAATTTGAACACATCATAGCACTCAGTGAAATGTGATTTAATGATTTTTATACGATTCTTTAAATTATCCTTAGTAAACTCTATTCCGATTGTCTCTTTCAATTCTTTTATAATATTATCCTAAGCTCTTGATGTAAAGGTTCCATTAACCTTATTACCCTCACAATGTTGGTAATAGAATGCATCAATTAAAGTATTATCCATTTGCAATGTCTAGAATAATTTTTCTTTTTTGCTCATTTTCAAAACCTACATAAGAATAATAAGTAAACTCTATTCCGACTGTCTCTTTCAATTCTTTTATAATATTATCATAACCTCTTGATGTAAAGGTTCCATTAACCTTGTTACCCTCACAATGTTGGTGATCGGATGCATCAATTAAGGTGTTATCCATTTGCAGTGTCTAGAATAATTTTTCTTTTTTGCTCATTTTCAAAACCTACATAAGAATAATAAGTAAATTAATGTAATAAATGAATTCAAGTGCATAAGGTACTTAAATAGTCTAAATAACAATGTTTGCTCATCATATCAAAGTAAAAAAAAAAAATAAAAGATAAGTTAAATAACAAAATTCATATGTCAATCTTCGTTTGCAATATATTCTTCCCACATATTAGCTGCAATAGAATTTCTAATATTGTCTCGTTGAGTAGAATCATCATCATTATTTAGTAGAGGATGAGCACGCTCTTCTTGTTTAAATTGATCTAAAATTTCTTAATCAATTTCATTTATAATATCTTCATCAAGATCTAAGCCCAATAAAATAGTTGTGTAAAATACAACATGCGAGGATAATTTGTGTTTGTGTATTAATAAAGTAAGTAGGTTCGGTGCTTCTTATAATTGGAAATAATTTCTTTAGGACACCAAATGCTCTCTGTTGTATTGCGCAATGATGCATGTCGAAGGTTAAACAACTCTCGGGGATTCTCCGAAGAACGAGTAGAGTATTCTTTCACACACACATCTAAAAGGTGTGATAAATCTACTTCTCAACATGAAACTTGTATCAACGAGAAAGAATTTATCTATTAAGAAATATAAATTTATAAAATGTTTTTTTATATGATGTAAAAAAATAATTATATTGTGATAGTAATAAAAATTACCATTAGGAACTTTTAAGTTATTTTCCCTTTGAAGCGCATTTTTTAGTATCCTTGAATCTGATACAGTGCCTTCCCATCCAGGTAAGACGTAGGAAAATTTTTAAGTCAAATGAACATACAACTAATACATTATGTGTGGGATAATCTTTCCTATCACGGTATCTTGCTGCATTTTTACTAGAATCTTTAATACGAACATGAGTTCCATCAATTGCCCCAATACAATTCTAGCATACACATGTTATATTAAAAGTTTTCACACATAAGCTACTATAATTTAATAATTTTTTTATAACTAAATTTATTTTTACCTTAAAATACGGGGTAGATTCTGTTAGGAATTCTCCTAACGTCATGTTTAAACTCGTTTAGCAAATATATGAGAACACATTTCGTTTAACTATATGTTTATCATTTCAACGTTATATGCATTTTGATCTTGGAAAGTTTTGTTCATATGTGCAGATGGAAGCAAAAGGTGACAACACAGGTTCCTGTTTATATTAACAGGTTTTGGCTGCATAACTGGTATGGCCGCTCGATCGATCTAAAGACCGCTTGAGCGGTCTATCTCGGGTATGTTTCATAATTCTGTTAGGGTTAGTAGGCTTTGGGAATATTAGCTTTTAGACGACTTTGTTTTCATGGAGGATGGTGCCTTTTCTGTGAGAGCAGCCTGTTTTAGAGAAAATTAAGCGGACTTTAGGGCTGAACGAACTCATGCAACTCTAAAGCATCAAAGACAATCGTTCAAGTCATCAAGATCAACAACTCTTTTGATACTTAAGAGGATTCTCAAGTGAAGAAGTCCGTAGGAGGATTCCGATGGCAGGCGAGCACAAATTTGATGTACGAGGATTCGCAAGAAGATTGGTAGCAATAGGTTGAGGATTCAATTGGGTATTATAAGGGATTTCTTATAACCAATACTTTTTATAGTGCTTGTTTCTTGAACTTGGATAAATTCCATGATTTTTATGCTATTGGGATTTTCTATGTAAAAATTGCCTCTCTCGTTTATGTGATTGGTTGTGGATTGTTTGTTCTTACTTTTCTCTTCATCCATACGTGCAAATGAAATTAAAAAGGTTTTTTGGGTTTTAAAAGGAAAAATTGTTTTTCAATTGGCATCAGAGCGGGATTTTTTTGGTGATCCTATTTTTGTTCGTGTTTGATTTACACATATGAATTATCTAAAAGAATGTGCTTCCACTGGTAGACCTCATCTCCTTGACAGGTCTAAAACCCTTTCTAGAAAGTCAGGATGAGGGCTTTTTTGAAATCTATTGATGAGAGAATTTGGCTTGCTGTTACTGAGTGGTATGCTTACCCGACTATGATTGTTGATGGTGAAACTGTCGCTAAGCCAGCAACCAAATGGGAGAGGATGGATTTTGAGAATGCCGAATGGGATAGTAAAGCAATGAACGCTATCTTTAGCGGAGTCACATAGAAAGAATTTTGTAGAATAAGCACCTGTGACTTGGTTAAAGAAGCGTGGGACATCCTTTAAGTCACTCATGAAGAAACTCAAACCATAAAATTCTCCAAACTGCAACGTCTAACAACAAGTTTTGAAACCCTTCAGATGAAAGAAGACGAGAAGTTTGACAATTTTTATGCTAAGTTAAGTGACATTGTTAACGCTTCTTTTAACCTTGGTGAAAAGATCCCGAACTCTAAAATTATTCGTAAAATTTTGAGATATTTTTCCGAACGTTTTCAACCAAAAGTCACTACAAAGATGAAAGTAAAGATATTGACTGTATTACAGCTAAAAGTTTAGTTGGAAATTTACAAACCTATGAGTTGAACTTTCAAAATCATAAAATCTCAAAAATTTTGCCTTGGTCCTCTGCTCAAGGGTTTGCAAGTGATTCTCATGATGAATTCGATCCTGAGATTATGGATGAAACTGTTAGTAAGACTGATATAGATGAAACTGTTAGTGAAGGTGACAAAGAAGAATCTACTGAGAAAATTATTGAAGGGGAGGATAATGATAATCTCCAAGTAGCCTATGATAAGCTATACAAGAGAGTTATGTGTTGACTAAAAAATGTGCTAAACTTGTCTTTTAACTTAAAACATGTGAAAAGGAGAAAGAAACTCTCATGCAAGAGCTACTGATGGCTTACGCAAAAGAAGAAGACTTGAAAAATGAAATGAGTATCTTGTGAATTAATTTAAAAAATTATAAACAAGATAAGGAAAGATTCATGTTGTTAAATGATGATAAATCTAATAGAATGTCTGAGTTAGAAAGTCGTATTACTATTCTTGAAAATGATTTGAACAATGCTAATACTACTCTTAAGCATTGGAATGCAGGTTCGCTGGCATTGGACGGATTACTCGGGGATCAAAAAGTAGCAAGCGATAGAGACGGATTCAGATTTGCTGGTACTTCAAAATAGTCCACACAAAAGCAGATAGCGGCCAAATTGGTCCAGACACCTGCAACCCTGACTTTTGTGAAAGCTAAGCAGGTTAAAGGGGTGAGTACCAAAAGTGTTGAAAATGAGAATTTCACCAAAGTGAAGTCAAGAGGGGAAATCACGACAGGTAAGGCCACCATACAACGTGGTGTGGTAAGAAAGTTTAATTCTCCTCCTATTTGTCATCATTGCGGCATTTTGGGTCATATTCGTTGTCACTATAAATTATTGCATCACATGTCCATGTTTAATAAGAAGTTCGTGCTCATTTGTCATTATTGTGGTGTGAGAGGTTATATTAGGCCATATTATTTTAGATTTCATGGCAGGCCACATATGAGCTGTCCAGTCCAGTTTGACAGACCATTTCAACCTAAGAGACCTAGAATTCAACCTGTAGTGTCTGTTCCTATGAGAACTAGAAAAGTCTGGGTTTAGTTTAAAGATCTAAAAGCTTATGTGGTTCAGATTGCTATGAGAGCTCAAAGTTCACACATGTGGTATATAGACAGTAGATGCTCACGTCACATGCTGGGTGATAGATCTCTGTTTGCTTCCCTAGAGACATTCAATGGCGGGATGGTGACCTTGGGTGATGGTAATTCCACCAAAATCATAGGAAAATGTTCTAGTTCTGCCCCAGGACTTCCCAAGTTGAAGAATGTTCTTTTGGTTGACGGGTTGGAGGCAAATATCCTAAGTATCAATCAGATGTGCGACAATTGCAATGAAGTGCATTTTTTGAAAAATAATTGCATCATTTTGGACAAAAAAGGAAAAATAGTCATACATGTGGTTAGAACATCTGATAATTGTTATGGTATTGTGCCTTTAAATGTGGAATCTTGCCATTCTACCAAGATTAATGATGCTAACTTGTGGTATCAGAGACTTAGCCATGTCAATTTTAAGGACTTATCTAAAATTACCAATAAAAAGTTGATCAGCGGTGTACCTAAGTTGGGTAACCCATCGAACCATGTTTGTGGTGCCTGTAAAATAGGAAAACAGACTAGAGTCCTGCATAAGAAGATTGACGCATTAGGTACCAAAGCTCCCTTGGAGCTAATTCACATGGACCTGATGGGACTGACTATGAAAAAGAGCTTAGGAAATAAAAAGTACATTTTTGTGGCTGTTGATGATTTTTCTCATTTTACATGAGTAAAATTTTAAAGAGAAAAGTCTGAAACCTTTAATATTTTCAAAAATCTTGTTCTTAAACTTCAAAATAAGAAATCCAAGTTCTCCAATTCTGTTATTTGCATTAGGTCTGATCATGAAAAAGAGTTTGAGAACTCTGATTTTGCATCTTTATGTGATTCCTTGGGTATCCATCATGAATTCTCCGCCTCTAAAACTCCACAGCGAAATGGGGTGGCTAAAAGGAAAAACTGAGTCATTCAAGAAATGACTCGTGTTATGTTGCATGACAAGAATTTGCCACAACACTTCTGGGCAGAAGCTGTGAATACCGCGTGTTACACCATTAACATGCCTACTTAAGACCGAAAACTCTTCACACTCCCTATGAGCTATGAAAAGGCACAAAGCCAAATGTCAAGTACTTTTGGACTTTTGGGAGTAGATGCTATATTTTTTAGAATAAAGAATAGATGGGTAAGTTTAACACCCGAAGTGAAGAGAAAATTTTATTGGGTTATTTCACAAACAGTAGAGCATATCATGTATTTAATAAAAGGACATCTATTGTTATGGAATCCATAAATGTTGTCATTGATGATGATCATTCTAGTTTGCATTCTGATAATGACATTCTAGTTTGCATTCTGATAATGACATTCTTATTTTAGGTGAGCTCAATGGCGAACAAGAAGCCAAGGAATCTGAAAGGCAGTCTAAGCAAGAAGAAGGTGAAGCAACAGTTGAAAAGAACCCCACCAATGTGAAACAAGGTTCTTAGCTGCAAGATCTCGAATCCAAAGGTTCACAGCAGAATGTTTGCAACCTTCAGCCCGGGTGAAGCTCAATCATCCTACAAGTCAAGTCCTTGGCGAAGTCACTGATAGGATGCAAACTCGGCGATAAATGCAGAATGAGATAACATTTATGTGCTATGTATCTTTATTTGAGCCAAAAAATATCAATGATGCCTTATTTGATTAATGTTGGACTATTGCCATGCATGAGGAATTAGAACATTTTGCTAGGAATAATGTATGGGAACTAGTCCCTCGGCCCTCTAACAAAAATGTCATTGGAACCAAATGGATATTCAAGAATAAAACAAATAAATTTGGTAAAGTGATTAGGAATAAAGTTAGACTTGTAGCACAAGGTTACACTCAGGTTGAAGGAATAGATTTTGACGAGACATTTGCCCTGGTTGCACGTCTTAAATCTATTATAATACTTTTTGCAATTGCATGTAAGCTTCATATTAAACTGTTCCAAATAGATGTCAATAGTGCTTTTTTGAATGGTGACCTTAAAGAAGAAGCCTATGTTGAATAGCCCAAAGGGTTTGTCGACCCGTCTTTAACTAACCATGTTTCGAAACTGAGAAAAGCGCTTTGGGGCCTAAAATAGGCTCCCAAAGCTTGGTATGATAGGTTGACCTTGTTTCTGTTAGAGAAAGGTTTTTCTAGAGGTGGCATCGACGGAACTTTGTTCATTTATACTCAGAACCATGACATTCTAGTAGCTCAAATTTATGTTGATAACATAATTTTCGGGCCTACTGATGACTTGATAGTGAAAGAATTCTTCACTGAAATGAGCAATGAATTTGAGATAAGCTTAATGAGCGAATTGAATTGCTTTTTGGGCCCTTAGGTCAAACAAACTTCATCTGGTATGTTCATCTCTCAATCTAAGTTTACTAGGAACCTGGTTAAGAAGTTTTGTTTAGAAAATTCAAAGCATGCTAGGACCCCTACGAGTGTCACCGCTAAGCTGTCAAAAGATGAGTCTGACAAACCTATTGACCAAAATATATACCATAGTATGATTAGTAGTCTGTTGTATTTGACGGTGAGTCGTCCTGACATTGTGTTTAGTGTTGGAGTTTCTGCTAGATATCAGGCTTGTCCCAAGAAGTCTCACCTTCAGGCTGTTAAACATATTATCAAATATGTTAATGGGACTTTTGGGTATGGGATTTGGTTCACTTACGATATGACTACGAACATCGTAGGTTTTTCTGATGCCGACTGAGCTGGGAGTATCAATAATAGAAAAAGCACTTAAGGTGGGTGTTTTTACGTAAGAAACAATTTTATCTCTAGGCACAGCAAAAAGCAAAATGCCGTCTTCCTTTCTACGACTGAAGCCGAATACATAGCAGTTGGGAATGGTTGCACTCAGCTTCTGTGGTTGAAGTAGATGCTTTCTGATTATGGCTTTGAACAGGGTCCTATTATGCTGTATTGTGACAACACTATTGCGATAAATATTTCTAAAAACCCTGTTCAACACTGTCGAACCAAACATATTGATATTTGTCATCATTTCATTCGGGATCTAGTTGAGGAAGGTGTGGTTGTTCTTGAGCATATTGACACCGAACATCAACGAGCTGACATTTTGACCAAACCCCTAAACCTTCTTCGGTTTGAGTTTCTAAAGAAGACTCTTGGAGTCTGCCTTGTTGAGTAATTTCTTCTTTCTCTTTAAATAAAAAAAAGGGATTTAGGAATTTAGTGTTAAGTGTTTAGTACCCTCCTGTATACTTGTGCATCTGTGTGTGTGTGTTTAGACTTCATTCCTTGAGACTTGATGATTTACTGTTTTGGTGTTGGTACAATCATATAGCGTCTGAAATGCAATTTGACCTAATTCTATTCTGTACACACTTGTTTGAATAAGGAAGTCAAGTTTTTCATGTCTTAGAATCAAATGGTTTGTGAGTTCTTACTCGATATCAGTTTACCTTAATTGCATGAAATGACCAATGTTGACGACGCTTATGTTCTCTAAAGGTTAACTCTCTTCTAATCTAGGCATTGTATTTCGTTAGGTTGGTCAGAAAAAATGGCTACCTATGCGGATCTTATCTTTTCGTACGTTAGTATGCAGCCGCCTCGAAATTTGTGCCAAAATTTGCTTATTGAGAAAATGGCTACCTATGTGAATTTTGTTTTTTCGTTCGTATTAGTGTGAAAGCCGCCTTTGCATGTAAAACCCCTTTGATATGGTTGGTTCTGGGAATTGCTACCTATGCGAGCCTCGCTTTCTCATTCGTCTTAGTGTGGCAGCCACCAAAGAAACTATAATTAACCATGTTCTTCATTTTCTAGCCTAGATTAAGGGGGAGTTTATTTGACGAACATATTTGGGTTGAAAACATTTTCTTTTTGTGTGACTCTTGGTTGTCTGACATGTTTAAGTAACTCGAATTGTTTGCCTCTAAACTTGATAAAACTTTGAATTCTAGTTCAATTCATGTCGCATACTCACATGCTCACATAGACATAGAATTCATTCTGAATGTATTTCATTCCCTGTATGAGTGTGCCATATCTTAAAATAATTGGAAGTTTAATCTTTGGGTTTGCAAGTTCATAAAGAATTCATAGATGCTGGGGTACGTCTGGGTTCTTCTTACTTAACCCATGTGTTTCCTCTATCTCGACAAAAAGATTTTCGTTTTCTTTGTTCTGGTTAAGTCCTCTTTCGAGTCATGTTTCTTTGGTAGTCTGGTTTTAGTTTTGGTTTTGTGTTGTTGAGCCAGTTGTTTTTCTAAGTGTATGTTTTCAGTGGCTCACCGCTCGATAGAGTGCTCGAGTGGTTGATCGAGCGGTCTTTTGGTCCTCTCTGTTTTTCAGTTCTCTATAAAAGAATCGAGGGTTGGTTTTCACCGCTCGATAGGTTCATTGAGCGATTTTTTTACCCTCTGGTTTCTCATATCTGTCTTTCTTTTCTCTGCCTCAGAGGGTACACTGCTCGAGCGGTCTAATGACTGATCGAGCGATTTTCGCGCCTTAGATTCTTTTCAAATACCATCTAGGGTATTTGTTGCTCATACCTTCTCTGTGGCTCTCTCTCTTCCCTGCGGCGCTTCACAAAAGTTTGGAGTTTTTTTTGGTGCGTCTACTTGTGGGTCTTCATCTTCCCTCCCGTAAGTGCCTCCCTTTCTTCTTATTTCTTGTCTTCTTCCTTGTTGGTGTTGTTTTTCATATCTATATATATATCCACCAAATATATATACACCTATTGTGAGAGGATTTGTTTTTGTTCTCTTGTTTCAGGTTTAT
>JAOTRH010000022.1:20781414-20798948 GCA_034768845.1 Heliamphora exappendiculata
TATAGTAAGTTTAGTTGGAGCTAGCTCGGTGAAAGTGAAAAGAGTGATCATATGTAGCACCCATTGAATTGTTGTTAATTGATACAATGTGCACGAGCTAATAAGAGTTTGGCTAAGAGTAAATGAGCCATTTTTTCCTTGTCGAGTTATCATGAATAGGCAAGAGATGTTTCCATAGCTTGTTGCTTCAGCCTCCCCCCCTAATGAACTAGCGCGAGATAACACATTGTGAGTGCAATAGGATTTGTCAAGGCTTGTATCTTCTAAGTTATGTGACATTAATATAGTGTGATTCTTTTTTGTAGTCCACAATTTTTCTTATATACCAGACATAATTTCTATTTTTCACCGATGTAAGATAAGATATCACTATAAGTTTGGAGGGATATATTTAAGGCAACGAGCAAATATATAGCTGAGGCAAAGATTTGGGTCTAAATTTAAGCATAACACTCTTTTTGAGCAGAAGAGGTAGCCTCCCCATATATTTTATAAGCAGAGATTAGAGATCGAGGGTCGAGCAAGCCAAATTTCAAGTATCCAAAGGTTTCAAGAATATTTAGAGGGACTTTGGGTCTAAAGAGTTTGTTTGAACCAGAGTTTGTGGAGCTACATATCTACGAGCGAAGGCTTTTACAAGAAGGGGTTCCATTTTTTTGAACCATTATATCCGCAAGCAAGTTTCTTCAAGCTAAGCTATTATCGTGTCGGACTTTTTGAAGAGGAGAGCATTATGAACGACTTAAGAGCTTGTTATTTCTAGCATAGGGTGTTCATTTAGTTGTTTTCCATTTTCGAGCAATGGTTTTCAGTGGAGCAAGGGATTTTTGGCTTCTTCAAATTTTGAGGTTTTAGATAATTGTTAGATTTTAAAACATTTCGTTATCCAGCTAGGGCTTCAGGACATTGATCTTATGGGTCTTGACGCGCAAAGTTTCTAATATAAGAAGGAGCTCCCTGCTAATTTTTAAGGAAAGGGATGTTGCCCATCAAATTCGAGCAGAGTAAGTTTTGGAGTTGAGTAGGAGCTTTGAGCAATTGGAGTGGACCAAAGAACTTCAAGAGAGAGTGAGGGCAAGTTTCGAGCTTCACCTTTGGTCGAGTGAATCTTTTGACATTTTTTTTTCGTTGCGAGCAGTGAGTGGTGGAGGCTATCCATTTCGAGTGGAGAGTTGGGAGAGCTAAAGGTTACGATTCCAAGAGCGTTAGATTTTTTAGTATGAGTGATTCGAGTGATAGCTGCAAGTAAGGAGAGTTTTGAGATAGTCTTTATGCAACTTTAGGAATTAGATATTGTGAGTTTGAAAACTTCAACGATTCCATAGGGGTTGTCTTTTAGTAACAACTACCACTTTCTTATGAATGAGGGGGTAGAGTACCAAGAGCTCAATACATAGGGTTCGGTGATGGAACTAATTTCGTTGGGGGTGGCAAGGCAATCATTTTACGAGTTGAGGATTTGGCAAGGCAAGTGATTTGGTGAGCCAACATGGCGAAGTGAGGGTTGGGCAAAGCGAGACGAGGCAAGTGATTTTGTGAGCCAAGAGTTTGGTGAGCTTGCTTTGAGTTTGATATTGCGGACATACTTTATATTTTGAGCAAGGACACAACGATCTTACCCATATTGAAGTAAGACTTGTCTCACTGAAGCGAGCTTTTTGAGCTAAGCCCATTTGAGCGGACCAAAATACTATTTTTCATACTTCTAAATTTTTTTATGACCCACTAAGTTTTCGATGAGTGGGGTTGTTGTTTCATAGCCTACTTTAAGTAATTTGATGTTTGAGCTAAGGTTTTCTAAGTTTTATCGAGCAACTCTTTGGGGCAAAGTCGAGTCAATGCTTTCTTCAGCGATGGAGTTTTTGATCAGGTAGCTTGGAGGAGAAAATTCGAGTTAATAGAGTAGTGGAGCAGCTTTTAATATTTTTTATGAAAGAGGACAAAATTCCGAGCAGGACCCCTTGGCTTCCATGTGAAATGTCGTACAACGTCGCGAGCCACCTAGCCACAATGCTTCACTTCAGTATGTCCACCCTAGCTCGGCGAAGGGGCCGAGTACAGGAGAAAGACCATCGAGCTGTTTAGAGCTCGGAGCAGGTGAGGCCGAACCATAGTAATGGGATTCGATCCCGAATCCAGAGGAGGTACTCATCGCCGAGATCCAAAAGAAAGAGTGATCAGCATCCATGGCCGAACAACATGTTGAGAGACCTCGAGAGCCGAGCTCGGGCTCGATATATGGTAATCAGTGCCCATGATACGTATATCACGGGGAGACTCGTGATAAGATATTGGGGGTAGTTGAACCAACCCTGGGGATAGGGTGTCAGGAAGGATTGACCTAACTCCAAACTGGATCTGGGTACTAATCGACAAAGAGAGAGAAAGATATGACTGTTGAGTCTTAGTCAAAGAGAGAGAACAACCCGACCTTCTTGAGTCGGGTCGGACTCCCATAGCGGGTCAGGTATGTTTCTCTCTATAAATAACCAACACTCTAGAAGGAAAAGGTATGCACTATAATTTATTAGGAAAAACTCTGCTAATTTGTTCTCTCAATCTTTTATCTCTCTAAACCCCTTTCTAACTTTGTCATCGGAGGGTCCACTGGTAAAAGTCACTTGCGGGCATCTCATCCTCTTCTCATACAAGAACACGTGGAATACACCTCAGACTGTTCAGTCAGCCTGAACGGGAACAGTAGATCCTTATCTTAATCCTCTATAATTTGGCGATGTCTATAGGAATTTCTACTAAGAACGCCTCCATAGCTAGTCGAGGCAACCACGCCTATAAAGAGCTGAGGGAGCAACACGCACCACGTGCGGAAGCATCACGTACAACTCACCATCGAAGGAGACATCCTGTGCACTTTGAAATGCACATTGGTGGGTCCAAGATCAACCAGAGAAGAGAGCAGACGCATGCTGGTAGCTCCCACGAAACCATACCATCTGAAGGGGACTACCTACCACATTACTCGATGCAACAGGTGGTGGAGGAGTACTAGGACGAACTGAACAAGCGAGACTAGCAGCTAGTCAGGCTCCAGTGAGAGCTCCATGAGGTAAGAGTTCGCATGAACCGGCAACACTCACTAGAAGTTCAGTCAGACCACCAACGGTCCAACAGAGACCCAATGAGAAACCTTGATCGCCCTCAAGCTAGTCGAAGTGGAAGGAGGGAACCTCAACTCGAGTGGCGAGATGAGGCCCCAGACATGAGTCGTATCTCAGGCTAAAAAAAAGGAGGCAAGGACAGACACAAACGTCCAGTAACACATATGCACCAGCAGCACGCCCTCAAGAGAAGCAACACTAGGCTGGCCAAGATCTCGGGTGTGATGATGAGAAAGAAGAGCTCAAGCAATGACCGTACCTTCAGCTCAAAGGGAAGTTACAGCCAGCCACAGGGAAGTCAGCCAAAGATGTTTCTTGGAGGGTGCTAGAACAGATATCAGCTTCGCCGTTCACAAGAGAGGTGGATGGAGTGGATCCACCCAGGAAGTTTCAGACACCAAAATTCAGTCCCTACGATGAAAAGATCGACCCTATGGGTCACATAGGGCATTTCAGATAGATAATGACCCTTTGGAATGGGAATAGCGCCCTAATGTGCAGAATATTCCCCTCCAGCTTGGGTGAAGTAGCGCTATGCTAGTTTGAAAAATTCCCCACTTAGTCAGTTAGGAGTTGAAAATAGTTGGTCGAGCTGTTCGCAACGAGGTTCATTACCAATAGCAGACAGCCTAGGGAAATTGACTCCCTGCTCAACCTTAGGAAGGTGGAGAATGAAAGCCTAAGGTCTTATGCTTGGCGCTACTGAGAGACGTTCATCGACATTGACGATTGCAACGAGCAATTTACTGTGATCTCTTTCAAGCTCGAGCTGGACAAAGCCCACAAGCTGAGGCACTCCCTGACCAAGAGGCCAGCTCAGGGCATGGTTGAACTAATGCTGCGGATAGAGCAGTATGCGAAGGTTGAGGAGGATATGGGAGAAGCAGTCAATAAGACGTCTGCCCAAGCTATACAGAAGAAAGCCTGAGCAGAAAAGAAGGAAGGAAAAAGGGCCAAAAGGAAGCCTGAAAGAGAAAGGGAGCGTGAGGTGTCAAGCGGCGTTTATGAGGTGGCTAACACAGTGTTCAAGGAGCCTATTCACAAGCTCCTTCACCAGATCAAGGACAAGCCTTGGTTTGTTTTGCCACCACAGATGCTCACTAACTCGAGCAAGAGGGATGAGAAGAAATGTTGCTCCTATCACAGGGAGCACGAACACTTTGCAGATCGTTGCAGCATATTTAGAAGGTTTTTGGAAGACCAGGTTAAGGCTGGGAACCTCAGGCAATACATTGATAAGGAAAAGACCCGAGCTGAGCAATACACAGCATCTCAGATCGAGCAAGGGGCAGGGCCGAAGGAGCTAGAAGGTGTGATTAGCATCATACACGCAGCCCTAAGGACCGAGACATCGAACGAAATAAGAAATGAAAACCAGGAAGCAGCACATAAACGAGGAATCATGCAGACCTAGCTCGGGCAAAATGGTCTGAGCAAAAAGAAGAGCTCAAGCAACGAATACTCGGTGGGAGACCTGACCTTCACAGATGCCAACATGGAGGGGTTCGAATGCCCACACAATAATGCGCTTGTCATAACTCTTCGAATTTGGAGATATGATGTAAAGCGTATCATGATTGATCAGGGGAGCTCGACGGAGGTAATGCACGCTCACCTTTTCTTCAAGTTAGGACACAAAAAGGAGATTTGCAGAAGTGCTACACCCCTTTGGTCGAGTTTAATGGTCAGCCAATCCTCCATACGGGACGGATCACACTTTCGATCAGGGCGGGGATACAGGTCAATAGCATTGAATTTTTAGTAGTAGGCATGTCCTCTCCATACGATGCTACAATTGGGAGGACATGGCTTCACCAGTTGAAAGCCATCTCATCAGCGTATCTCCAGGTCCTTAAGTTCCCGACCTCAAGAGGCGTAGAGATGGTTAGGGGGGACCAAATCGCAACCAAGCAGTGCTTCATGGCCGCTATCCGAGGAAAGGTGAGCTCGTCCAAGGATGAGCAGGTTTGCGTGATGGAACTGCATGACAAATCGCTTTTAAAGGATATTAGAAGAGTACCAACGAAAAAAGTTATAACACCACTGAAGAAGGTCGTGCTAAATGAAAATGATCCAGACCGTTTCTTCTTACTCGGCTCAAGTATGGTCGACAAAGAGGAAACTGACCTGGTTGACTTTCTTAGATCAAACGTGGAGGTGTTTGCTTAGACGCCATATGAGATGCCAAGTATCGACCCCAAGGTGATGCAGCACAGGCTGAGTGTTGATCTAGCGCATAAGCTGGTTGTCCAGCGTGGGAAGAGGTCCTCAGCCCAACACTCAGAGGCCGTACTAAAGGAAGTTGAGAAGTTTCTTGAGGTAGGAGCAATCAAGGAAGTGTAGTACACCCTTTAGCTGTATAATACTGTAGTTGTCAAGAAAAAGAATAGAAAGTGGAGGGTTTGAGTAAACTTCACTAACCTGAGTCCAATACTGCAGTTGTCAAGAAAAAGAATAGAAAGTGCAGGGTTTGTGTAAACTTCACTAACCTGAACAAAGCTTGTCCAAATGATTCATTCTCACTACCTAAGGTTGATCAACTAGTAGACTCAACAGCGGGGCATGGAAGGATGAGCTTTTTAGACGCTTACTGAAGTTACCACCAAATGGCTTTGAGTTTGGACAATCAAGAGAAGACCAGTTTCATCACCCCATGAGGGTTACATTACTATAAGGTAATGCCTTTCGGCCTGAAGAACGCTGGGGCTACTTACCAAAGGTTGGTCACCAAGATGTTCCAACCTATGCTGGGTCAGAACATTAAAATTTACATAAATGACATGGTGGTCAAGACTGTGCAGTAGCACAGTCATTTGGCCAACTTAAACAACATCTTTGAGGTGTTGAAGACTTATAAATTGAGGCTTAATGCCTCAAAGTGTGCCTTTGAGGTGAAATCGAGAATGTTCCTAGGGCACTTAGTAAGCAGACGAGAAATTGAAATCGATCCTGACCAGATAGCAGCAATACAGAACATACAACCCCCAAAACAGTGAGAAAAATACAAAGGCTAATGGGGATGGCAGCATCTTTGAATAGATTTATCAGTCGTTCGTCAGATAAGTGCCATCTCTTCTTTCAATAATTCAAAGAAAGCAAGAATTTTGTCTAGGGGAGGAGTGTGCTCAAGTGCTCCAAAGACTGAAAGAGTACCTAAGCACAACTCCTCTTCTCTCTAAGCCTTTGCTCGGGGAGGAGCTGTACGTATACCTTACAATTTCAAAACACTCGGCTAGCGCGGTCCTGCTTAGGATGGACGTGGCTGAGCAACTAGTGTAAGGTCGATGGGGATGTTTAGATCGGCAGCTTTGGTCTCGGGCCACAGGGGCTTGAGCTCTTCATATTCATCTTCGTTCTCGGGAGGAGGCGGAGGTTCCTGTTCGCATGCCTGAGGAGGAAGAGGAGCTGAAGAGAGAGGGGCAATCTCCACCACCTGGCCAGGAGGGGTCGCCTGCCCAATAAGGGGAGAAAGCTGAGCGAGAAAAGGAACAGAAGGCTGTAGCCACGACACCTCGTCATGAAAGGGAGAGTCCTCAGGCACCGAGGTGGCCTTCAGGGTGGCATCCCACCCCAGTTTGAACAGGAGGTTCTGCAAACTTTGCACCTGAGCCTCGTACACGTCACCAACGACGTTGTAGCCCTCATTATAGTTGGCTTGGGCGGCCTATTTGTTATGCTCCTTGAGGTCAGCTACGGTCTTGAGCAGCTCGTCCTTAGCCTTCCTTGCCTTATTGAGTTGCCCGAGGACTGAGGTGAGGTTGGCCTTGTTTTCCTTCACCGAGTCTAGTGCCCAAGTAGCTCGGATCTCTGCGTCTTCCTTTGCTTTCATGTCCTCTCCAATCTGGGCTTGGAAGACCTTGTTATCTTCCCTGAGCTTCAGGGCGTCGACTTGGAGAAGGTCATACTTTTCCCAAATATGGCTGCAGCGCTCAAAAGCTTCAACCCCCATTTGCAAGCCCTGCACATAAAATGCGGTCAGCGCGAACACAAAAAAAAAAGAGGGAAGAAGAAGAAGAGGTCTGTAGTGTATGAAGCTTGGATTAGTGACTTACCACAATGATGTGCTATGCGGCTCACTTCGCAATAGATGCGTCCGGGATCTCTTGGTAGTCGGCCTTGTCCCGTAGGAGATAGAGGCTCTTGGCCAAGGCCCACGCAACCTAGGGGTTGGCCCGCACCAAGTCCCGAGCGGTGAGGGATCTACCACGACAAGTAGGGGAGAAAGTAAGAGGTGCAAGTACCTCGGTTGCTTCTGAGCTCCCCACTTCGGTGCTCAACGGTAGGATGGGCAGGTCACCATTGATACACTTCAAGGCCGTGCACCTCTTCTTCTGGTGCACCGGAGGAGGTTGAGGAAGAGCTAGAGGAGCCGGGATCAGGCTTTGAGTAGTGCTTGGTGTAGCGAAGCGAATAGCCGGAGCAGTAGCCGGAGCAGAAGGTAAGGCCGTCGGTAAAGAGGAAGAGGACAAGTCCCATGGCAAGGAGTCCACCAGGTTCCCCTGCGACATGGTTTGTGTCCTCTGGGTTGAACCTGAGCGGGTGGAGGTTATGGATTTAGATGCCCTGGAAGTGGAAGCTCCCGTGCTTGGATGAGCCTCTCCTTCGGTGTCTTGCCCCTGTTGTTCCTCAATGGGAGCTAAGCAGTGCCCGAGCTCCTCTGGTCGGATGGGTTCGCCGTTAAAAAGTCTCTTGAAGCAACGCAAGGCGTGGTCCTAATCAAGCATGTGCTGCAGATGCGTGAAATTGATCCTCCCTTTTGTCTTTCCTGTCCCAGACCGCGGTGGTGTTGCAGTAAGCACCTGAAAAGGAATACATTAGGGAGCCGAGAAAAAATATGAAAAAGCATAACGAAATAAAGTGGCAAAAGGGAGGAGCTCTAGTACGTGGGGATCCTGGCCTGGTTGGGTAAAAGTTGTGGTCGGGGATCGTCATCTCTAGGCCCGAGCTGCTAATTTCCCCCGACCATGACAAAGTCTTCTAAATCTCCCTTGTGGGAGTTCTTGAGCTTGTGCACAACATTTTTGCCCTCCTTGGCCTTGAGGTAGTACTTGTTGTGGCCTTTGGACGTCTCGGCGATGGAGTAGCAGTATTGAATCTCTCGAACTCTGAGATCGATCCCTATGTAGCTATTCAATAAAGCTACCCCCATGAGGATCGAAAAGACATTCAGGGAGAGCTGTTCTGAGCACAATCTGTAGAAGGCAAGAGCCTCCCTCACGATGCTCGGGAGGAAAAACTCTAACCTGGATTCCAGAATAACCACGAGGGGGAACACGGCCGCCCCGGGCTCTTCAGTAATCCAAGTCTCCTTCTGTGTGGCCTGGCGTATTGAAACGTCATTAGGAATGGCCCTAGCTCGGCAAAGCTCGGCCAAAGCTTCAGTCGTGTCAATATATTAAGGAAGGCGCCCCATTTTGTCTTTGAAGGTAAAAAAAAAACGACCGTAAGCGTGCTCTTTCCAGTCTTCTGCGCATTATGAATATATGTATATATTTATATGCATATGCGTAGATGCATATATATATATATATATATATATATATATATTTACATGCATATATGTATATATTCTGATATATACATACATATATGAGTGTGCGCCCACCACTGCCGACGGTGGTGACGTGGGATAAGTACCTTAACGCAGAAGGATTCATGAGGGACAAAGTTCACCAGAGAAGAGGAATGACGGTTGTCAGAGAAGAGGAGTGACAGTTGTCGAAAATCGCCTAGAGCTTGGGAGAGTTGAAAGTTCGTAAAGAGAAGAGAGAAAGGGGGACTTCTCCCCTTTTTATACTTACCCTCTTCGCCCAATCGAAGCGCTAAGGGTTATGGTGCCTGGGGTAGAGTGCGCCGTACGCATTAAATACGAAATCAATGCCGTTCGAATAGGATAGCCCGAGATACAATGCTGCGGTTGCAACTGAGCAGGAAAGGCACTTGAGTAACCACATCCGAGCATTAGGTGTGTATGGATCAAAAATTAATCGAGCTAAAACATTGCCCGAGCTTGTGAGGCCGAGCTCCTCAATCGTCATAAACTTACATGATTGACCTTTAAGGAGAACAATGATTGACATTCCTGTACCCCAAAGAATAGCTAGCACCGTACACAATTAATGAGCATTAACTGTGCGCATTGAAAGTGATACTAGCCCATAGCGAACTTCCACGTGGAAAAAGTGGCAGTTGACGTACAACCGGGGAAGGTGGCAATACGTCAGTGAAGCTTGCTCAACAAGCCTCCCGACCTAAAGCTAGACAGCGATCCGAGGAAAGATAGCTCATCACCTCCTAGTAACTCGGAGAGCCGAGCAATAGCAAGATGATGGGGGCAATTGAGAGAGGACGAAATTCCTAGCAGGACCACCTGGCTTCCACATGGAATGTCGTACAACGCCACGAGGCACCTAACCCCGATGCTTCACTTCAGTATGTCCACTCTAGCTCGGCGGAGGGGATGAGTATAGGAGAAAGACCACCGAGCTGCTGAGAGTTCGGGGTAGGCGAGGCCAAACCATGGTCATGGGATCCGATCCCGAATCCAGAGGAGGTACTCGTTGCCGAGGTCCAGAAGAAAGAGTGATTGGCATCCATGGCCGAGCAACATGTTGAGAGACCTTGAAAGCCAAGTACGGGCTCCGTACGTGGTAATCAGTGCCTGTGATACGTGTATCACGGGGAGACTCGTGATAAGATATCGGGGGCAGTTGAAGTAACCCTGGGGATAGGGTGTCAGGAAGGATTAACCTAACCCCAAACTGGGTCTGGGTACCAATAGACAGCATGACATGACAAAAGAAACTAGGAAAATGATATGAATGATAGTAATGATAGGTCACCATCAGATTGACAGCTGAGTCTTAGTCAAAGAGAGAGGACAACGCGACCTGCTCAGGTCGGGTCGAACTCCCATAATGGGTCAAGTATGTTTCTCCCTATAAATAACCAACACTCTAGAAGGAAAAGGTATGCACTCGAATTCATTAGGAGAAACTATGCTAATTTGTTTTCTCAAGCTTTTCTCTTTCTAAACCCCTATCTAACTTTGTCATCAGATGATCTACCGGTAAAAGTCACCCGCGGGCATCTTACCCTCTTCTTGTCCAGGGACACGTGGAATACACCTCGAACTGTTCAGCCAGCTTGGACGGAAATAGTAGATCTCTATCTTAATCCTCTACATTTTATATATTTATCTAATTTATTATTATTATTATTATGATTATTATTATCATCTTCAAATAAGGGGATTTTTAGATTTTGAAGGAGATCGGACTTGGAGCTAAAAGACATGTTTTCGCTAGTTGTTTCGAGGAGGAGAAACTCATAGTAGCAAGGATTGCTCGAGTGAGTCAGTGTTTTGGGAGAAGAGCAAGTGGGTGAGACAAGGGGTTTGCGAGGGGCCTATGTGAGCCGGTCAGTTTCGAGGGGATAGAACTTTCGAGAAGGGTTTTGTGAGGAAGGGGATTGGCAAGGTAGATTTAGCACGGTGGGTCTGTGAGAAGAGTGTGCTAGGGGGCGACAATGAGGAGAGGTGTGTGAAAGGGGTGCGATGAGAGGTTTGCGAGGAGGGGTTTCAAGGCAAATGGTCGACGAGGTAAAGGATCTGGGGAGCGAGTCTTGCGAGGAGCAGGGCTAACAAAACACCCTCTTTTTCCTTTACTTTTTTTCTAAATGTCGGAGACAAACACAAACACAAACACACACACACACACACACACACACACATGCATACCCATCTTTATCGCCACTATGAGGTTTTGCGCACGAGTTTATGAGGTGATGGTTCTATGCGTAAGGATTAATGAGCCGCACGAATCTTTGTTGAGCATGATTTTTATTTTGTTTTCACAACACACACACACACATACACACACCACTAAGGGAAGTTACATGTTTGCTACCGAAGTTGTGTTTTCTTGGAGAAAGTTTCGAGCCAATACTTGCTGTAGAGAGCTCCCATATTTGATGAATTATGAGCCATATACTTCGAGAGGGGGCTTCATTATTGGGAGAGTTAGTGCACTTCAATCCTCTCTCTCTCTCTCTCTCTCTCTCCTAATTTTTCAGAACTCATCAAGTCTAGGTTCTTCGAGGCAAGCCCTTCGGCCTAGCCATTCAATTCTACTTAGGCATTGAACTTAATGTTATTGAGTAAAAGGTGGTCATCTTGTCTTGGTCGAGCAAGGCAATTGCACGTAGTGTTTGGAGATGGAGATCGTGAATCAAACCTATTGTGTAGGAGACTTCGAATTAGTGGAGAAAGAGACTTGTCAATGAGAGACTTGTCCTTGCAGTTTGGCTAAGTAGGAGTTTGGCCCATGGAGTAGAAGTACTTATCCCTTTTTGGAGTCGAGCTCATGGAGCTCGTGAGCCAGTACAACTTAGCTCAGCAAAGAGGAGACAACATTCCACTATTTGGAGTTAAAAACAAATTCAACTATTAAATTGAGACATTCTTTACAGTTGAACTTGTTTGAACAAAAAAGGAGTAGAACATTGCTTCCTTCATGGATGGAACTCCCAAAGAATTTACATTATTAGAACAAAAGCTATTCAGGGGAGTTCCTTATTCCTATGCAAAGGATCCTAGAGGACATCCATGGTCTAAGGGACTTTCATGGCCTCGTTATTGAGCAGCTTATTATAAACATGAGTTTGAGACCCAACAATCCTTGGCAGGGTATCGTATAATGTGGTGGTAGATATATAATAATCGAAAGGAGATAGATCAAGACATGAAACTAATTTCTTGACTTGAGATAAAACTATCTTGCCATCTTGGACCCATGCATCCATAAAGGCTTAAGCCTTTCCATTGTTACTGGGAGAGGAGGAGGCTCCTTGAACTAGGTTTTATTGCTTCAGTCATTGTAAGTTCGATAAGAGGGGCTCAAGGCACTGTACATGGAGGCGCCTTGTTAAGAACCAGGGCTCTAAGAAAGAGGAGCGTGGTATGGAGGCAAGTGGATAGGCTTGCAAGGGGTGGCTATCACAATGAAGTGATTCACCATATGGATTTTGTACGTGGAACTCATTACTTTAATGCAAAATAATGAGGTGATTCACCATATGGATCTTGTATATGGAGCACATTCCTTCAACGCAAAGTTTCACCAGTTGGTCTTTACTCATTGGGTCTTAAACATTGACGGGCCAACTCATGAAAACGCCGAACATAGAGAAGATCTCCAAACTGTTTTAGCTCTCCCTCCTGAGATGAAGGATGGGGAGGTGATCCTCCACATAAAAAAACTTGGCATAAAACTTCTTAACCAAGTCTTCATACGAGGAGATGGAGTCGGGATATAAGTTTGCATACAATGAGTATGCTCTGTCGGTGAGGGAGTTAAAGAACTCCTTAAGTGTGAGGTTGTGATTTTAAAATTTTGATTGTGAATGCCTAGAGTATCTACGAATCGAGTGATATGGTCTTTTGCATTCCCTCTTCATTCATCGAAATAGGTAAATTTAGGAACAATGTAGCCTTCAAGGTAAGGAGAGCATGCGATCTCTAGAAGGTATGGAGGGCGTAAATCCAAATCTGGAGTGTGAGGGGAAACTTCTTTGATTGGAGGAGAGTGCGCACGTGTTCTTTCATCTAGGCCAAAGTGAAGTGAAGTGAGCTACATAGGCGAAGTTAGCTCCGAGTGTGTAGAGTGGAATCAATGCCTTAAGAGAGGATCTAGGGAACTGACAGGATAGTTGCTAGATGGGCTTGCACATGGGGGTTGTACCCTCAGTCTTTTCAGGTTCCAAATGAGCATGGGTATTGGAGCCCACTATAAGAGGTGGGTCAGCTGCTTCGATCTAGGAACCAATTAGTGAGGTAGGTCCCTTTTGCTATGCGAGCAAAGTTTTCATGAGGAGGTTTTGGGTCTATTGCATGGTTGTAAGGTTATTAACGACTACTCAAAGTTGGTTAGCTATAATAAGGTGAGTCAGCTGCTCATGTTGTGGGTCATCAGAGCTATGGCACTCTGACGTCTTTGTGACTTCAAAGATGACCTAAGAATGGTCGATGTTAACGTTGTGTGTGGTTTTTCTAGGAGTCATGTCGGTCAAACACAATACACTGGAATAGTGGATTTCTGAAAGATAGAATGTGTTACAGTGGCTCAAGTTTCGCTGGAGGCAGAGGAGACGACAGCTTAAAGCAGCCCTAGATCGGGAGGTAATGGGGAGCTAGCCAAAGTATAGAGATAAGAACTTATATTATATTGAGATGATCAGTTGTGTCTTGCAAGAGCTTAAGGTAAGTTCTTTATTGGCAGAGTGCCAGAGAGCGGAGTGCCAAAAAGGAGGTTAGATCACCTTAAGATAGGAGGCCTTCTCTCCTTGGCTCGACAAATATGACGTCTAGAGTCCTTCAGAATTTGGGATATGTATCATAGGACTTCAAGTGGTAGGTATGGTGTATAGAGAGACATATCACATGTAGACAACTAGTGGTATGATAAGAGATTCCAAATGTCAAGCGTCTCGGTCAATGCTCATCTCTCTCTATGACCGGTCAATTGAGCTTTTTCGTAGGCTACTCCATTGATAGGCCCTTTGCTCTAATCTCCAAACCACATGCTTCATTTTGCCTCGAGCAAAGGTGCTAGACCCTGCTCCCAGCCTAAGATACCATGTTAATGCCTTTGACATAAGATAGAGCTAAAGAGGTAAGGTGGACCTAGCTTGCTCGTAAACAAGCATGGAGGCAGTGGCTCGCTCCTCATAGGCAAAGTAGTGAGCCTTCCACATGGCGGAAAGATATTTCGATACCCACAATCCCCATAACCCAACCTCTTGCTTTAGAATGAATGGGGTTGAGTTTTCTTATAGTCATCAAACCTTAGGAAAACTCAGAGGCAAAAAATGACAATGTTCATCATTCAATGGTGGGGTGTTCATAGAAAGAAGGCGTCGCTCAGGAACGAAATCCTACCATTTTAATATGTCAACCAAATAGCCGAGATGAGACGAAGGGAATGCCCTTTCCAGATGGAGTAGTGCATCTCTGTCTTGAAAGCCTGCCTAGGTGGTGTTTTTTCAGAATTGATGGGATTTGGTGAATACTTCTTTTTATAGTTTTGTGAAGACTGTTGACCAACTTTATTAGCCGTGTGATTAGTAGCTTAGCTGTTAGCTTTCTAAAAGTTACAATCAAAACCAAATTAAGCTCCTTTTAGAATTATACAGTGATGCAAATTGTTAAGCCTAGTCAAGGTACAAATTAAGAAATTAAATAAGAAACTTTTAAACAATCAAGTATGCAAAAATCTATATGCACAGGTGTGGGTGGAAGTGCACGCATGCGCTTGTAATCATAAGAACAGTATTTTACAACAGAATCAGAACCCAACTTCCGTCTTTAGAATGAAGGGGGGTCGTGTTGGAAAGATCAACCATATTAAGCTACTTTTGGAGAATGGTTGGGAAAGCTATACAGTGATGCAAATTGTTAAGCCTAATCAAGGTCCAAGAAGTATTCTACAAATTAAGAAATTAAATAAGAAACTTTCAAACAATCAAGTATGAAAAAAGCTATGTGCACAGATGTCGGTGGAAGTGCACACATGCGCTTGTAATCATAAGAATAGTGTTTTACAACAGTATCAGAAGAGGCTGTACGGCCTGGTTGCCTAACATGTTTGCTCACATCTTCTGTCCAACATGGAAACCTTCCAGCCCACTATCGGTCCCAACCCAACTGAATCCAGTATCTTTGGATACCCCCCTGACCTTCATCAAGTCCCTGACTTCACTCACGCTATCCCATTTCCCAGCAGCTGCCAAAGTATTGGATAGTGCAACATATGCCCCCGGACGACCATCATTACTAAACTTGAAAATCTCATCTGCCACTATATTGGCCAATTCTACATCATCATGCAATCTACAAGCACTAAGCAAAGCTGCCCAAACATCAGAATTAGGCTTCTCAGGCATTGCGATTACGAACTCCCATGCCCGATTTAAACTTCCAGCGCGCCCCAAGAGATCAACCATGCAAGTATAATGTTCCATCTTTGGTTTCATCGAATAATCTTTCTCCATGCTCTCAAAGATTTCTTGGCCTTTCGCCACTAAGCCAGCATGTCCACAAGCTGAAAGAGCGCTGAGGAACGTAATATAATTGGGTTTAGTGTGTTGATCTCTTTGCATTCGGCTGAAGAGCACGAGCGCTTCCTCAGGATTTCCATTCTTGCCATATCCATCGATCATGGAAGTCCACGAAAAAACATTTCTTTTAGGCATGCGGTCAAAAACTCTTCTTGCTTCCTCAGTTCTTCCACATTTTGAGTACATGTCTAAAAGAGCACTTCCCATTTTAATGTCACTGAAGAATTCAGTCTTCATAAGTTGAGCCTGGACTTGTTGACCAATTTCAAATGCTGATAATACTGAGCAAGCCCCAATAATGCTAGCAAAAGTTGATATTGTAGGCCCATAATTCAACTGTAGCATGTCAATATAAACCTCAAGCGCCCTCAGAGCTGTCTCTAATGACTTACTATAGCCTTCAATCATCGCGTTATAAACTACCACATCTTTTTCCTCTGTTCTCTTGAATATATATTTGGCTTCTTCAACGGAACCTTGATTCATGTAACCCGAAATCATCGATGTTGAACAAACCACATTCTTTTCCAACATCATATCGAAGACTCTCCTTGCATAATCTACTCTCCCACTCTTAACATACGAGTCAACGAGTCCCGTAAAAAGAACATCATCAGCCTCCGCATTGGATTTCACCACCTGGGCATGTACCTGTTTTGCCAAACTACTTGCCACTGGCAAAACACTCTCACAAGTAGAAGCCTTCAAAATCATTGAAAACGTGAACCCATCAGGCTTTCCATTCGAATGACTCAATCTCCTTACCAAACTCAGAGATTCTAAGACCTGATTATCTTTTATATAACCAGATATCATATAATTATAAGCAGACAGCGTTTGTGTCGGAAATTCATCAAACACCTTGCGCGCATAGACCAAACAACCAGATTTTATGTAGAGGATGAGAAGTTTGATGGAGATGTTGGTGTTGGGTTTGAACCCAGTTTTAAGAATGTGAGAGTGGATCTTTCGGCCATGGGATGGGTAGTCTGAGTCGATGTATAGTTGCAGAGCAGAGGGGAGAGAAGAGGAGGTCGGTGGGTAGAAAAGGGAGTTGGCCTCCAATGTGACCAATGGTTTGGAATTGTGTGTTGATGAGAAAATGGAGGTTCTGATGGGTGGTAAGCGTCCATTTTTCATCTTCCCATTCGATCTGATAATGGAGCTCGCTGTGACTGCTCGTGCAATCTAGCAAGGCAATCAATCCCTCGAGCAACAAGAAGACAACATACGACGCCGTTCGTTCGGTAAGGCCTTCTGTACCCATGGGAGTGAAGCCCATGTACAAGTGCGTATGATGGAAGCAATGCCTACCAACTTAAACGTTGACGTAATCAAAGTAAAAAATTAAAAAAATTAAAAATTTAAATTAAATAATCAAAAAATAAAGTTACAATAACCAAGGAATGCATATTATAACTGATTAGAGTGCACAACATGGATCTTAAAATCATCATAATTAAATTTAAACTGTCATAATTAAATTTAAATCTAAACTGTCATAATTAAATCTAAACTGTCATAACGAAAACTAAATTAAATAAAAATAATTAAAATGTGCATACTATCTAATTTTGCAAAAAGCATTGGCATAAAATTAGTACAACCATTGTAGTTTATCTATGGTATCATATAGCTAGGAAGCAATGCCTAAGTTATTTTATAAGTTATTTTCTTTTATTTTCATATTTCCATAACATATATTTCTTTCTTCATTTCCTTTCTTGGAAAAATTTTTGGGTTTTATTTTATAGATTGTTTGAGGATAAATTATGTATACTTGTTGACTATTTTAAGAGTTTTTATTTTTTAAGATTATCATATATATAGGTATTCCCTTTTCTTTTGAAAGAAAAAATCTTGCCCTATTAAATAGGCAATATTTGATTTACAAGAATACAAGAAAACAAAAAAGAATACAAGAAAATAATGATAATGCCACGATCATTTTTCAATTCACTTTGTTCTTAATTGTTAATTTTATTTTGTGTTCATCGTTCTATCAACAAGACAAGAAGGTATATTAAAAGGGCATTTTTGACTTCTACATCACCAACATCTGGTGAGTTTTTTAAGTTCCAAACCTTCTTCCGTTTCATCTTATATTTTAGTTTTCATCAATGATATTTTTCAATTAAATCAATGATATTTTCAATTAAATAAGGTTTAGATGCCATTTCTCAAACTACGACAATTGCAGATAACGAGGCATTTGTAACAAGGTGATGTTGGGAGAATTTCCAACGCCGACATAAAATACATGCTCGGGGATCCAGAAAATACATCTTTATTAAACTTTCA